>VYZM01015077.1:162440-228134 GCA_013398915.1 Dromas ardeola
TTGAATTTACTCCAACTTAAAGTTGTGTATTTAGAGAGAACTAAGGCTACGTATGTTTGTGGAACGTATTAAGCCTCTGATTAAATAAAAGTTTAGGTCATACTTCAGATAGCTCACAGTTCTAATTCACCATAAATGCATGTATCCCCATCAAACCATGCAGCACAGAGTTTTCTGGGCTCAATCCCTGTATTTCAGCTTTGAATCGTGCCCATTACACCAACACCAGTATAACACTGAACACATCATAGCCTATGTTTGTTTGGGTGGCTGTGTTACACAGGCTAAAAATGCAAAAGCTGAAAACACTGAAAGTTTCAATTATTTTAGATGTGGCAGAGAGATCAAATTCCTTAATCGAGTGTTTTTGCAGTCTCTCTGCCAGATGGAAGGAAGTGATGATGCTTAATTGGCTTGGGCTCTGAATCCTGCCATTCTCTCTTGCTTGCTAAATGGTAGACTGTTGTCATCCCAGCTTATAAAGGCAGCTTTTATCTACACGATACACATCTCTGGTCTCATCAAGATTGAGACTTCCTTCTCTAACTCTCTGTAAATAGAGCTCTAGCAAGTATTTTGACTAAATGAATCTTTGCTGTCTGCTGTCCATTATGACAAAAAGAAAATGACCAAGTGGAAGACTGCGGGCAAAAAAAAATGTGTCCAACATAGGACCTTATTCTTCCCATTTAAATGCAGAGGAGCTGGGATATTGCACAACCATGGCTAAAGACCTTTGGCTTGGAGCTGTCTAATACCTAGCAAACTGAATGCACAGGCAGGGCAAACGTGCTGTGTTCTGCAAAATGCCTTGGGGCCATTTCCTTACTGGGACTCTGGGGGTCCTGGGCCGTATGAAGTTCTTCAGGTGAATTTGTTCAGTGAAAAATAAATTAATTATTTCTCAGGGGGGAAGATGTGTGGAGTTTCTGAATACCTTCAGCTTTGTGCTATTGCACCTTTGCCATTTAATGACAACAGCATGTGACTGTGAAGATAGAGATGGGGGCTGGGGCAGACATGTACATATATGAGCTAATACATTGAACTTAAATGAATTATGACTAATTGACACTGTATTTAATTTGTGGTGGATGTGTCCCCATTGTGTTCAGTTACCTAATACCACCAGGCAACACGTTAACTTCATTGTTAATCATGAAATCAGCTGCATACAGATGGTATAAAGATGTCACAAAAGAGAATGTTCACATACGGTCACTGGAATTTTGTACAAGTCTAAAAATAGACTTGAAGAATGAGCTTGAGATGACTTAAACATCAATATTTTAATAAATATTTCAAAACAAGTTCGTACATAGCTTTTTGCAATACCTTAGGTTCTACTTTCGATTTCTGTATTTTAGGTTCATTCACTAGATAAAGAACCCTTGAAATGTTGTAACAGAGAGAAATGTATTATTTTTGTGAAGGAGGAGGATTGGCAGAAGATCTGAATTGTCATACAAAAATAATAATCAAGGAAGTCATTGTTAATTTTTCTTTGAAGTTTTTTATGGGTATTAGTTGAGTCATGGTTGCTACAAAGGTAATTATATTCCTCCAAAACTCTCTTTGGTGTTCATGATCTTGTCAAGAATCTGGATATCTGCATTACAACAATTGCAGTTTCATGGTAAATATTATAGGTATGTTTTCTTTAAAAAAAAATGCAGAGGTTTTAATTCACAGAAGTATTTGTCTCTAGAGCAGCCCTTAAATACATGCTGACATAAATAATGAACAAAGAGAATAGATGTGTATATATTTCTGAATACATTGAGAAAGATGTGTTTGATTGGAAGTATGGCAACACGGTGAGATAAATAGTTTTAAAATAAACTGAATTAGCAAGAATCGTAGTACCGGAAAAAGCCAACTTGAATCTTTCCGTCAAACAGAAGAGTTTTAATCTGAGTAAGAGACAATATTTAACCTAGTTCTAAGGAGTCTTTCCTACTTGTTGCTGAAATGAGTTTTTCTAAAACTTCTCCATTTTTTTTTCTTGTTGCAACCTCAGCAGTGTCTTTGAAGAGAGGTTTTTCATAGGCTAAAAATAAGTGTTGTGAACAGACTGTGAATCGTACTGAAAGGGACAAATCCCAATCACTTTTTCACAGATTTTTCACTGAAGTTGATGGCCAAAATTAGTTCAAAGAGAGATCTCTTCATCCTTTGTGTTGGTTTGTCTGTATTGCTTATCTGGTGAGCTAATTCTATTCTTACTTTTCTCATCCCTTTATTTTAGAATGACAGATTGAATCAACCATAGCTGGAGCCAAGGTTTTTTTGCATTATCCTTGTAGTATTTGTTTTCTTTTTTTCCTGTGTTTCTGTTGTGTGCTTATTTTGAACTTAGTTCAGTCTTCAGTGAAAAAATTCACATGGGCACGGGTAGATTTTTATTTCTAACCCATGGGCTATCAGTCAGGAGGTTACTACCTAGGATTTTGTCTGTCTATCCCTGCCTCAGAAGCAAGCTGGTCTTCATGTAGGGATAGGCAATTTGCGAACTGTATGAGATAAGCTAAAGAGAGGATTTTTTAGCCACCTTAATGCCTCTGAGTAAAGCATGAAGTGGAGATACGGTATGAGGGAAATAGCTCTAGTAGGGCTTGCGACAGAATTAGCACTTGTCTGTCATTGCACAGTGAAGAGCATACAGGGAGTGTTTGCATGTGGCTTGTTTTCCTCTTTAGTACGTCTCAATGCAAAGTCATTCTAAATAGAGAAATTTTTTTCAAAATAAAAAGGCTACGGTAGTACTTCCCCATTTCTGCGCACAGCTAAGAATAGCTACAGAAAGGAGAAATTACCAGGTCCAAAGATAGTGTTGAGGATTAGAAATGTGAAAGGGCTTGATGAGGGAACAGGTTCCCAGCAGCTACAGGGTTTGGGGGGATTGTAGCGGGTGGGTGCGTTTGTGGGTTTTGTTTTGTTTTTTTTCCCTTTCTTTCTCTCTTTCTTTTCTTTTTGAATAGATGACTTGGTAAGTAGAATTTCTTTGGTGAGTTGTTCTTTGCTTTTGGCAGCTCTGCACTCCTGTTGCCACATGTCTCTGCTGTTGATGCATGATTGATGCTGTTAACATTCACAAAAAGTTCCAAAAACAAAGATTACCTGGACACCGAAGAAAAGGAAAGCATAAAGCAGTCTGGTGCTTGCGGCTGCCAGCAAGATAGATTGGCTCACAGCTGGTGCCTGGTAAACCTATTAAAATCTTCCAGGGTGTCAAAATGTGTGTAACAGGAGAATTCATCCCTCAGGCTCTGGGTGTGGAGACAAGTTTGTGGCCCACAGTGGCACAAGTCAAATATCTCAGACTAATCATTTCACTGGGGTATGAGCTCTTGCCTGAAAAAGTGGCCATCTACCAGAAAGTACATCGTATGTCTGCCCGGGGAGAAACAAAGAGTTCATGTCCTTTTTCTGGACTCGGAAGTAATGAGGAGGCTTGTCACAGGTTAAACCTTTGGAGGAACATCTCCTGTTGCTTGGATAAGAGTTGTTATCAAGTAACTCATATGCAAATTCAACTCATAAAGTGAAATTGAAGCAGTGGGTGGCAGTTTGCAGAGAGGGGTCTCCCATGACAGTGCAGGCTGGCAGACTGAGAGGCATTTATTTTACTTAAAGCAGTGATCTTGGGGACCTGCAAAAGCAGCTATGTACGGGGATGCAGATTATTTTTTATTTTATTTTTTACTTATTTTTTTCCTTTGTGCAGTGGATTTTTATAATAGGAACACGGAGAACTTTACTGGGTTTCCTGCTCCCTTCTCTCATGTGAAATAGTGCATCTCTTGAATAGGAAAAATCCTAAGTAGTATCTTGCATCAAATTCCATCTCATTGCGCTAATGTAAGCAAAGCACTTCAGATGTAATTTTTATCTTATCTCAACAATGGTTTAATTTCAATAACATTAGGTCATTTTGTTTTATATTAACAAAAATTGACTTCATTAATGAAAGCACAACATAGACTTACATTTGTGGTTTTAGTCTTAACAAATTTAATGTGCAGAATTGTTCTAATAACTGGGTAGATGTTTATGTTGTCTAATCAGTAAATGTTAAAAAGAACAGAAAATATAAGTGTAGATAGGAAAATGCTTATGGTAGAGCTAGAATATAGGCTTTTATCCACGATATTAAAACTAACCTGGCAAGCTTGTACGTGTGTCATTTTACTCATGGGAATAGTCCAATTGAAGTCTGCAGGCTGTATGCTCACATAACAAATAATGATACTCTTGAGGTCTTAATGGATTTTCCAGGTACTGGTTTTAGTGCCATCTGTTCTTTCTGCATTAAAATTATTTTTTCTGTATTTTTCCTCGTTTTTCCTATCTTCTCCTCTGTCTTTAATGTTTTGTTTTTCTTCTGTTAAACTTACTATTCTTGACGGTCTTCATACATTTTCCTTTATTCAAAGAATTTGGATCTAGAAGGCATTAATGAACTGTGGATCACTAACCAGCTAAAACAAGTTTAAGGAAAGGGAACAGAAAAAGAAGAAAATTCAGGGTTTTTTTTAAACTTCTGTAACGTAATAATCTTGTTCATTGGAGAAGAGATTCAGAGCCCGGTAGAGGAGTGTTTTTCAGTTGTGGTGATAAGTGTCCTTATTCTTTTTCCATATGCTTCTGACAGTTTGGGGCATGTTTTCTGCATTTGTGTGTTTTTTTAGAACAGTGTGGGCAAATTCTCCTGAGTGGTACTCTGCTGTTCTACATGATGCTTCTCAAACTAAGAATTGCAATGTTGGAAGAGTTAAATGGTGCCACTAACTTCTTCAAATAAAGCCTTTTGTTGTTTATAACACTTGAGTGGCTCTTTCATAACTGTTTGCCCGAGTATATCAAATTGTTTCAGATTACCATAGTTAAAGTTTTATTTCCTCTGCTTGGGTATAAATCATTTGGCATATGGTTGAGGAAGTAGATGGTGCCTCTGGGAAAGTATGACAAAATAATATGATGATAGGGAGGGAGGAAGAAAAGGGCTGTGTGGTTTGAATAAGTAATTGGCTGTCCCATGCCAAAGAAGTCTCCAGTTTCCCTGGGCAGTAGGTTTTAAATGCCTGGCCAAAGAGCCAAGTGTCAGAGCAAGGGCATGGCTCCCCTAGACTCTTGAGGGTTTTCTATCTCTAGGAGGACCAGTTATAGTGAGAAATGTATGCGTTGACAGGTTAAGTCACTAGCTATAAAAAAAACTTTGTAGGAAATCTCTAAATAAATATTTAATTATTCTTAATATTGTAGTTAATTTATCTACCAATTGGGAGAGATTCACTTGCATCTCAAGATGTTTATGCATTAGCTATATTATCTCAAACTGTTGCATAGTGACATGCCTCTACTCAGGTTTCTTTTCCTTTTAATAGGAAATGACAAATAATGTAAGTTTAATAGCCAGTTGTCAGTTGAGATTTGTCAAATTGGGCTTCGATAAAAAAAGTATTAAAAGCCTCTGATTTTCTTTCAGCTAGATATAATTGTTGTAAGAATAATAAAGTTAGTCAAAACTTAATTTTGTCTTAAAATTGGATTATTAAACGCGATAAAGTATAATCCATAGATAGTGAACTGAATTATTTTTTCCTGATTAATATCGTTATTATTTGAGAACTAGTATCTCGCCCTGATCTGTAATGTTTTTCATATGATAGAAGAAGAGAACATTTTTTCTACTTAAGAAGTCTCAATCAGAATTTGACTCTTACTCCCTAAGTGAAGTAGTTGAGTAAAAGAAAACGCTGAAGAAAATTTTCCCCTACCCTTCAGAATACAGTACTCTTCTTGAAAAGAGTTTTAGTGCTCCCAAGCTATTTCTCTGCCAGCATCTTCCATGAGCTGAGGGACTTGACATCCTTTGAAATGGCTTTGGTACAATTTATTATAACATCTTGAAGTAAGTTTAGGATTTGTCATAATTTCTAGTTCATTTTTGATGTCGTTACTTGCGGAAGGAAGTGCAGATAAAATCTTACGTTCCACTACACTTAGAACTATTTCAGTCTGTTTTTCTGCGGCTCACCTGTGTGGGTTCTTTGGTGACTAATCGTGTGGTTGAACACGCACTGAACACTTCTTTAGTAAGAGTGTAAGAAACCCCACTAAATCGGGTTTCTGTCCTTCAATCCATCAGTTTTATTTGCACAAAACCCCATGGCATGTAATATATTTGAAATACAGCAATCTTTGTAAAGTTTTGCTGAGAATGAAGTATTCTAAAGTTGTTGAAGGACTTGGATATTGTATGCCTTATTTTTATAAACAAAAAAAAAAGGCAAACTTAAAGAAAAACACTTCAAGTAAATCCTTTTTTTTTTTTCAACATATAATTTGTTGAGCTTTTTGTTATAAATCCACTTCACTGAAGTATCCAGAGAATTTATTTTAATGTAGCTATAGCTGTTTACTTTAAATTGAAATTACCTGAAGAAGAGAAAAGAAGGGTTTGTTTTTTCTTTGGAAGAAAGACAGTTTACCTCTCAGGGTATCAGCAAACAAAGATATTAAGCAAATCGTTCTAGTTAACACAAGTAATAACATAATAAACTGTATTTTAACATAAAAACCTGTAGCTTTTGTGTTTGGGAAAAGGAAGTTAATTACTAACTGATCCTCAGCTCTAGGACCTTGTATGTATGTTTGGAAAGAAAAGCTATCATGTTATCACAGGACACACATTTTCAAAACTTACCACTGTCTCTTACAGCTTGACTTCAGTTTTTCCCCAGTTAGCTAATCAAGGCTGATAAAGAGTTGGAAATAGATTCTTGGTTTATTGTGGTCTGTTTTTTCTAATCCTACTTATCTTTCATTCACACACTTGTATACTTGACAGATGTTAATGAAATGCTTTTTTTGAACTCAACAGATACTATTCTATGAAAATTATCAGAACAGAGATGAATCCGTTATCCATAAAAGACATTTTTTACTACTTTGATCTCTGACAATTTGGATTTAATCCTGGTCTCCATATGCTGGCTTTCATTTTATGTTCAGTTTATGTCTGGCTTTTGTTCCAAACTAGCAGATAAAGCTGAGCACTATTCAGTCTGAAAAATTTCAGACTGTTTATGCTAGCAGGTGACGTATGACATGATATTGGCAGAGATGTGCAATCCGAGTGCTGGGAGAACTCAATTGGTTTAGTCTATTGATCTGGAATTTTTTGTTCTCCTATGCCGCTTTGTTATTTCCCAGGTCTCTGAAGCAAAGTTGCTTGACTGCTATGAAGGACTATCTCTGCAGTGAAGAAGGTTATAGCGTTGTTAATTTTTTGACATCTTTTGACTGCAGAGATCACAGAATCACAGAATGAATCACAGAATGGTAGGGGTTGGAATGGACCTCTGGAGATCATCTAGTCCAACCCGCCTGCCAGAGCAGGGTCACCTAGAGCAGGTTGCACAGGAACGTGTCCAGGTGGGTTTTGAATGTCTCCAGAGACAGACTCCACCACCTCCCTGGGCACCCTGTTCCGGTCACCCTCAAAGTAATGAAGTTCCTCCTCATGTTGAGATGGAACTTCCTATGTTCAAGTTTGTGGCTGTTACCTCTTGTCCTGTCACTGGGCACCACTGAAAAAAGACAGAAGGTGTCCAGATGCCCTGGTTAAAAGTCATGAAGAGAGCTCTGGGAGGTTTGGGACTGGTGTGTTGGCTTCCCTGGGCTTCTGATCTGCCTGGGAGGATCCTGGTTGTGTGTGTCTGACCCTGTGGGCAGCCAGGGTTCACCGCTCCACTGCCTGGGATGCGCACAGGGTTTAAACTTGCCCTTCCTTCTCACAGCTTAAAATTTAAATGCATTTTCTTTACGTACAATTGCAGATTAATTGAATTTTTATTTTTTGCCCCCCTTCAAAAATAGGTATTCTAAAGGTCACTTTTGAATATCTAGTTAAAATGGAATACATAGAGAGCTTGGAAGGGGGCTTGTTTCTTAGTGGTGTTGGATTTAGGGTTTGGGGAGTTTTGTATGGTATTTTTTTTCTCCATTGTTTTTTGTTGTTTTTTTTCCATTGTATTGCACATTGAGTGTGGCACACTCAACTGTGACTGACCAAGATTTTGTTTTGGAGTGTAAGAAAGCGTGATATATTTTTGACACTTGAAAAAATCTGCCAATGCAATTTTTCCTAGATCTTGATGTTTTGGTCTGTGGCCAAATGTTTTGGTCACTTTTTCAAGAAATGAGTGATTGAAGAGATCTGGGTTATGTGCAATTGTTAGTCATTTTACAAAAATTATTTTTACTTTAATTCAAAAATCTTCATCTCAAACTTAATTTTGCATGTCGCTTGTTGAAATTAGGAAGTACTCTGCAGATCTACCATCAACATCCACTTTACTGAAAAACAAATAACCCCAAAGCTGCCGTACGGATCCTTTTTTTATTATTATTGCATTCATCATTGCGTGGAGCAGAGCATATTCCTGTCACGAGCATGCATTGGTGTACAGTTTTATTTGTCATCAGTTTTGTCCTTGGATGTAAGCAGGAACTAGCGCTTTTCATACTTAGTAGGGAGAATTCTTCTAGATACCATCAGTGAACAAAATAGCAACGTGTTTCTTGCTTAAGAAAACAGAGCAATTTTTTTTCCTCCATCTTATTAAGTTCCTATACCCTGTCTGTAGTGCCCCTGTTCTTTACACTTTCTGCTGAATACTTTCCCCACTGTCCTGAGAATTACGGCTATTTTGTCTCCTGATTCATGTTTCTGGAAAGCCGTGCTAGTGCTGGTTGGGGAGGCATTGATCTATTACGACGAGCAGACGGAGATGTTAAGGTCGTATGCAGTTCAAGAGTGAATCATAGGCCTTGATATTATGCATCTCCACAAAGAAAATGGTTTACTTTGTCACTGAAAAGAAAAGAAGCTAATTTATAGGCTTCTAATACTAAAAGTGCTTTTTAAGCTCGTGCGCTTTTGTTCTTGCCTCTAAGTTACGCAGGGGGGTAAAAATCTCTCGAGCTTTAGAGGTTTTGTACAATATATTAACTTTTAAAATAAAATCTGTATTCCAAATGTGTATATTGCAAATAAAATGGTCTCCAAGAAGTACCAGTGGGAAGGAATCGTGCTAAGTTGATTTATGCAGAATTTAGGAAGAACAACAATGATCTTTGCAGTGTTTCTGTATTTAAGCGTGTCTTTACTTTCTTCAGATTTCCTTTATTCTCGTTTCTGCCTGGGATATTCTGCATGCTCCTTTTGCCTTTCCTGATCTGAATTTCAGATGTGGTCACATGCTGCTTAGTGCGTTTGAAGCGGTGTATGGTTAGCACAGGTCAGCCCATTTCTGCCCCCATCCAAATAGTTCTGAAATCTAATATTCCCTTGATGGGTATCTCTTGTGAAGTGCTTGTTTAAAATAAGAATTAATTTGCCTCTCAGCCTGCCTGATAGAGCTGCGATGTGACAAATGGCCCAAATTGCTGGTTTTGTTCAAATGATGCATCTGTGCAAGTTTGCCCTCAGTGCACAGAGCAGTCGATTTCCCCCCGATGGCTTTTTTTTACTCCTCGCTTTTATCTTCAATGTATGGCCTCATGCCTTATCTATCTCACACTATTCCAAGCCTGCCATGAACACAGACCTGTTATTTTCCTGTCAGTCATGTCCTTCGTGCTTGTTGCTGAAGTCAGGAGTGGCTGGAAATCACGACCCCATGAGACGCAGTAACAACTTGCTGTTTGTGAAATGGGGATGTGGCATGGAGATGGGGTCAAAAGTGACCGCTGAGTTTTGGATGCTTAATGTGAGATTAGCCCAGCGATTTTTTGGAGGGCTTCAGAGGCGAAAAGCACAAGTTTAGTACTTGGGGGGAGAAGGAGGCAAAACTCTTTTCTGAATAAGACCTTAGAAATAAGGCAGGCATGCAAAAAGGAGAGACATGCAATTAGTGGGAAAGGATGAAATGTCAGGTTCGAGTAAAATGCCTTGTATTTCACTGATGGTCTGTGGCAGAGGCAGGTTTGGGAGCCGATTGCTAGGCTACTGTTCGGCTCTTTAAATAGAAGAGCCTTCGCTCCCCCTGTCTTCCTTGCAATCCCCTCCCACATTCACTGCATATTTTCAGACTTCTGCAATGAGTGAAGTGGGCATCTGACAGACAACAGCCTTCTTCACATATACAGTCTTGATTCATCCCAGGAGGGAGTCTGTAATGTTCACTGGATGTGGCAGATATTCTACGGAGTAAGCTATATCAGAAACTTAATAACTATATCATAGTGCATATACTGAAATGTCAATACCTTTTTAATGTGGAAGGGGCAGCTGAAAACAAGCTGAAAATCTTGATTTTTGAATACTTAGAGTCACAACCCTTAAATAACTTAATAATTCTTTCAGTATAGGGAGGGCTTCTGTCTGTAGCTTCTTTGAACTTTACTAAAAAACAAATTGAAAACATCAGACCTCGTGTAGTATGTTATCTGAGCTGTGATGATTTTGAACAACAGAGTTGAAATAAGCCGATCTGCTGTCCCACAGCTGTTGGAGCTACCAACTTCCCAACGCTAGCTGTAATCTAATTCTCCCTGTGGATCACAACTGGAAAGAGAAGTGGCACGTCGTTGAATTAAAAGTATTTGCTGGCAGCATGGCAATAGAGAAGCTGACCCCTGTCAGAGCATATTCTTGCCTTAGTGTCCCAGGTCTCCCACCTTCAGCTGCCTAGGTTAAGGCTTTCGTGAATGAATGTCACTGGATATAGTCTAGGTGGTTGTCCTGAATGCTGGCGCTGCTGACAGGTTATACCAGGTTCACATCGGAAAGCTTTTGGTTTTTTCAGATGGATCTTTGGATACAGCTGTAAAACCTTGTGTTCTTCAATTATTTTTTTTCTAGGTCAGCCAAGCCTCCGAGAAGCTATCTCGATGTCCTGTATAACTAATGGGAGTACAGGAAGCAGGAAAACAAGCCACAGTTCCTCTGTTTCTGTTGCCAGAAAAGAAACTTTTTCATCTGCTGCAAAAAGGTACTGACTTTTTAGTAAAAATTAAATTGTTTGTTTTTTTTTTTTTTTTAAAAATAAAAATCCAAACCAAACAGAGCAAGAGTTTGAGTTTTGCCTCTGCACGACCCTCAGCAGAGCTTCCTGAAGTCTAGTAAGGCACAAATAAACTTTGGAGATGTACCATGTTGTTGGGCTGCTTACAGCAGGGTTCTAAAAAGAATTCATAAATGGAAAGTATTTCTATAGTGTATAGTGTCCAAAATGCATTCTGACTAAGGAACAGAACAGGCAAACGTATTTCCAATAAAAATGGAAAATTTTTCCTTCTGGTACTCATCTGCATGTTTTTGGTTTTTTTCAAGGAAATTAAAAGACAAAACTGACTCCATTGTCTGGATGTTAAATAGTAGGCAATAGCAAAATAACTATGAAACAATAGTGAATTGCGTAAGATAAAAGTTTACATTTTTGTGTAGAAAATCTTAACCCAAAATATAGTTACTTAGTCTTTATGCAGAATATCTGTATCAGATCTCAAATGTGTAGAAATAACACTGCTTGAGTATTTGTAAGTTAAATGAGCTAAGTACCAAACAATAGCTTTTTTCCCTCCATGTAATGGTTTCATCTGCATATAGTAAACAAAGTGTTTGTATAACTTTCTTCTGTTAGATAGTGATTATGTGGCTTCTTTAATCAGTAGGTTTTGCACCTATTCCTATTTGTTGGGAAGAACCGGCTGACAGATACAGACACGGGACAGAGAATACTCTAATGTGTAACTGTGGTAAATTATGTGAACAAATTCTTTGCCTCTGTAGAGTACTCTGGTAACTCCAGTGGCTGGTTTATCTTCAAGTGTGAATGTAAATACTGTGCTATACAACAAGACAGGGAAATAATATACTTCAGGGAATAAAAATGCTGTATGCAAATATAAACTGTATGAGAACAAACCAGAAAAAGCTTTAGTGCCCTTTGGAATTTGGAAAGCAAGGGTAACGCCCTGCTCTTCTCTCTTCTCCATTGTGTAGCGTTGCATATCTTTCTTTTTATTGAATCCTTATGTTTACTTTTCAACAATAAATCAGAAAGTGATCAGTTTATGTCTCTATCTGCTAGTGTGACAGGCACCAGGACAAAAGACATTCCTGCAGGAAGGTATTTCTTAGTTAGCACTTTTCCATTAATCTTACCCCTGTGGCTCTTGGCACTTTGATGAGAGCCAGTCCAGTTCCCGTGTTGTTCAGCTTGTGTTTGTGCTGAATCACCTTCTTGATTCATTGGCTGCTCAACACTTGACTACAGCAGAAGACCAGAGTGGAGTGGCTGGCATCCCTTTCATCTGAGTTAAGGTCTTTAAA
The DNA here is from genome assembly GCA_013398915.1 of Dromas ardeola. NCBI lineage: Eukaryota > Metazoa > Chordata > Aves > Charadriiformes > Dromadidae > Dromas > Dromas ardeola. The sequence continues at coordinate 174,787 of VYZM01015077.1, forward strand.
AGGAGACCTGGATGGGCCAAAAGAGGAAAGCCTTGATATGCAGAGGGCAGCTCTCCTCAGGCACTTTCCAGGGTAGGTTTTGGTGCTTTCAGCGCATCTGAAGATATGAGTCCCTTTTTCAAGGCTTGTTTTAGGAAGGCTTAAGTCCCCTCTTTAGTTAACTTTTCAGCAGTTCCTTTGACTCTCCTGTCTTTAGATGCTCTTCCATGAAATTTGTTTGGTATTTGGAAGAAAACAGAGTTGCCCTCTTGTAAAACTACCAGCTCAAGAAAGGTGGAAGAAAAGGTCAAATCCCAGGCTTGTGTTTTTAACAACAGCAAAACTGTTCAGTACCAAATAGTGTTCCTAGTAGGAGACACTAGTATTGACATTCACATAAGTGAATGTCAATAGTAGTCCTATTTCCTTAAAGGTAGGGTAAATGTGTCTATTTCTAACATTCTTGTCATGGTTGAAAAGAAAGGATACCAAAGGAGAGTATCGCAGCTGGTCATGGGATGCTTCCCCCAACTCATCCAGGCTCTTCTTCAGGTTGGAGGTTGAACTGGTGCAGCAGGTGGATACGGTCATCTGTTGATGGAGAATTACACTTTAGTTACCAAACAGCCCGCATAACCTGCCTATAGCTTCTCATGTTCTAAATATATGTAGCCATACATCTGGTCACAAATAACAGAAGGCCTGCTTGTGTCCAAACTGTTATTGTTGTTGAAGTTTAGTGTCTGTATTTTGTGCAGTCCTAATGTTGTACATTTCTGGGGCTCTGGCCTCTATAGACCTGCCATCTCTGAGAATTTCTTTTGTTTCATTTCCTGGACTGTTTAATCTTTGTTCTACCAACTGGAACAATGAGATCATGGAGATGATCTGATGGCTCAGTAGCTGCACAACAGCACCACGTCTCATTTCAACAAAGGTGTGCTAAAATATTAGCTGTTGCTAAAACGAGAGCCCAGGAACGTACCACATACAACAAGTAGATGATGTCCCATTGACAGAGATGAAATCACATACATGTTGGGAAAATTTCAGCCCTGTAGTCTCGAACTGACTGGTCACAGAGGTGTCAAAATGCTTTAGAACAAAAAACATGCTGCATACCTTATATTATCACTAGGGTTGGAAGCAGGTTTGTACTTCGTACTGCAGGTGACTGTCACAAAGGCCTGCTTGATCATTTTCCTTAGGACTACACATTCTTCTGAAAATGGTTTCTGGTAAGAATAGTCTTCCTGTTTCAGAATGACCACCCTCCACAGTAGCTGCCAATGTGTTGTGGTCCAAAGGATGAAACATTGTGTTAAGTGAAATTAGAGAATCTGCAAAATTAGGACAGATAGTAATATGCTGCAGCTACTCACATGTAGACCGAAGAAATGCCTCATCGAGTTGGGATTTGGAAAGAATTTTTGGATGCATTAAATAACTGCTTCCCAGAACAACTGGTCTTTAGAAACCCACATGAAAAGATGCTGTTCTTGATTTGATTTCAGTTGTTGCACAAGACCTAGTTCAAGAGGTATTAGTGGGAGAGCTGCTCTGTAACAGCAGTCATAATACAATTAAGCTGAGGAGTTTAGCAGGAGAGAGCAAACCAAATAAATCCATCACAAAGATATTCAAAACCAAGACTGCCACATATCTACATAATTTACTTTCACGTTAAAATGGCAGTTAAAAAAAGAAGCCCACTTACAACCTGATGGTAGATAAAAGCACTGTGTTGGAACCCAAGGTATACCTTGTGCTGCAACTCTGAGAAACCAGAGTGGTCCAGTGACTCTCATGGTCCAACAGAGAAGTTAAGGAGTGAACTCAATGGCAAAGGTGTGAAACGGATAGTCCACAGCTGACAAGCTCAGTGAAGCTGTTGAAGAGATTCCCACACTGAACCTGTGGTTTCCAGGAGATGGATCAGATGAGCTCAACTATTTGGGGTAAGAACACAGAAAATAGGAGACCGAATTGGTAAGTTAGATGATGTGCTGCTGAGGGCAGGTGGCATTCGCCTGAGTGTGCTGGAGGAATGCAGAGGTGAATTGCAGGATTGCTGGTGTGTCGTTATAAAAAGGATATTACAAAAAGTATGGGGAAAGGAAATGCAGGTAATGACCTCACTGGTGAGCTCTTTTATGCCACCCTCAGAGACAGAACATGGTGCCAGGTGAGACATTGTTCTGACCAAGTAGGACCATTCTTTGCAGACTTGCAAGCTGGAGTTGCAGAAGTCATTTCGTTTGCGTATTCTCTCTCCTCCTGCGTCCCTAATCCCTTTTACAATTATTAGACTGTATATGGGGGAGTGAATGCAGAGGTCTATGGGTGTACCTGTCGGAGTAGGAATAGAGAGACTTGTTTTCTTTAGTGACAACAGATTCCGAGAATTTATTTTACTGTACTGCATTTCTTGCCGCAGACTAGGAAAAGATTAAGCTTGTGTAGTGTGCTTTTGAATCCAGCAATGCAAGCTAAGTCTTCTGATTAAAAAATAACAATAATTTTTATGCTTCTAGTTAATTAAGGACTTCTGGCTATAAATTATTAACCAAAACCCCACAGTTCTTCAGGCTTTGTTCTCTATTATCACACATATTCCCTCAAGAAATGCAAAAGCTCTTTCTGGTTTGTTTTTATCTGTTTTTCTGAAAAGCAAAATGTAACTGATGGATTATATTGACATTTTTAAGTAGTTAATATGGTTTATGGAAGAAAACCTGAGTGATCCTTATAAATGTATTTTGGGCTTTATATTATTTTTCATGTTTTGAACTGTTCTTCAGTGCTTCTTTGTAAGCATTTAGAAAAGTTGAACTCATATAAGCATTAAGGGCTTTGTCTCGGTGGTAGATGATGTACTTTAATTGAAATAACAAATGAAACAAAAAGAGGGTCCTATGAATGTTATACTAAAATCAGGGGCCCACTTTTATTCATTCATTTTGAATATTGTCTTACTGTTTTACATTGTTTTGTGGGGAAAGGTAAATGGAAACACAAATAGTTAAGATTATACAAGGGTTCGAGGGGGGAATTGGGTGAGGGAATAGAAATCTAGATTCTCCCATTAAGAAAGATACTATTTCTTCTTTATTTTGCAGGTTACGTCAAACCTAAGAGAAAAATCTTTCTTTTTACTTTCTAGCCAGTGTTCGTATCTTGTTTTGTTTGTGCACTGAGAAATTTATCTTGGAAGGTGTTTTTTTTAATCTAAAAAAAAAAAAAAAAATGGTGTAATACAGAATAATCTTCTCTTTCGGGTCCTGCCATTGTTTGTGTGATTCTGTATATTGCAAAGCATGCTATTTTATAAAAAGACTTTTAATTAATCTTTATGTTCAGTGGACCTTTGGTTAGACCCTTAATGAATTTAAGGTTGTTAATGACATGTATTTAAAGCTCTTTCAAATGTTAACCTAACACATACAGCACTACGAAAATAAAGATATATTCTTAGCTGTCGTTTACTGAAGGCGTTAAAGAAGTGGCGAGACAGTCTGATGTTAGTCAACTACAGATCAAAACAGTGACGAGTTTTCAGGGATGATTTCCTTTGAACTCTGGTGCAGCCAGGGAGAGCCAAGGGACCAGGAACAGCATTTCACTCTTTTGGTGACAGCGCAAAGATAAGCGGTACCATGCACGTCCAGCAATACAGAGAGAGAAAGGTATAGTTTCATGGAGGGCTTAAGCTAATCGGAGATAGTGCAAGTCACACTCCTGCCTTCCACTTGCACTGAGCTTCGGCTGGCAGCTCGGAAAGGCAGTCGGTGAGCTGAACCACAGGATGATTTTTTTTCTGAGGGACGGCAAACTGATGGTGCATCAACTTGTGTCAGCTTTGAACGCTGTAGAAGCACCCGTGAATGAAGGACATGCTCAAATGAAAGCTGTATTCTTTCTAAAACCAGAGTAAACTTACTACAACTTTGCAGTAAAAATAAGTAAATAATCTTCCATGCGTCCCTCAGCCTTTTTTATTTTTTTGGAGCTTGTGAATAGATCTTATTTTAGCAAAACGCTAACCTGAAGAGAGTGAGTAAATAATCAAAGCGTTCTTTTGGTGATTATATATAGTAAGTAGTTACGTGCTTCTCCCATCTCTTCCCAGAGGGCATTTTCTCCCACCTTTTAAATTTATTTGCTTGTTCTCTTTTTTTTTCCCCCCCCCCGTGTTATACTTTATTTTACAGTGGTACAGAAAAAAAGAAGGAAAAACCTCCAGGACAGAAAGAAAAAAAAGAGGAATCTCATTCTAATGATCAAAGTCCACAAACTCAAGCATCACCTTCTCCCCAGCCCTCCTCACAGACTCTGCAAACACACAGGCAAACTCAAGAAAGCAAGAGTTCTGCTCCAGCTAAAAGGTTTTCACAGTACCACAGTTCAGAACTAGAAGATGATTGCAATGATACTGAGTTCGTATTTGACAAGCCATGTGAAGTAGTTCCAATCTCATGATCAAATTAATAACCGTTTGATATTTTCTGTGCTAGAGAAGATGCATTCAACATACATTGCAACAGAGCAAATACGTAAAAATGCGATTTTTCTTTGAGTAAATTTGTAAGAATACAAAGGTTTTTTTGTTCTGTGATTGAAATCCTAATATGGTAGATTACCTCTAATCAGTCATTATTCTAAAATATTTAACGATGACTCTGACTTGATCCTTCTCAAAATACACTTCATAAGTTTTGTCTGGCACAGCTGAGTTGCGGAGTGTATTTTGCACGTGGCCGTTTACTACATCTCGTAACTGCATTTATTAAATACTAGTATCATTGCAACTCTTCCTTCGGGAGTTTTTCTTCTCAAATTATTCTATAAAGTGACCCCAGTTTGGAATTTTTTTTGCTGCCCTTCCCTTTCCCTGCTCGGTTGCAGGGCTGTTCGCTTCACTTTTATTCTGATTTTTTACATGAGTGAAGTTTTGGTTTTACACCCAAATCATAGAACTACTTGACTTGAGTGAATGTAGAAATTTATTTAGGATTGCCTCTAAGTTCCCACTGATTTTACTGGGAATTAGGCACAGAAAAAATGGTACTTTTGTTTTTTGGTTTTTTTTTTTTAATGTCTTTTCAAAGTCAAGTAAATGGATTTTAAGATTTGGGTGATTATTTCTGAGTTTCAAAACTACACGGAATACTCAGTGTGGTTTGGTTTTTTTCTTTGTTGGTTCCTTGTCACCGTGTTCTTTTGGAAGGTGTGACATTTTCTTTTACTGTTTGGCATTTCAGACGCTGAAACAAGCTCTTACATAAAATATTCTTCTGAAATTTACTGTAGTTCACAAGATTATGTTGTCTTGCATTGCTCGGATTCACAGCTCTAATAAATATTTAAACTTTCACTTGACTGATGCATGTTATAACACTCCATAAAGGCTCTGTCTCCATGTCTTGCACAAACTCATAAGTTGTCTGAAGCTGAACTTGCGGCCTGTTTTTCTCCTGCCTGGTATCTCACTGTAAAGAAGTTTGTCTGAAGTCTCGTTTACTAATCTTTTGCATTGTGGGGAAAAAAATAAATGGCTTTTTTCGTCTCCTAATGGATTAACTTGATTTGATTAACTTGTTTGTCGCAGGACCTTTCAGCCTCTTGAGGTGCTGTGGAAGGAGCTTGCCCTTTTTAAGGTTGCAGTTCAAGACTTATTCCTGCAAAAAGCATTTCTGACGGGATGAAGTTTAATATTGTTAGCAGGACATATTCACACTCTGAATGAGCTGGTTGATTAATAATTTGATCACTTTTGAACATGTTTGTCCATGATTAAGATGTGTGTGAAACTAATGAACTAGTGACTGCAGAACTTGCAGGTTCCTGCAAGTGTAAATTGACTACAATAAGAGTGCCGAAAAATTGTATCAGAACTCATGGATTTAATTGTCTGTAGTATTGGGCCAAACCTAACTTGCCTTACTCATGCAAGAAGTTTGCAGACATTTGTTTCAAAAAGATTAAAGCCATTAATGTGGTTTAGAATGGGCTGTCTGCAAAACAGCCCTATGAAGCTGTAGTCTGATAGAACTGTTCTGCCTCAGAAATCAGCGTGTTAAAGCTGTTGAACAGTTAATCAGGGGAAAAAAAAAAATCTACTTTTCTTTACCTTCTTAAGTGATTTTTTTTTTTTATAATTTATTCTTTAAGGCTAATATACTGTAGCCTCATTTTTTTCCACTTTTGTAATTCGTTAGCAATATAGTAATGAAGTGTAGAGTTACTCTGTTCAAGTCTTTATGTAAGAGCATTTGGAAATGGAAAGGAATGGATAAAACATTTGGCAGCTGTCTTGCTCAATTGTTTTCATTCATCCAGTTAGAAATTTTTGACTAATCTTTTTTTTCCTGTTTCATGCTTCAGCTTGAAGGAAGACCTAGCTCTGCTTTTGTCTCCTGCTGCTTGATCTGTCCGTTGCATACCAGTTCCAGTTATTGTTATCTTATTATCTTGTCATTTTAAAATATATTTTTGTTTCTTCTAGCATAAAGAAATCCTTGACTGCTGAAAAACCTCACAGTGCTTGGGAGAGTTCAGATGATAGTCGTAACAAGCTGCTGAGAGTAGCATCAACATCTAAATTAATATCAAAAGTGGCAAAGAATGCAGACAAGTACGTATCAGTTCGGGACATAAAAGCAAATGAACTTTAGAGTCAAAATATTACAAAATTGCATAATTTTAATGAACTTATTTATGTGTATGCTAAGGCCATTTACATCTTTGTTTTTACCAGGAGTAATTACTTGCGTAACCTGCCAATGTGGCACTCCAGGTGCTTGTGGAATCTTAAAATTATTATGAAATGTGAACACAGGATTTGAATGTAAATATTAGCTTATGTTGCCCATTTGAGTTAGCAGAATTATGCACTTCGAGTTAAGATTTATGGCTTAATGCCACTGTTGTGAAGCTTACAACCAGTTTTTCCCTAATTAAAACTGATTTGAAAATGTAAGTGTATTTCCTTGAAGTTAGTTTACTGGTTTTGACGTAGTATGTGTGTTTCTAGGGTAGACTGTAATAGTAAGAATATAATTTTATGATTTCAGGTAGGTCTCCCAGATTAACTGTTTAACAGGTTCCTGATTGCAGGTTCTAGATAATAGGCAGGGGGTCTCCTTTTCAGCTTCACCTTCAGTCTGTGATGTGCTGTAGCCCATCCTTCCTCGTGCTCTTCTTCTGCAGGAGGTTTTCTCAGTTTGTGGTCTCCAGTGGAGGCCTCACCAGGGATGAACCGCACAGAGTAGTTACTTCTACTCCTGTCAGCACAGGGACAAGAGTTTGCTTTTTGCTGTAACTCCACATTGTTGACCCCTGTTGTGACCCACTTCTTGTCCTCAATAGTCTTTGCCAGTTGGGCTTCCCGCTTCATGTTCACATGCTTAGTTCCTTTTTTTGACTTTGAAATTTTGCTGAATTTGTTGAAATTGTTGTGTTGACTTTTTGACTGATCCCTTTCCTATTTGCTGAGATCTCCCCAGCATGGTGGCAGCTTCCCTCAGCTTGATGTCATCTGCAGATTTCATATACCTGCTCGTTAATCTTCATTCAAATAGTTAACTGGTCCAAGGCAGAACTACCTGAAAACCCCTCCCACTATGGCAAATAAAAGTATTCAGACCTTTCAGAGTAATTTCCAGCCTTTTTTGTCTGCAGTGCACTCCTTAGCTTGCACATAAGACTGCCAAATACATCCTTAGAATCAAGAGCGGTGCAAGTGCATTCCTTCTTTCCTGGGAATGGGAAGAACAAAAACATCTTAGATTAATCTTGGGTGTGGATATCGGCACATTTAGTAAAAGCTTTTTGCTTAGCCTGAAGAGTTCTGCAGAGCAGTGAAGTGCTGTGTGTGAGGGATTATGGGTTACATATTTTGCAAGTATTTCTTTTCCTTTTATGATTGGTTTTCACTGTTGGAATTTAAAAGCCCTTTGGCAATTCAGATTATAGCAGGGTACTGCTAGATAATATTTTGGAATGAAAAAACCCTCTGTCTTGGTTTCTGCTTATCAAATTTCTTGGGTTTTGTTATGCTACTAAAATATCTTTCACAATGTGGTATATACTTCAAAATTGCTTATAATAAAAAATAAATTTTACTTTTATTGACATTTTGTATATTGGTTCAGGCATGGTCAAAATAGAAGTATCTTGTTTCATTTTCCTGTGGTTCTGCTTATTTTCTAAAAGACTTTAAATTCTGCTCTTCTACAGTCTCTAATGTAGAAAAAAAATCAGGTGTCTAACAAAAGAGTGGGCAAGGAAAGATTAGTACTAATTATTGTTAGAGTAAGTTGTCTGTTCAAAACTTGAAGCTGTTGTTTCTTAAAGTATTTGGCAAAAAAAGAGCTTCAAACGTTATCAATTGTAGACCATCATCTGATTGAAGACTGAGTGTTGTATTGTTTGTGTGCCTTGTTCTTATGCTCAGATTTATAATCAAAGCACTATTTGCATTCAGGAGCACACATTAACACTCATTTCTTGCTTACACCCTGTGTGCCCAGCTTCTAAAAGAACTGGTTGATATTGTGCTAAGGCATATTGCTATATTGCATTTATCGTTCCCAATTAAGAAACGTTGGCCTAATCTGCCTGAAGTTACCCGAGTCTTTTGCAAGGGAATAGAATTCAGTCCCTCATGTGGGCCCCAAGACAGAAATGTTTTACATATGCTTTGCGCTACCAGCCCAGGATATGAACTTTGTTTAGTGAGCTCAGTCTTTAAGCCAGCACTGACCTGTAAATCAGTCTGATAACGCCATAAGAAGTAAGAGGGTTCCCACGGCAGACCATCATTCAGTGTTTTTCAGGCAAGACTGGGAATCCAGTTTTAATTTTTCGTTTGGCAGTATGGTGCAGGGTGACTCTACCAATAGCCAGAGATGCTTTCCTCATTCATATGCTTGACCCTTTGTCGCTGTTACAAAAATTTGACCTCCATCCAGCTAAAAATACTGGATGCCACTCATACCTTCCTGCTGAATTTCAAATGAATTCAAGAGGGTTTTTTTGTGCAATACATTCTTCCGTCAAGGAGTGTTATTCTGGTAAGAAGTAGCCCTGATGCTGGAAATTAGTATTTCTTCCCTCTTCACAAAAAAAAAAGGATTGAGGCTTTTTGTGAGTAGTTCATTCCTGGCTCTTGCGAGGAGAAACGTCTCAGCTGCACTGCTTTGAAGACTTTGTGTTTGTTGTATATCCAGTAATGCTGCATGGATCCAGTTTAAATGAAACTGCAACTTGCTTACATCTAATCCATGTGTCCAACAGGGTTAATTCCTAGAAAAATTTGTGTTGTTGTGTGCTGACAGCTTATTTTGACAGGTGTTAAATGCTTTGCATGCAGGCCTGAGGGTGTTTGGCAGCTTGAAACATTTGGTTATTGCAAGTTTGCTCTCTCAAAATGGAATTTTCCATGCACAAGGAGTATATCCTCCATTTTTAAAAGCTTTTTGTATTTTGTTGTTATCACAGTAATTCTTAGGAACCCTTGCCATAGGCTTTAAGTTACTTGAAGGATACAGTGAACTGCATAAAATAATATATGGGTTAAAATGCACTATGATGACTAAGATTAGTTATTTAGCATCCTATACTAGAGTGACACTGTACATAGAATCTGATGAAATTGCCAAATGCAGTAATGTGTAAGAACTAGATGGTGTTGGCTTGATAAGCACTTCGCATATTATTAACGATAATATCTTGAATTTTTCCCCAGGCACAAAGATGTCATCGTCAGCCAAGGTAAATAAAAACATTTATTTTTAAATACTGGATGAAGTTGAAAAAACTTGCTTTTTCTGAATAGTATTTCCTGTAAATAAATGCATTGGGGCGTATGCTTATGAAACGGGGATATAGAACTAAAATAGCATTATAATTAGTCCAAGAATTCGTCTGGCCCAATGTTACTCAAGACCTGTATAAGGATCTTTGAAATTACGGAGAGATGCCTCATCAAATTCCATTTTTAGGAAGGACAGAAATTTTTGGTGGGTGGTGGGAAGAATTCATTTTACTTTTGTGAAACGAAAAGCCTTTTTTGATTATTTTCTCTGTGCGTATGTGCATAAGTAGGGAGAGCTTATGAAAACAAAAATTTAAAGTTTTGACCTATGTGCCAGTCTTCATCCAAGCAGGTGTGAGTGAGACTTTAGAAATAGTTTTAAGATATTTTATTTCTGTCCCATAACCAGCAAAAATGTCAACTCGTGAAAAAAACAGCCAAGGTAAGAATTAAGCTATGCCCTTTGGTCGCTTTCTAATTTAGCACTGTCACAAATCTTTTATTTGGCTTTTCACCATCAAACAGCATCAGTGCGAGATGACTTAAAAATTTTGAGCGCTTAAATAAATATTTCAACTTTCTTATTATGGAAACACATATGCTTATGCACATTGCAGTCTATGTGGGGATTATTTGGGGGTAGTCTAAAATAAATTACTACATGCATAATTTCTTCAGAGAGGAATTTGTGTTCAAATAAGGTTCTAGAAGTCTTGCATTGTTGCCTGAGATATCAGAATATTAAGAACTGCCAACTAAAAGATTTGTTTTATCTCGGCTTTCTGTCTTGCCAATATTACAACATATACACACTGATTAGACAAGAACAGAGACCGAAGGTTTTAATATAGTCTCCTAAAATGAAAAATGAGTCTCTTCTAAAGTGTATGTCTTTGCACCGATGAATCTTGCATTCTGTGGCTACCTGCTGCTGCTGGCGTGTTCAGACAGGAAAAGGAGCCGTCTATCTGAACGTGGTGGGACGTGACAACAGAAGAAATCCGCTTCTTGTGTCGCAAAACTACTCTGCTTTGATGTCCTGCAAACTGTACTGAAGCATGCAGTTTCCAAACTAAAGCACGTAACCCGAGTGCATGCTGTACACAACATGTATCTACGTACAGAGGTTCTGTCTCATGCTTCTTTGCTGCTAATTAACAACTCTGTGGTCTCCAAATTCTGCGCTGTAAGCAAGATTACATTATACACTGTTTGATTACTTTTGATCTCCTCTGGATTTTCTTTCAAAAAGTAAAAAACGCTCAAATTTTTTTTTAAGTTCATATATGAATTGTTGTAATGAAAGCAAAATCAACTTGAATCCAATTGCTTTATTTTTTCTAATTCATAGATAAATTACAGATTTAAAAATATTCTAAATCAATGCTTACCAAAAGCATTCTTCAAAGACAAGGGGGGTGAAAGAGGGTGAATAAGCGTCAGGAACAAAGAAGAAATGTTTCTTTATGCCAGGTAGCTTAACACCGGCTGTGGAACAGTACATATGTGCAGCAATGGTTACTGTAAAAAAAAAACCTAATCAGTAGCATCCAGACCAGCTGCGATTTAGCTTTGCAAGAATTAAATAAAACTGTTATATGAAAAATACCCTTTCTACCAAACACAACTTTTCACAGAAACAAGTTGCATACAGCTAAAGTACCTTCAGTGCTAATTCTTTCCTTACAATGTGCTTCTACAATTCTACGTGTTCTGCCAAGAACGGGCTGTCCTTCAGTTCCGTCGTCCTGGTGGCTCAAACTTAGGTGGCCTCGATGTGTGCCCGGCTGTCTGTCGCGTTACTCTGCAGATGATGTGAGCTTGCACTGACTGATGAACGGGTACCTTCCACATGTGTCATGCTCTGGTCTGTTCCGAGCCCAACTGGAATGAAAGAGAAAATATGACGCAGGTGGCAGTGGCCCCAGGTGTATGGAAGATGGAGAGAAAGTCTTGCCACAAAAAATGCATTTACTAACATTTTAAACACATACAGTGGCAAAACATCGTTCTGCCTTTAACATGGATGAGGTTGCGATTAGCAGGATTCAGCCTTCAAAGATACTGGGGTTTTTTTTTATATGGACAAATGAATGTATTTTTTGACAGCTTTTAGAGCGCGCGCGTGTGTGTGTAAGGCTGTGTTAGGTTTTGTGTTGTGTTTCCTGCCACAGAAGTAACTATCAGTTAGTTACAATAATTGCAGGGGGTCCTCCCATGCTTTCCAGTGTCAGCTTAGCAGTACTCTGCCAATTCTCTGTCCTGCAACGTCCTGTTCAGGGCCACTGACTTTAGCCTGTTTTGTACTTGATAGTTGCCACATAAATAAACTGATTTCCAGTTGGCACCTTGACCCAACCGGTCAGAAAGTTGTAAGAGTTGCCCAGGCCATTAACGTGGTTTCTGGAGGTAAATCCTGTGCAGCTGGACAGAAGTGTCTTGGGCAGGGTGGGATAACGGGTAGCCTTTGCTCATCCTGTTTGTGCAGGACCTTCCTGTTCTGCAGACCAAAAGCATGAAAGTTAACAGCTGCTTTAACAGTCCTTTGTGGCTTCGCAGCCTTTGCCTCCAGAGGTGAGCGGTCTGTAGCACGGTGTTAATTAAGTCCCCGCAGCTCCCTGGTCTCCTCATTTCTCTGGGCGGTCCGTGAAACACCGCGTACGCCCCCCGCATGCAGCTCCTGCGCTCACCAGGGTGGCAACGTGCTTCCTAGAAATGGTGTGAAGGAGACTCTTGGGACGACTGCTGGTGTGCAAACTGTCCAGCTTCAAATCAAGCCTCCGTAAAAATACTTCAGTGTTGTTACACACACAGAAAATCAGTCTGGAAACATGATGAAATTGCAAATTATCATAGCAGAAGGTGTTTGCATGGGATAATAGGATGGAAGATGGCAGTTCTTCAAATATCCTGGAATCACTTTTTTCCTTTTTTTTTTTGATTCAGCTATTAAAGAAACCGCTTTGAAACATGTCGTTATAGTACGGTACCACAAAATGTAGAGAAATATGGTTTTGCATGTTTAGTTCTTGGAATCTTACTTTTCTAACAGCAGAAGTTACTGCAGTATTACCTGTGTTGTGACCATCTGTGCGCGTTCATTGTGATTTCTGTTGATAGTATGTTATTAGCTATAAAAGTGAAAGACTTGAGGAGCAAGTGAGGGTCTCAGATGAGCTTCCGTAGCGAAAGGCATTAACTTCGATGTCTGAATTGGCTTTGGTGTGGACCCTGGAAAGCATGCTACAGGTGTTGCATGTAGATGTCAGCAAGGCCTGGGCAATTTTCTCCTCCTGCCGGCAGCAGCAGCAGTGTGGGGAGCGCAGCCTGCAGCTGCCTTGCGGGCAGTCCCTTCGGTTTCCTCTGTTTAGCACCATGCCGAGACCGTGCCTGTTACCAGTGTTCCTCATGGACCTTCTGTTTCATTACCCAGTTTTGTTCTTTCAGTGCCTTTATCTCTCCCTCTTGGGTTGAGTTGCATCTGCTCCACATTAAGCTTAGTCCTGAGTTTTTACACACCTGGAACACTTTGGTGACACCAATCCAATGAGGGGAAGTATTATGGACACTTCCATACATTTGCTGAAAAGATTTTTGGGTTTAGGTTTTTCAGCTTATTTTTGAACATTTGTTTGCTTATCCTTGTAAACCAGGACTAGGTTTTTACAATAAAATCCAGTACTAAGGAGATAGTAAAAGTCTGTGAAAATCTAATAAAGCTATGGGTGAAATGAACAGGTGCTTACTACAGCCTTAAAAGGACACTAACTAAAGTTACTATTTTAAATTCTTTACCAGCAGGTATTTATAATTGCCCATAAAAGCCATCTTGCTTTTCACTTCAGCAGAGACATTTTTAAAGCATTAATCATAGAGCATTCATATTTTCATACCCAGAAGTTAGAGACTTGGCTTATTTTAAGAGAAAAGGTGATTTTTTTCACTGAGACTGTGTGTTTGAGTTTAGTTTTCAGTGATAGCAGCTCCTTATATGAATCACTTGTTCACTTATTATAAAGTAATAAGAGTCACTTAAGACGGTTTTGGATGGCAATAAAAACCATATGTGAAAGAATTAATGAAAAACATTCACTGCATTCCTAAGTTTGTTTCTTTTTAGATTGTGCTTTATTAGTTTCCAGTACTTTTTCTTCTGTTAGTTTAACTGTTCTAGCTTCACAGGATGGGGCAACTGTGAAGCACACAATGGAAAACTTTAGCCTGCTGATAGTGTGTCCTGTCCACGGAGAGTGCAGAATTCACTAAATACCTCGGATCAGTTTTTTCATCAGACACAGATTTTCTGTCAGACGCTTGTTGAAGGTGCTCACGTACCTGAGAGCAAATGGAGATCCAGTCTGTCTCATTATTATTGGTCTGCTTGCTCTCATTCAGGCACAGTGCGTGTTATTAAAAACCATAGATACTGTCAGAAAAATAAATTGATATTTGAGAGTTTTTATCATTGATTCTTGCTGAAGTCAGGATTTTATTATTTAAGCAGGAAGCATTTAGATACAGTCTTACTGAGCTTGTTTGTGTCCAGTACTCCTTTTTGAGCCCCCCCTTTTTTTTTTAATAAAAAGCTAGAGTTTAATATTAAACTTGAGTTATTTAAATGCAAATGGTAACTGTTGTTAATACCTAGATTCTTAATGTTAACTTGTACATGAAAAAACAGGGTTTTAACTATGAATTACTTACCAAGTTATATAAAATTAGTAACCAAAGGTCTATTAAGAAATCACAAGGCAAAGCTATAAAATCATTCCGAACCCAGGCAAATCTCTGGTCTCATCTGCTTTTTTCCAGCTGTTTGGCTTGCATTGCACCAGCGCTCAGTAGTGACAGTGCATGTCTGCTTGTCGGGTTCAGCAAGCACTGACACACAGCTCAGGGTGAGAGACGGCAGACCTGCAGCTGCTTTTTAATTCCATTGTAACTTAAAATGTAATGGTCTGGGCATGGTGGCTGAATATGGTTGTATTTGTGTCTGTGCTGTTAGCACCGGTTTAAATTAGAAACAGGCTTCTAAGCCTTTGTCCCTCAGGTTAGTGGTCCTACAGAGTTCTTGGACACAGGCCTGAAAGCAGAAAGCTTGTGGGAAAGAAGCTATTTGTAGTATTACTAAAGCATAACTTCACTGGTCAAGCAACTAGAAGGTGAAGACAGATTAATAAATGTACTCTGGATGTGGTAGTTTATTGTATATTATTAGAGAGTTCTGCTTGGCCCAAGCTAGTTGGAGTCTTTTGGGGTTTTCCCTTTGCTTGTAATTCGCTTTAGGGGTAAGATTCAGATGCTAAACACAAGTAGAACTGAGCTGAGGGTTTTGATGCATGAGTCCATGTTGCTCTTTCAAACTAGATGGGGTAGGACCTATTGAAAAATAGTCACTAAAAATTTGTAAGATTAGATTATTGTAACGATTCCTTAAGAATTAAACTTGCGTACAAAACCAGATAATTTTGTTATTTATTAACTGTTACCTACTCTGTGAGAGAGTGCATGTATAGATAATCTGCTGTATGCTCATTAGACTTCCCATTATGCATATACTTTCTAGCTGAAGAGCAGTTAATTACAGCATAGGCTTGCGGGGCTACCTCAGGGTCTGACTAAATAATGAGGAATAGTGTGATATAAACTACATTTTTCTAATAAATTGTCCAGTTTTGTTGAAGAAATCAGTAATTGAGGATGAGGACTTCTCACATGCTTCTAGGAAACTACTGTGTATTCCTTGACAATTTCATTTTAAGGCATGTTTTTTGGAAACCAGGAGGATTTTTGTTTTGTTGTGTCACTGTCTTCGAATTTCTGAAGGATCTAAACAGTAGCTTTCATGTCTCCTGAATTGCTCTTCTCTGTAGATACTTCTGAGTTAATCTACAAAGACTTCTTTGATCTTTTTTTTATCCTTCTTTCAGTTTGTATTATTTTTATTATTTCCCTCTGAAAGTCTTCCATATTCCCCTAAGAATATGATTCACAGAAAGTAATAAATTGCTTAAGTGTCATTGCATGAGTCTTTCTGTGCTGACTTCATGGAAGCACTAATTTCAGCCTTTCAGATGGTTTCTATTGCCGTATCTTTGCTGTCTGTTGTCACCTGCAGTGGTTTTAATTGGTCTTACCTTCCAGCTTGCTCTCCCTGAATTCCTGGGTTTTAAACTTTCTTCCAAGAGTGAATTAATAGGCATTGTTTGAAGTTGAATTTTACTGTTACCTTTGTGTTGCTTTTTCTTTTTTGGCTTTTTTGTTTTGTTTTGTTTGGGGTTTTTTGGTTGTTGTTTTTTTTGGATTTTTTTTTGGTTGGTTTAGGGTTGGGGTTTTTTTTTCGTGTAAGTCCTGATTAAAAGCTTATTTATGTTAATGGAAATCTCTTTTTGATACAAGGAGGCTTTGCAGAAAATTTTTAGCCACTGTCCACTATTTGTCTACCGTTTTTTATTTGCCCCTAGTTTTAGTCCTGGGTTTTTGGTGTTGCATGGTTTACTAACAGTTTTTTTGCATGCAAGGTAAGTACGCTGGCTTGCAGTGACTGTCAATAAAGGAGATACACATGCTTCCTTGCAAATCAGTCAGGCTTCTAGGGTTCCCTCTCCGTAGCAGCACCTTGTTTCACCGACATACTTATTCCACTCTTCTCTAGCAGGCTATAAACTTTCAAAGAACCCGCAGTAGATACTCTGGTTGCTAACATCTGCCTGCAGCCTGTTGGGACCTATTTGGCTTAGTGTTTACACTAATGAACTTAACACAGGAAAGTAGGAGCACTGATGAAATTTCACTGATGACATGAAGCTGAGAGACCAAACTGACACAGTGGAAGCTGAGATTTTATTTAGTACAGTAAGACCTGGATGTTCCTGAGGCCTGGAGTAGTATAAGACAAAATTAAATTATTCAAAACGCAAGATCACACATGCAGGAATTGCTAGCAACTTTTTAGCTATAAAAAGGTTGTCTGCCAGCATTAAATGGTGAGGAAAAGGGCTCTAACATGCTAGTTAATCACATGAAGATTGAACCATGCAGTTTTTATGAAAGCACAAATGCAGTCCCAGGATGTATCAGAAGTAATTCTAAAAGAGATACACAGCCCTATGGAAAATGTTAATGCATCAAAACCCTGGCAGGATCTCTTCTGTAACACTGCCTGCAGTTATAGCCATCCACAATCATAAAATGTAAATTTTGTGGTGGCGTGGAGGCAGACTGAAACCTTATCATGGGGAAAAAAAAAAAGTTAAATAGCTGGATGTTTTTATATTTGCAAAATGAAGGCTGGGAGGAGGAAGGGCACGATTGCTGTTTTCATGCTCACCTGATGCACTGTCAGACAGCAGATGGGCAGGGCTGTGCTGAAGTTAACAGCTATGCGGTCATGCACACAAAAAGTAAACAACCTGGCCATGCTTTATTATAGTCGCCTGGAAGTTGAGAGGTTCCCAGCTATTGGGAGAAGGAGGTTTTTGGATGGTATTCTGAAATCAGCAGAGTGTATTTGTGTGTATCCCCGTGACAGCCAAGTCCCTGCTGTCGGAAGCGGGCGCTGCAGTACCCTGATCAAAGCAAAAACCAGAGTGATGCAGGCAAAGAGAGGGCACTGGGGGCCATGTTGAGCATCTGGCTGGCTGGGCTAGGCTGGGCTCAGCTGTGGTGTTCCTCCAGGTCATGACATGGGTTTGCAGGGCCTTGTGGCTGTTCGGCACTCAAATCCACCTTTCGGTGAGCCCTCGCCAAGTCGCTGGGCTCTGTCTTTGTGTCACTCTCCCTGAGTGATGTTTGGTGTCCCTTCAGCTGACTGGGGCTACAGTGTAGTCAGATCAAGTGTTTCTGCATCTTTGGGGCCGAGTTAAAAATTTCCCCAGACCTCTGGGATCACACAGAGAGCTGAGACCTTGCATGGATTTTGCTTGGGTCCAGCAAACCCAGAGGGCTCCCACGTGAGGCTAATAAGCCTGAGCCGATTCTGGGAGCAAAAACTGGGAGTGCTGGTCTTGTGTCCCCTGGCACTTGTGCAAAGAGATTGTTGAGGCTCCAGAGCAGAGGTGAATTATTGCGGAGCCAAGCAGAGTCTGGCAAGGTCTGTGAATTTGAGGTCAAAGCTGCACAAAAAGCAGCTACAGCTGTTCCTGGTAAAGAGATGGCCCCTGAAGCCAGAGCACTGCATCTGCATGATGCTGCCTTGTCTAGCAGCCCTAGGCTTGAGCTGTTCCTTTTTGTGTGGCGTGGATAATCCACAGCACCTGGGTGTGCTATCTGCAGAGCTTCAACTGTACTTTTAGGTTTGTTTGATCCATATTTGAAAGGATTTATAGGACATCTGCAGTTGCTGATTAATTAACAAGTGCCAAGGGCCTTTCAGGTATGGCCTCCTGCCCCTCCACCCTCCCATCCCTCCCCAAATGCTTCTGCACAGAAGGTAGTGGGGCCTGAACATCTCTTTATATGGGGTAGAGAATTTTTACTTTCATACCTACTGTGTTTAGACTGGTAGGTACCAGAATTGTCAAGGATTTTTTGTTGTTTGGGAGTTTTTTCTTCCGCTCTCTTTAAAACTTCTGACTTTATCTTCCCTACAACCCCTTACCTACGTATCTGTTATGACATGACCAAGGCTCTTTTTTTTTTTTTTTTAAAAAAGATCAAGTGAGGAAAAAAAAGTCTTGGCATACTGCTTTGTACCTGGAAATAGTGAGAATGCAGGAAAGAGGCACTTTAATGCTCTTGAGCATTCAGTTGAGCCAGTATGCTAGGAAAGAGTTAAATCACTGGGGTTTTTAACTTGCAAGTACAAGAATTTGGCCTCAGGCAATTAGTTGCTGTTTGAGAATGGTTTTGTTGATATGCTGCCATCCTCTCTAGTATTTCAAAAGATTTTTACATTAATATTATATCTGCCCTACAGGTTATTCTGACGAAAGGAAATTTACAGTCTTAGACAAAAATCTTTCAGTGGGTTGTCTCTTATTTTTTTAATCCTTCCTCTTCTGTAGAGAGAGGATTAATCAAGTTATACCTAGCCTGTGTCTCTCTAACAAGTGTGTTAAATACGTATCTTCAAAGGTAATCTTGAATAACATGCAGCTAGCTAATAAAAGCAAAAAATGTTCTTTCTTTAATGGGGAAGTTCAGAGAGCTGATTTGTATCTGAATGCCCTGCAGATAATCTTTTCCCTGAGCTCCAGGAGAGCCTCTTCTCTTCTGGCCAAAGACCTGACTGAATTCCTCTTGGACTCTTCATCTCTCTCATCTTCAGAGTCCGACAGGTGCAACTGCCTCCATCCGTATGAATTTCAGTTGCAGCTTGTCTCCACTGTTCTAAGCAGCGATGAGAAATTTGATCCTAAATTCATGGTGTCATTTTGCACTGATCTTGTGGAACCAGAAGTGCCAAGCTCAGTGTTAAATCAAGAATTTGACTTGCACAAATGAATGGTCTTTTCTAAATACCCTAAGGCTATGCTGTGCTTTAATTTATAAGCGTGTGAGCTCCACATTTTAATAGAAAGGTCATTATTAATATGTTACTCTTGGTTTTGGCCAGTGTTATTTTATCTCTGTAAAATACATACTATAAAAAATATTTTGGTGGAAAAATGAGACATGTTACTAGTTTAGAGTAATTATCTAAATATTTGTGTCAAACTAGTGACAACACTGATCTTCAGCTTTTCTCAGCAATGCAATTGACGCATGTTTGGTAAAATAACTATTGCTTCCAATTTGGCTACTGAGAAGTGATTTTCTTTGTTCTCTGATACTTGAAGTGAGGCAAATTTTCTATTGTTGTCAGTGGATGGACTTGCAGGGTTCTTACTCAAAGGAGCTGTATTTGTTCTTAGAAGTGGGACAGTTTTTTTTTAATCTTCTCAATATTTGTTCTTTGATACTGGGCTTAAATGGTTCAACTTTCATTGTATTAATATTCTAAATAAGGAAAAACCTTTACGCGTGCGTTAGTTTTATATTGCTCAATTATTACGATTTCTGTTCAGGAATTATTTTTTGAGCCTGTGGTTTTTTTGCACTAGCTTTGGACTAGTATTTGGATTGTCATAGGAAAATTCCCTTCTCTTGCCTCCGTTGCAGCGTAAACCTACTATTAGGGTCAGAAGCAACACAAAATTCAAGTAAAATGAATTCTTGGTCTCAGAAGGTTGACTTGAGCACACTAAAACTGGAAAAGCAGTCACACTAATCATATCTTTTAAGTCTGGGAACTTGGTAAATTTGATAAAATGTGATCTGTTTCATCAAACAATTACAAAAAAATTGCTAAAACTGTTAAGCATGAAGAATCATAGAAATCATAGAATGCCAGGTTGGAAGGGACCTCAGGGATCATCTGGCTGAACCTTCGTTGGCAAAAGCACCGTCTAGACAAGATAGCCCAGCACCCTGCCTAGCTGGATCTTAAAAGTGTCCAATGTTGGGGAATCCACCACTTCCCTGGGGAGATTATTCCAATGGCTGATTGTTCTCATTGTAAAAAATTTTCCTCTTGTGTTCAGTCAGAATCTCCCCAGGAGTAACTTGTACCCATTACCCCTTGTCTTTTCCATGTGACGCCTTGTAAAAAGGCAGTCACCATCATCTTTGTAGCCACCCTTTAAATACTGGAACATGGTGATAAGGTCTCCCTTCAACCTTCTTTTTGCAAGGCTGACCAAGCCCAGTTCTCTCAGCCTTTCCTCATATGGCAGGCTTCCCAGTCCTTTGATCATCTTTGTGGCCCTTCTCTGGACCCTTTCCAGCCTGTCCACATCTTCTTTGTATAGTGGGGACCAAAACTGAACACAGTATTCCAGGTGTGGCCTGACAAGCGCTGAGTAGAGTGAGATAATCACTTCTTTATCTCTGCTAGTGATGCCCTTGATGATGTAACCCAGCATCCTGTTGGCTTGCTTTGCTGCTGCAGCACACGGTTCGCTCATATTGAGCTTGTTGTCCACCAGGACCTCCAGATTCCTTTCCACAGAGCTGTTCCCCAGCCAGGTAGATCCTAGTCTGTGCTGCATTCCTGGTTTATGTTTTCCCAGGTGCGAGACCTTACTCTTGTCCTTGTTGAACTTCATAAGGTTCTTGTTAGCCCACTCTTCCAGCCTATCGAGGTGTTCCTGCAGGGTGGCCCTCCCTTCTGAAGTGTCCACTACCCCACTCAGCAAACTTCATCAGGGTACACTTGATCCCATCATCCAGATCACTTATGAAGGTATTAAACAGCACTGAGCCCAATATCGATCCCTGGGGGACCCCACTTGTGACAGGTTGCCGGTTTGAAAAGGAGCAATTTACCACCACCCTCTGGGTGGGGCCTGTCAGCCAGTTCCCCACCCACCGCACAGACCGCTTGCCTAGATTGTAACGCATCGGTTTCTCTAGGAGGCGGCTGTGGGGAACTGTGTCAAAAGCTTTGGAGAAATCCAGGTGGACAATGTCCACTGTTCACCCCACATCAACAGAGCAGGTTACTTTGTCGTAGAAGGCGATGTCAAGTGTTACTTGCCCTTGGTGAATCTGTGCTGGCTTTTCCCAGTCATGTGCTTCATTTGACTTGTGATAGCCCCCAGGAGGATTCCTTCCGTAACTTTCCCAGAAAGAAATCAAACTACATTGTGAAATTACCATGCACGTAGTAGAATACTTTTAAATAGCTTATGTTCAGGTACATGGATTCACTGACCTAGTTAAGTTTGAGTAATGCTGTGACAAGTGATGTTAAAACCACACAAGCTCATGGGTAGTTCTTTCTCTGCTTAGGAGCTACTGAATATGATTTGGTTGCCATAGATTTTTTTCCTGTATGTGTCAGTGCTGTCCAAGTCATTGGTGCGTGCTGGCATCATCACTGCTGTATTCAAAGCTAGTGCCTTCCAGTGTCTTCAGAGGTGGCGTGGTATTTCCCAGAATTTCACACAACTCCGATAAAATACTCTAAGATCAGAAATATTTCTATTTAAATAACCTAGAATATTCACTACATCTTTTTCATTAGGCTGATGATTGATTGTCTTCTATCTTGTCTAGCTGTAGAAGAAAGACTTTAAGTGTCAAGAATTCATTTCCAGACTTTATGCCAGACTGCTGGTGCCATCCATCTTTGGTGGATGAAAGTAGTTACAGGTTTTTCCTCTCTTGTTCTCTTCTGACTGCAGTAAGACAGAACATGTTTCTGCAGTTTGTATAGTAGGGGTATTTCAAATTCAGAGAAGGGTAGAGGCCCTGGCTTAAGGATAGTCTCACAACTTTGATTCTTTTTTGATCTTTGCATCTTCTAAAATATTTCTGTAAGCAAGAGACAATTTTGGAGTCTACGTTGCTTCTGCTTTCACTGAAATTATTTGCTTTCTCTTGCCTTTTTAGATCTCCAAGTTAGAGTTGGGCTGTTAAGGTATAATTTTGAGGGAATAAGTCTGAGATTCTCATAATTTCAATTTTAGATATTTTAGGGAATGAAAAACATAAATTGCACATTATTGCAGTCTGAGTAATAATCTTACACTTAATTGGGGAAATATTTACAAGCATTCCCTGGGCATTTACGGGAAATGGTTCTCATGTTTGTCTTTTGAAAGAAATACAAAAGCAATTGTTTAAAGTTCTTAATTTTAGAGCGCAATATTGTTTGTATCAAATGTGATTAGAGATTTCTTAATAATACTGTCTTGCTAATTCACAACTGTTCTTCTGCTCAGTCCTACTCAACTATTTACATTTAGGTTTGAAACTCTGAGTTCCTCTGTCAGCTGTGATTTTCAAAATATCGAACTTCCAGATTCACAGCAGAATATTATATTACTTTGGGTTTGTGATACTAGTTACATTAACAATGGATATTAATTACTAAAGAAGTTGAAGGGTGATTAAAAAGTTACCATTTCATTGATGCAAAATTAGTGAAATACTTGGGTCATTGACATCTGTGCTTTTTCAAAATGAAACTCCTGCATCAGCAGCATTGGAGTTTAAAGGCTTTTAAAAGTCTCCAAGGGCTTTTCTGGTCTTCTGAAGTTAGAAAATTATTATTGTCACAGTGTGGAGGGAAGACTCCTGTAAGGCACCTAATATACTAGTTGCAATTGTGTATTCCTTAAATCCAGATGATTTACCTTCCAACAGCTAGCTAATGTGTTTAACCAAGCCACTCAGCTACTCTGTATTTAGTTTTCTCTGGTGGAAAAAAATCTTCTGTTCCTTGAAAAGGAACTCCTAAAGGCTTGTGAAGTGCTCCCGTATTGCAACAGAGATATGCATGTATTTTTCTCACGACTATAGACAGTCTTACAGCTGGAGTTATTAGGAGCTGTTGCGTCTTTCCATTCTTCAGGATATGATGCAATATGCAATAGCATGCAATTGGAATGATTTCAATAGATTAATACTTCAGGTTAGTGTATTATTTTGTGATGATATATAATTTCAGATTATATTCCTCAGCAAAGCATTTGACGCTTTTTCCTGTAGTATCCTTGTGTCTTAACGTGGCCGTTATGGTTTGGATAGGTGGGCAGCTAGGTGGGTAAAAGAACCAGTTGGATTGTTGGCCTCAGAGGGTCGTGGTTAATGGGTCATACTCTACCTGGTGGCCAATAGTTAACAAGTGGAGTCTGCAGGGGGTCTGTCCTGGACCTGTCCTGTTCAACATCTTTAGCGATGACCTGGAGCAGGCAGCACAGTACACTCTCAAGTTTGCAGATGACAGCAGACCACGGGGTCCCCCAGTTGATATACTGGAGGGTAGAGCTGCCAACCAGGAGTACCTGAGCAGGCTGGAGGGACGGGCCTGCAGGAACCTCACAAAATTAAGCAAGGACAAATGCCAAGTCCTGCACCTGGGGGAAAGAGCGAGCCCCTGGAAGGGATACAGGCTGGGGACAGAGCTGCCTTCAACCTGAAATTCCTTATCCTGTGATTCTATGACTACTTATTTATTCAATTTCATTTTTTAATTTGAATTTGAGATTTTCCTTTGTAATTTAATTTCCTTGTCTACAATGTTACATGCTCAGTCTATTCTATCACAAATTCAGCTATCACTTACTCTGTGTGTGTGCATGTGTGTGTGTTTTAGCGTTATGTTTGAAAAAAAAAAAATAATCTGGGCCTTTACCAAGCTTGCATTTCAAAAATAATTGTTATATCACAAGCATTATTTGCATCTCTGTGCTTATTACTTGTTCCTTTTGTGCTTATTTCTTGTGTAAACTTGCCACATGATTAATACACTTTTTTGTTTCAACAGAGGGAGAATATATCAAGATGTTCATGCGAGGGCGACCAATCACAATGTTCATTCCTTCTGATGTAGAAAACTATGATGATATTAGGACAGAGCTGCCTCCTGAAAAGTTAAAACTGGAGTGGGTGTATCCTTGATATCAGTAACTACTTTCTGTTCCCTTTTTGCCTTGTCTTGCTTTATTTTTTTCCTTTTGAATCTGGTCTTGTGTCTTCTCTCTTCAGAGATAAAAATTACTTAAAAGCGGGGAAAAAAAGTTCAATGTAATGTAACAATTGAAATGGTTGGTAGCTACCATATAGTATGACTTTAAGCTGCAAAATATAAGGTTTTAGAGCTATGGAAGATCTTGAATAAGATCCAGAATTTCTCATTGTCCTTACCTACGGAGTGAAGATTGCAGAAGCAGCCATCTGCACGGTTCTGTGGTTCAGCTCCGAAGTTAAGGGGTTCACTTCTTGGAGAATAGTATGCATTAACTGTATTTTATCATGTGAAGAATGGAGTTAGTTCGTATGTGGCTGACAACAATTCTCCAGGCTTAGTAGATCAGACATTAAGTTCATTATAAGAGACGTGCTTCTGCACACATTTGGGTTTTCCTGCAACTCCCCCCCCCAATCTCTGCAGATTCTTCCAGTAAGCTGTGATTGTATAAGTAAGTTTCTCAGTACTTCAGTAAAATAACATGTCTGGGCAGCACTTGAGTTGGTGTAATAATCTCAAGTTTGATGCTTCTGATGTTGCTGAAAGCAGGAAGATTTTTAGGAATGTTGATGATACACTGTCATATGTCAGGATATGTACAGGCAGAGGCTGCCCATACCTCCTTCAGCATATCTGTTAGTGACTGAGGCATACATATATTTTAAGTCAGCCCGTGTTACTTGCTTTAGGAAAGAAGATTTTTCTATTACTTTTCCTGCCTTTATTAACTCATAGATGTTTGAAACAGATAATGCTAGGTACTTGGTTATGAAGAGCAGCTGTGGAGCTCATGTCCTCTGAACTTTTCAATCAGACTGGAAGCTTAGACCATAAAGGAGGCAAGTTTTGGATTAAAAGTCTGACTGGAAGGAAAATGGAGCTCTTATTCACGCTTTGCAAAGCTGTGGTGCCCAGCTTTCCTATTGTCACAGCTCTTGGGTGCTGATGCTGGCACTCACATGACCGTGAAGTGAATTGGGTCAGTCATTGATCTGGCTGAAATGTAATCTTTTTCTGTGGAGTTAACTCAGCAGGATCAACTTATTAATTTGGTTTGCCCCACAAATATGCAAGGGCTGGAACTGTCATACTGGAGGAAGATCAGATCTACTTTTTCAGCAGCCATGAGGAGTTTGGACTGATGAAAACTGATGATTAAATCACACCCTCAGTTAAGTAGGTGCAAATCCCAGTGTGGACACACTTATTTAATGTCCAAGGACCTTAAGTTCAGGTTAAACCAGTTTCCTGCTGAGGGCTAATTAAAGTGAAATAAATCTAGTCTAAACAGACTGTCCATGTGTTTTTGGAGCCTGTTTAAGGAAATGTCATCCTAAATCAGACCAGTATATTTATGAGTGTAGGGTATCTTTCAGATGCAGTGGTGAAGAAAAGAATGAGGAAAAGGCAGTAAAATTTATGAGGGCTAGATACTGTTCTCTGAAGTTGCACAAAATTGCTCTTCAGTTTTGGAGACAGGAAGATACAGCAGCAGAAGACCTTGTACTTCACGCACAGGTTGAGCAAGGGAAAGAAATCTGCAAGCCATATGATGGCAAAATGAAGCCTGTACACCTTATTAAAAAGGCATGGGGACAGTGATTCACAGAATATTTTAGTAATGTCAGTGTTTTGCAACTGAAAGGTCAATTGAGTGTTGAATTTTTCAATCTGTAAGTTTTGTTTTGAACTCTAATTATCCTGCCTTCTGGATGATTGTTTCTAATTGGGTTTTCCTTCGATATCACTGTGGAAGATGTTGATCAGCTATGAACAACTTCAAGGCAAAACCAGAAGGATTCTTAGGGTGGGGGGGGGTTTATTCAGGGGTTTTGTTTGTTTGTTTGTTTGATGGGTTTGGGAGGGGGATGTCCTTTTTAGATGAACTGTGTCCTGCAGGTGTATTCAACTACTGATAGCCAGCACTGTAGATTCAACAGACCACACTTAGCTTTTATCTGTCCTGCAGATTACTGTCAATTGAAGAAATACCTAAGCTGCTTGTCAAGATAAAGTAGCTCATGAGGAAGTCAGAGCTCTTGACTGTGTCTGTTTCCTGAGTGATTTCATTTAAATTTAGTAGGTTGTTTTGGGTATCCCTGCTTTGTAGTGCAGTATTTCCTACTGCACTTCAGAACTGGTTAAAAGATACCTGGCATTGCTAGTAATAGCAAAATGGGCTTTTTTAGTAGCTACAGAGGTCACTGTCAGTGCTGCTGTTGACAGGCAGTGACTTTATAGATTTTTTTTTTTTTTTCTCCTAATGTATAGTAGCTCAGTTTCTGGAGGGTATTTCTGACTCCATTTTATAAGCACTGGTGCTGCTCTTTCTAAGAAGAATTGAAGCCAGCGGTAAATAAACTATTGAATTCTGGTGTACAGTGGATAACTTTTCATGAGGGCCATGGCTATTCTTAGCCAATTAAAAACAAACAAACAAAAAAAACAAAAACAAAAACAACAAAAAAAAGCTTTTAAGCATATCAAATGTTGTGACAGAACAGTCCTTTTAATCGGTGAGAAATATTCACAATATGAAGACAACTATCTCTGAATTTCCCTGGTTGAAACAGTTTCATTGAAAGATTAACATTGAAATTTAGTGGAAATTAGGCATCAAAGTTGTGCCACCCCTTTTTCTGTCGAGAGAGAGAGTCAATTATTGTATTAGCTTATCTGCTGCTTTGTTCTGAGTGTGTGTAGAAGGAAAGAACTGCTGTGGAGCCACAACCCCTCTCGTTTTCTCTCAAAATAGTCTGGGATGGAGAATGAAGAAAGCGAAAAATTTCTCCCACGAAAAGGTTTGTTCCTTTACATGCTTCTAAAAAACACGCTCCTAGAAAATGCGCCCGCTCTTTGGTACTTTATTATGTAGGAGGAGTAAAGGAAAGGAATGGAGTGAGGAAAAAGTAACCATTTTTGCAGCCTCATGAATGCCAGAGCTCAATGGTGGGTGCCAAAATATTTAGCCTTAGCTTTGCATGGTAGACTTCTGCTGTGGAAAGGCATGTTTGCGTAAATCATTAATACTCTTCTAGGATGAATGTGCAAAGATGTCAATCTTAATAAATCCTTACCAGTACACTTCCTATTATATGCATCAGATCAACAAGATCTGTCTTTCTCCTCTGTGAAGGTATTTAGAATAGCGTTCTTTATGCTTCAGGATAGAAAAAATATTTTCATTGGTTTGTAGCCCATCGTTTTTGAAAGTTCAGTGGTCTGGTTGTTTTCTTTTGGTTTGTAGTTTTTGTTTGGTTTGTTTTTTTTTTTTTTTTTATAAGGGGCCACTCTGGACTTTCTTTTTGTCCCATCAGTGTTTAAAGAAGAAGAAAGTGGAAAATTGAGCGGGAAAGTAAATAGTGATGAAGGAGAAACAGAGGCATCCTTTTTTCTGCCCTCAGCATTGTGTTGCATCAGCATTTCTCTCGATATCATTTGCTAAGCAAACCAGTGAATAACCTCTGCTTCAGCAGAGCCATTGTATTCTTCTGAAATAAATGGAAGACAGTAAGATATAAATCTGGTTTTGTTTTCCATACTTTTAAGAGATTTGATTGACAACTGAATGCAGTGTCCCTCTTTGAACCATTATTTAGTTACAGCGTGTGTTTAATTTTGCAAGTGTTCCTGTGGTACAGCAGTTCTGTCGTTTGATGGGACTACAAAAGAGGAACGGTAGTGTGGTGGGAGGATTTCAGGGGTGAGGGGGTGGCATTGGGGAGGGGTGTGGTGGTATTTTTGGTAGAAAGGTAGCCCTTTCCCAAGGAGAATAGAGGCCAGGCTGCCAGTTTAGGAGATGTCAGTTTATATACTCCCAAGCTTGGAATACGGCAGCTGCTTTCATTTATGAGAAGGGGCCAGCTTCGTTAATCCAGCTTTCTCCTTGCGGGTCTTTGGCTCCCTTTTATTGTCCTGATTAACCAGGACCTAAGGCTGGAACCCTTCAGCGAAAGTTGCTCAATATATATCCCATATTTTCCTTGCTGTTGCAGGTGTATTAGTTGGCACTGAAGTGGGGAAGTCTCTGAACTGCAGGACATAACAGGAAAATTGTATTTTTTGAGGCTACAGAGCTACAGTTAAAGTCTGACTTATGATGTTAAGTGTACCTAGTGACCCTGAGAACTGAAATACAGGCGACAGCCACATTAATAGTCTAGGTGAAGAAAATTGCACCTGTTTCAAAGAAATAATGAGTTGTGACAATGTTTGATCAGTGCGGACCAAGGCTGGTTCGCAATCTGTAGAACTTCTGAATGTTGTTAGGAGTCATGCAGGTTTCCTACAAAAATCATCCCTTTTATGTATTTTGGGTAGATGTGGATAGAATATTTTTCACTGTGTCAGTTCCTTTTGAGTTTTGTTTGTTTTAAAAATACTCTAAAACATTCTAAAGAAATATTTCTTCAACTTGGCAGCTGCTGTGCAGAAGCTTGCCTTTTTCTGAAGGGCATCAGGAATTTTCACACGCTTGTTTTAAAAGGCCAAATGGAAGTAATAATCTGGTGCCCGGGGTGCAGATGCACAGCTCTGTTGCTGTGAAAAATGTTAAGCCAGTACAGTGAGTCCTGTACAGTGAGGATATTTATAAAATGGCAACACTGTACTACTTTTACTTGAGTGTGCATTGTATATGGTTGGTTTTTTTAAATTAATGAATATCACTTTTAAAGGGATTTGGTTTCCTGAAGTCCAGTTGTGTGGGGTTTGGTTTAGTTTGTTTTTCTCAAACTGTGTTACTGAAATTGTGCTATAGTTCCACAGGAAAAACATAAAGGGCATTTGCTGACATGAGAGCTCCCCAGGAATCCTTTAAGGGGAAAAAAATAAAGTCGGGTGGGCTTCTTCTGTGGCATACAGTGATTATGAAAACCTTGACTTTAAATAAAAAAATGTATAGATATGGGTATCGTGGAAGAGACTGTCGAGCCAATGTTTACCTCCTTCCTACCGGAGAAATTGTATATTTCATAGCATCAGTGGTGGTACTATTTAACTATGAGGAGAGAACTCAGCGACACTACTTGGGTCATACAGACTGCGTTAAATGGTTAGTATATAACATTTGCATGTAAGTATGTGTGTAATAATGCCAAAATGTATTTTTTTAATTCTCTTCTACTGTATGTATGATTTCATTAATGTCATCATAATTGTAGTTGTTTTCTGTTTCATCAGTCCCAGTAGATTTCACTATAGTAAACACTGCACAAATGAACAGTGCTAGAGAAGTACACGGTAGTTTAGGGCTTCTGGCTTAATGTAAAACAACGAGATATGTAGACAATATAAGAGTGCAGGATTAAGAGAAAGGCTCTTTGTGTAAATTATTCTAAGTAGATGTCCCAGAAATTAAAAATTGTTGTCAACCTAATTCTACATACAGGCAGTATGGCAAAGGTGTAGTCTTAAAGGAGAATTAGGCAATCAAATGGGAAACTGAGCAATTATTTTACCGTTTTTTAATAGATGCCTCATCCAAGTATTAAGACCGTCTGGGAAATCAGAAAGACGTTCGCAAAACAAAACAGAGAAGCAGGGAAAGAGAAGCCAGCATCATTGTAGGTGCAAAGGCTTTACAAATGTTAATCTGAAGAGCAGTGCACATAATGTAATGGTGAACATAAGCTCCCTACTGTACCTGAATGGAGAAGAGTTGCCATCTAAACCTCTTTTCTCCTGTCTGTGCTTTGATAACTGTAATTGCTTCCCGTGGGAGGAATGCTGTCAGTCTTGTGTTCCTTCACTTTCATTCAAAAAACTAGACTGAATTGTCAATGGTTTTGGTGCCCGTCACTTTTACCTCTTCAGTCCCCCTGCCCGCTCTCCCTTTCCCATTTCAATGGCTTTCTTCACCTTTGTAATTTTACAGAGAAAGCAAATGAGGCCGGTCAAAAAATCACGAGTAAGAGGGTGTGTACTCTGAAATCTGGTTTTTCACATCAGCTCCAAAGCAAAATGTGATAAGCAAAAGCAGATTTTTACTTACTGTAGTACTCCATACTAGAGAATTTCATTAGTACAATTACATCAGTAACTCATTTCAAGTGGCAGTAATCCCAGGCTCCTGGGTGCACAAGCCCTCAGCCAACTTTTCAGCTCTTTTTCCCCCGGTTTCATGCTATCGATAGGTTTAGGGATAAAACATGCTGTAGTGTTTATAAATATGGCACATAACTACATGTAGGAAGTTCGTCATGAGGCAATGTATATTTTGTTACAGTGGGCTCCCGATACAGTGCAAACTTTAGATTTGTCAGAGCACGTGTGGAGGTGGTTCTTCTGGCACTCCTGGTTTTGTGCCAGCAGCCATCGCAAGAGCCTGATCGACCCATCAGTACAGTGTGTAATGAAATAGTCTGCTGAAAAACATTCAAGCTGTCTCATTAAAAGTGGGATCTAGAGTCATAAGTGTCTTCATGGGCTTCTGTTGAGAAAGAAAAAAAAAAATACAAAAAACCTCTCAGTTTTGAAGACCTATGACAGCAAAAGCAAGTCATATTTCTGTCTGTCTTAGTCTTGCAGTTCATCCAGACAAAATTAGAATTGCAACAGGACAGTTAGCTGGAGTGGATAAAGATGGAAGGGTAAGTAATAGAGCTGTTGAGCAGTAGTATCTTGTTTTGAAAAATCAGGAAAAAGTGTTTTGGTTTTTTTTTAATCTCATCACCACCTTCTGTTTGCACTTTATTTTATGCAGCGCATTTACTGAGATACTTTGCTGTTTCTAAGGTAACAGCCTATATCTCTAGCAAAAGACAGTAACAACTAAGCACTCAGCCATACATTGAAAAGAGCAGAAGCTAATAAAGTCCTTTATCTGTGACATGGCAAACTCAATTTTAATTCTGCAAGCAAATGTGAAGCTTGTAATTAATTTATAAGGCCACATCATTTTTGTCACATTTCTTTCAATAAGTCTTCTCCCAGAGGAGAACAAGTCCCCAGTTTGGTGGGTCAGTGTACTCCTAAGGCTTCATGGAAGAGAAAACCAACTTTGAGAATTCATGGAAGGTTTGTCAAGCTTTCCGACGAACTTGCTCATTTGAGGGCAAGTGCGTTTAAATGCTCTTGTCCCTGGCTATTGGCGAAATAGCTCTGTCAGTATTTGAATAATTGGATTATCTTCATGAAGTTATAGACACAGGAAAACAGAAAAGGGGGAGGGAAGACAGATTCTATGAGGTGTAGAAGCACATTAAATAACCCTTATTCAGATGTTCAACTTAATTTCTTAGATTTTCTAAGAAATTGATTTCGGGTTTTTTGTATAGATATTGCTATGATTTCCACTGAACATCTGTTGCATCTCTTGTTACGGCTGGTTGGTTTGTTTTTCCATCAGTGGGATGATTTAGTGTCACTTTCTATGGTGAATGCCGTCTTTAAGCCAACTTAATTCCCACTTTATTTCTGATTGTTTCACATTTATGAAGCTAAGCTGATTTGGGATAGTACTTGTATGAAGTATAACCTTGGAGATTTTCATTGAGTGGTTGGTGATGGTTAGGGGACTCGGTGCACCAGGGTTCATTTTTTTTTTTTATTTTATTTTTTTCCTACTTTATATATAAAATACCATGGCTTGATCGTTATTTTCAGTTGTTGCTTAAAATTGCTAGGTCTGGGGTCTGAAATGCAAGATGACTTTTCCATTATTTTTTCAATGACTTAAATTGGGGAAAGATTTATTTTTCACAACTACCAAATGCCACCATACTTAATTTCTTGCCTCGATGGCACTGCTGCTGTGTTTGTAGCCCAGACACAGGGAGCAAGACTGTTTTGACTCTCACCTTTTGAGCTTCAAGATACTATCCAGCGGCATCGTTAGCACAGGTCATCCTGCATTTCAGTCTGCGGTTTGTAATTCAGGTAGCATCTGCTTAACAAAACTTGGCACCTGCGTGTGATGCTTTCACTGTTGATGACTCTGTTTGTCCCGTTGCTTTTTTCACGCAGCCCCTGCAGCCCCATGTTAGAGTATGGGACTCGGTGAGCCTGGTGACGCTGCAGGTTATCGGCCTCGGGACTTTTGAACGTGGAGTGGGGTGTTTGGATTTTTCCAAAGCGGTAAGATGGGTGCGATTACTTGGTGTGTTAAATAATTTATCCAATGCTATGTAAACGGGAAGGAAACCTCTGGAGATTTTGGTAGGTGGTTGTCTAGCTGATCCATTTTGGTATTAAAAGTGTGTCAGTAAAGTTTATGTTTACTTTATAGAGCCAGCTGATGGTGAACTAGCTGGAAAAACAGGAAATTGCACATGTAAAATTGTGGTAACAAACTACCATAGCGAATAAATAACACGCAAGAAAAGCCTTAACTAGAATTGAAGTCTGTGCTGGGTTTGGTGGTTTGGTTTTCTTTGTGAGGGGTTTGTTTTTTTGTTTGGATGTTAAAAACAAGTTTGTTGGTGAGGTTCATGAAGACAAATTGCAGTGAATTTTGATATAAAGGGTAACTTTTCTGCTTGTACAGCTGGAGTAGGTTTTTATCCACCAATAGGAAATTAAAAAAAAAAAAGCCCTAACACATTATCTTGTGCTTTTTTTCCCCAAGGAAATAATTTGTTCAATTTGTGCCTCTACTTTTACATAGAAAAAAAAATAGAAGTCTCGTTACTGATCCCACAGAATTTATCAAAAAAATCAGTAACAAATGGGGATGTGCTACTTGGCATTGATAAAGTTCTCATTTCAAAACTGGCAATAAGTTTATTTTTTGTAAAATATGTGTATTTTTGCCAAAGCACTAAGACATATCAGACCTGAAAATCCAGGCTGTGATTCTTGCATGCCAGCAAGAAGAATTAATAAAAACAGTAAAAAATAAAAAATGCAGAAAAAGAATGTATTTTGCTAATTGAGGAAGAGATTCACAGGGCAGCTGAGGTGGGAAGGGAGGTCTGGAGATCACCTTATCCACCGTCCTGCTCACGGCAGGCTCCACCAGCACGGGCTGCTCAGGCTGTGCCCCGCTGGGTTCTGGGTATCTCCAAGGATGGAGACTCAACAGTCTCGCTGGGTGACCCGTTAAAAAGAAATGCTTACATATTCTTGCTGCAGTTTCACTTAACATTGAAATGTTGCTAGGTTAGTTATATCTAGGTTTTGTCTTTCAGTAAATATTTTTTTTTATTTTTTTTCTTTTCAAAAAGGGGGTGGCATAAATGAAATAGAATAATGTGAGAGGAGTACTGTCATTCCCGTCACTGTAATTAACCAACAAAGCTTTTAAATTCAGACACTTTTTTTTTTCAAGGGGAAAAAATATACCTGTTCCATCATTTTAAAACCAAAGCAAATAAACAAACCACTAAGGTCTTTTTGAGGACTAGATTTTGGTTTTTATTAGTTCTGTTTTGCAGCTGAAACTGATTTTGATACCTTATTACAGTCTCGTGATTCCTCACAAGACTGAAACACTGAATCTGCAGTGTCTAGAACTGTTTTTTTACCACATAATTTCATTAACCCACACAAGAGCTGTGTATATCACCAATGCTGTCTTCAGGGCTTCTTTCCACTTAATAATTGACATGTATATTTGCATATTATTGCTCATAATAGTATTTGGGAATAAAAATTTCAGCCACCTCTATTTTCATAATTTGTTAGAAAATGCAGTTGTACTGCCAGAATCAACTTTAAAATAAATAAGGCCTCCTCCAAATCCTTCTACACCTGTCCTTGAAACAACTGGTTTGTGCAAGTATGTGTTGCTGTGAATAAGTGTGGTTTTGTTCTAAGATTTTCTGTCTGCTCTTTTAATTCCGCATAGCCATATTTACGGTTTTGTTGTAAAATTGTTAAAAATAAGCTGTTTCAGTTATTTAATACCGTAGATGCCAGTCTTTCTGCTCTGAAAGCATCATTTTATTCAGGAAGTGTTACCTTTGCTGCAGTTTTACCGACCACATGATGAAACTGCAGGTACTTAATGCTCCCTGAGGAAAAAATGAGATGTGCTTACAAAATTTGCTAATGTAAAGTTGTGGTGACGTTTAAGAAAAAAACACAAGTGGAGCTGTGTGTCTGTTGTCTGAGACCTAAGGAAAAACAAAATGTTTGCAAAATAGTAAAAGGGAGAAACCTCTTTGCTACTAGCATGACACTGCAAACAAGAAAGCAAAAAAAAAAAAAAAACAACAACAAACTAAAAGGGAAAGATTTTTGTAAGATACTTTTAAAGCTTTCCTAGAGTATTATTTGAAGCATGGTCATTTTTTATGAGATTACGCAAAAATCTATGTCTTAAAGAGTAATGGAAAATAGCAGATATACCAAGCTTAGAATTCCTTTAAAAGGACTTGCTTAATTTATATTTGTACCTATGTGTGTTTTTTTTTGAATATTACTGAATGAGGTATGAGAGTTCTTTGTCAGCACTTCTTTTCTTTTTCCTTTAGGATTCCGGTACTCATTTGTGTGTAATTGATGACTCTAATGAGCATATGCTCACCGTCTGGGATTGGCAGAGGAAATCAAAAATAGCAGAAATAAAGGTAATTATTGCACAAATTAATATTCTGAAGTACAAGTGGGTTTAATCCCATAAATACAACCATTTGTGAGACACACATTTGGTCTTACTTGGAAACTGCAACTGTGTAATACTGCTGGCTTGTGTGAAGGCACAAAAGAAATGTATTCTTAATTTGTATATTGGAAGGGGTTTGAATATTGGAGTGCTTATAATTACATTTTATTCATCCCTAAGGGCCAATCCAAATAAAGCAATTCTCTAATATTTTCCTAATTTAAAACAAATCAACCCTGGGAACTTTAAGAAACTGAAGTGATGATTCAGTCTAGTTGTTTGTTTTTTAACAAAACCCCAACTTTTAGACATTCCTTATTTTCATTTTTGTCTGAATCTAGTTCCAGACATTGATTCTTGGTAGATGTGTCTCTTCACATTTGAAGTCCATTAGTACTTTCGTAGATTGCAGTCTTGTTTGCTTTCCTGTTTCTTTTGTAACCTTCTAAATTTCTGATCGATGAGAAGTGTTCAGAGGTGTTAACGCTCATGAGAAGTGTTCAGAGGTGTTAATGTTCAGTGTTCATGTAAAGTTGATTCCACTGGAAACACCCAATCCAATAATAACTTGCTGTTGAAGTCCGTATTTTGAGACTTCTTGCTTTGCATTATACTATATCAAGCAAGGAGATAATGCATGGATGTGGAACTGCGTATTTTTTAATCGTTTTAATCTTGAGTCGGCAAGCGGAATACTCTATCAAGCACGTATGTCTATATGATTACGAACTTGCAATTTCAGATAACAAAGTCAGGTTGGTTTGACCCATTTTCTTTAGATTATGTTGACTAATACTAATGATATTCCATTCTGTAAGTTTTAATGTCTGTATTTTCATTTCCCTGCTGATACTTAATGTGAAGCTATTTGGCATATGCCTATTTTATTTGACACTATCTTCTAACTATTTTCACTCTTCGAGGAGTTCCTTGGTGTTTCAAAATTGGCTAAAAACAATTCGGCAGGGACAACTTGACTGTCAGTATTTATTCATGTTTAGGACTTGATCTTGCAGTATCTTAAGCACCTTCTATGCTAGTGGGGTTTGGTGTGAGCAGAATTTCATCCCTTGAGCTTGGCTGTAGAACAGAAACCTTTTCTCAGCTGAACTCAGTTAAATTTTTCAGTCCTTAGTTTCTATACGATTTGTGGATATAGCAGATCCACTCATGTGGAGGAAACTGTGTATGAGAAGCATAATTCAATAAATGTGGCCATCAATAAAAAAATGAAACTTAAGAAGGTTGTTTTCCTAAAGTGAGCCAAAAATGGTGGAGTGGGAAAGGGTACTCCCACAGGTGCTGATTCAGCAGCGCTTTTAAGTATAGTCCTTTAAAGCATGGGCTTAAATTTCACAGAAGTAAATGCGTTGATGCATTGATGTTTTTTAGAGTCATTGCCTCCAGGAGATTGTCTTCAAAGACAGTTTGGTTGAATATACATTAGATGTTAGATAAATGACCGGTCAGGTTTTTATGTTTGTAAAAAAGGATGAAATACTTGGTGAGGTGTTAGTAATTCAGTAACAGTATGTGCAGCCAGTAAAAATACAAAGGTGGGACCCTGTGTTTCAGAGTTCTGAGTTATGCGGGCTTCATTTTTTTCTTCTTTGTGAGGGGGAAAGGAGAAGGATTTTCAACCCAACTAAGCAGGATTTTCAACCCAAAAAATTGTCTTTTATACATCACTCATTTCCGTAACAGAAGTCTTAGCTATTCCAGACGGTAGAAGTTTTCGTGATTGAAAAAGTGAATGTAAACCCTTGACTTTTCTACTGAAGTTTTATAAAGATCTCTTATGAATGTAAAAAATTCAATATCTATAAAATGATACGTGCAGTCATTCAGACAGTTGATTCAGCACGGAACACTTACAGATTCTTTCAAGCATACAATGAGCTGTCTAGTTACAAGTATCTCTGTTCTAAAACTTGGGATTTTACATGTGTTTGTAGTAGTTAATGTCACATCTGAATAAATAGTATTTCTGTTATTATTTCAGACTACAAATGAAGTGGTTCTTGCTGTAGAATTCCATCCAACTGATGCAAATACCATAATAACATGTGGCAAATCTCATATATTTTTCTGGACCTGGAGTGGCAATTCATTATCGAGGAAGCAAGGGATATTTGGGGTAAGAATGTCTTGATATCGGGTCAGTTTTAAGTCAATGGAATGATCTGTTCATGCTTTCTATAAATTTGCTCTGTTGTTACCATGTACTGTTTGAGCAGAGACGTAAACAAATAAAAAAGGCTAAATTCTGCTTATATGTATGCAGGGTGTATGGGTGTGGATACATTATACTAATTACATAAAGAGTAGAAGCAATTATCCCTTTTTTTTGCTTATTTTGTTTCAGAAATATGAAAAACCCAAATTTGTTCAGTGTTTGGCTTTTTTGGGAAATGGTGATGTGCTCACTGGAGACTCAGGTGGGATAATACTTATATGGGGCAAAACTACTGTAGAATCTACTCCAGGAAAAGGACCTAAAGGTAGGATATATTCACAGTTAATCACAGATTTTAGATAGTCTGTAGAAGACTATATTTGTGTGTATATATATAAAAGAATATATATATATGTGTGTATATATATATTTATATATTTATATAAAAAGGATTGCATTAGAAAAGGGAAAAGGGAAACAGACCTGACTAAGGGTGTACGCTTCCTATTAACAGGTGGTACTAAACTCCTTCGAGCTTCGTGAATTTTCTGACTTAAGAGCAACCTAGAGTTTTTCAATAATTAACGAGACTGTGCCTGAAATGAATGAAAACTATTTTATCTAAATGTTTTGCATTTAAAAAAAATGTGCAGTTAATCAGCTTTCCTTTCATCCTGAGATTTGAAAAAGGCTGTAGGATCAGTTTGAGGATTCTGCAGGCTACCTTTGCCTCTGAAATCTTACGTTGTACCACGCTTAGTCTCAGAGGAATACCATTAAGTGTTGAAGCTGATGTTAACAGGACTTACATGTGAAGAAGAAATATCATGCGTAGTTGTACCAGTTACGCAAATAACAGTATCTCGTTTAGCAGATGCTCAAGTCTTGGCTGTAAAATATATTTTAAAACCCACCTTATTTGAAATTTGAGTTAAACTTAATCTTTAGGGCAAAGCTTTTATAAAAAAAAGAAAGGAAAATTATTTGTTACCCAACATATGAAGACCTGGCACAGTTTAGCCCTAAGGTAACTTATAAATTCAAAGATAATTTGTTTGACTTGGCAGCTATTTCAAACACTCTGGTTTAAATTGGTATGCCAGGAAAACATTCATGTAAAAAGTAAATTTTTAATGGTAAGTCTGTTTTTGTAGGTAAATCTTTTCCTTGTCTTTCAAGCTAACTGCAATGGAAAAGTAATTTAACAAATTATTTGATGTTTAAGTTTGAAGTTCTTGTGTAAAAATAACCTTTTCCCAGTATAATATTAAAAGATACCAAATAGAACATTTATTTACACTGGCTTAATTAAATATGGGATCTTTTAGTTGGTTTATTATATTAGATTGGTCATAGGACTCGATCTCAAACTCTTTTTCTCAGTGTGAGAGTATGCTGACTTGAACTGACTTGAGTCATAGCCTGAGTCAGCAAAGTTAATCTGGTATTTATTTGGGTGGTGTTTTAGGCTTTTTCTGTGATCGCTATTTGAAAATAGACGTCTCAAAGCACCAGAATCTTGCTTTTTTAAAAATATGCTTTCCTACAGTAGTTCTTTTGACATGAAGACCAAACTAGGATGCAAAAGGATTGCTACCTTTGTTGTTTCATTTTCTCATCTCTCTGTCGTTCTTCCTAGTGTTTTCCTTTGGGTAGCAGGCTATGTTGATAGATGCCAAATGCTGGTTATACTATTTTTATGTGAGGCAACATCCAGCATTAGATATTAGGTTTTATGCATCCTGGAAACTTCGCTATAAATAATTTGCCTTTTATTCCCATAAGACTATAGACAACAAGTCTTTGAGTTTCTTTTAATAAAATAACTTTAATTCTTTTCTGATAATAACTTGCTAAATGTTTATTGACTCTGAAGGACAGTTTCTCTTGCATCTG
This sequence comes from Dromas ardeola, assembly GCA_013398915.1. NCBI lineage: Eukaryota > Metazoa > Chordata > Aves > Charadriiformes > Dromadidae > Dromas > Dromas ardeola. The sequence goes on from VYZM01015077.1 coordinate 213,659, forward strand.
GAAAACCCGTGTTCCCTTGGAGAGCAGAGAAAGGAAAGCATTTTGGAAATAGTTTTTGTTCTTGCCCTCACAAGTTTTAGGACAATCAATCTCAAAAAAGTCTGTATTCAGAAAGGCATCTCCTTTGTTTTATCTTTTTATCCTGTAAGAAAACACTACCACCTTGTGTTTGCAATACTAAGGCAATGCTAATAGCCTGACAGTCCAAATGTAGTTATTTATTAAACACTGTTACTCTATTCTTCTGCCAAAAGGCACAGCTTCTCCTAAACCCCAGGTGGAAAGATGAGTAGTGTTTATTATTTTCTTTTTTGTGCATGTAGGAGTATATCAGATAAGCAAACAAATCAAAGCTCACGATGGCAGTGTGTTCACGCTCTGTCAAATGAGGAATGGGATGCTGCTAACTGGAGGTGGGAAAGACCGAAAGATCATCCTGTGGGATCATGATTTGAATCCCGAAAGGGAAATTGAGGTAAGAAAGCAAGAGTGACAAGGAGATTGCCTCGAGCAAGGTATTGACTAGCAAGATAGAGCCCCCCTCCTCACTTTGGTAGTTAGGATGACAGAATATCTTCTGGTTGCCGTCTTTTGAAGTGTTTGGCAGTGGTTTATTATAAAAAGGTTTAAATTTTCAGCCTATAAATGAGCCTATATGAGGTTTCAGTTCTCCTCTGTTTAAGTTGAACAGAAAATTTAACATTTTTCTTTCCTCCAGGCCCGCCCTTAGTTTCTTTTATTTGCCCCTTTTTTGTGGATTTTCTTTAGTATCGCCTGCATTTTTCTTAAATTTGCCTGTCTGGAGAAACGTAGTGTTACCAGGATTTGAGTTGTTGCCTTCAAAAATAAGCGCCTGTCAAGATGTGTGGTGTGGTTTTACAGATGTGTCTTTTTGTAGGTTCCTGACCAGTATGGAACAATCAGAGCAGTAGCAGAAGGAAAAGCAGATCAGTTTTTAGTGGGTACTTCACGAAACTTTGTTTTGCGGGGAACGTTTGACGATGGTTTCCTCGTAGAGGTACAGGTGAGCACAACTTTTTTTTTCTTTTTTTTTTTCTTTTTAAAACTATAATCCAAAAATGTAAAGGCTTTCCCTGCTGGTGTTATTTTAAGAGAGTCTTTGTTTTATTCATTGTTAAATATGTTCATAATTATAATCATATAGTTCATATGTGTTTTCTTTCCAGGGACATACAGATGAACTCTGGGGACTAGCATCCCATCCTTTCAAAGACTTATTTTTAACATGTGCTCAAGATAGGCAAGTTTGTATGTGGAACTCTGTGGACCACACACTGGAATGGACCAGGCTGCTAGATGTATGTAATGTTATATATAAAGCTGAAAAATAGGAAAAAACATTAGTTTTCTGTAATACATTTGTCCCATCTTATTGCAAGAGAAGCAAAAATCCTGTAGTTACAGCTTTAAAAAAAGCCATTTGGAAGCTTTGATAAATTTAACTATGCTCATCAGACTGTAATCTGGTTACCATTGTCTGATGCCTTTGTTCTTGTAACAGTTAAACTTTTTTCCCAATTATTCAAAAAAGCGGAAGAGGATATCGTACGGTTGTGCAAGGTTTGGCTTTAGATGTGCTTCCTTACTGTCATTGTTCATTTCATGTTTTGGCTAGTTCTGTCCGAATACTCAAACAAAAGTATGCTTTTACACAGAAATTTTGATTTTTTTACTTTCAAGCAGGTCATGTAGCGCATGTCACTGATACGTTACATAAATTTGTCTGAGGATTATAAGCATGCTGCTAACTGATTGGTTTTCCCTGCGTCAGTTCACCTCAGACTTGTAGGGTGGCTTTGGTACAAGGAGAGGTTTTTGACTGTAAGATGAATGATGTGTCCGTGTCTCTCCGTTCAGGAACCGGGGCACTGTGCTGACTTCCATCCTAGTGGAGCAGTGGTTGCGATAGGAACGCACTCGGGCAGGTAAACGCCTTTCGACTGAATTGTGATGGTTGAAAGCAAGGTTAAAGCAGACAATTTGATACTACGCATCTTCTATATAGGAATTCATTTGCTTTTTATTCTTTTTGCTTAAGGTTAAGTAGTCTAAAAAGCTTGGGGGAAGGGGCAGATCTTTCTTATATGGGTTAGATGAAGACAGAAGGATCATTTGACTGTTGTTAGGCTGTTTTGTTTTTTTAACTTCTCTTTCATGAAAGCCCAGATCTTGATTTTTATTTTTTTTATAATATACTTTTTTGCAGGGGTTTCCATGAGCACTCCTTATTTGCTTTACAAAGTATCATAGATTTTAATATTGTGTGTATGTTACCTTAGTTTATAAGACAGGTACAGTACAGATCTTTCTCAAATCAAACACACTCGCAGCCTTTTAAATTGATGTGGAGAGGCAAGTGAACAGGCTAGGATTTTGGTTTTTGTGTAAGACAAAGTTCAACATGGCACATTGCTGCAATGAAGTGCTGTTGAGCTTTTCATATTCTTCCTGAAATAGTTGCGTGTTTGAAAGCTATCAGAACACAAGCTGAATCTTTTAACTCAGCCTTCTTTCAGTGGTGGAAAAAAATTGTTTTAATTCACAGTCAAGGCCTGGCTTGGTATCATCTCCCAAGAAAAGTGTCTCATGAAGTGGGTTTTTAGCAAGTACCAATTAAAAGAAAAAACAGCATATTCATAGCATTAGAAAGGTGAGAGGAGCAGATATTAAATCTACTGGCATTTTTGATCTGTTTTTTAGTTATACCTCGTGGTTGACAACTCGATGATAAAATAATGCATAGCACACGTAAGAAAATTGGTATTTTGTTGTGTGGGGTTTTTTTATATCTAACCTCATGCCTAAAAACCAAAATGTTAGATACTTTTTAAGGAGTTTCCTTCTTCAAGACGAAGGTGCAGTCTGCACTAAATTCATTAGATATAACATCAGGCTAGAAAACACAGTTTACCTCCCTGAGAAGAATCATGCTGACCTCTTGTATATCCAGTTTCCATGCTGTACCTTTACATTTTTTCATCTCTTTCTAATGATAGCATTAAATTGTACAAGTGTTTGTACCTTAGAATCATAGGGTTGGAAGGGACCTCTGGAGATCATCTAGTCCAACCCCCCTGCCCGAGCAGGGTCACCTTAGAGCAGGTTGCACAGGAACGCGTCCAGGCGGGTTTTGAATGTCTCCAGAGATGGAGACTCAACCACCTCTCTGGGCAGCCTGTTCCAGTGCTCTGCCACCCTCAAAGTAAAGAAGTTCCTCCTCATGTTGAGATGGAACTTCCTACACTCAAGTTTGTACCCATTACCTCTTGTCCTGTACCTTTGTACCCAATTCCCTCAGCCTTTCCTCATAAGAGAGGTGTTCCAGTCCCCTAATCATCTTAGTAGCCCTATGCTGCACCCTCTCCAGCAGTTCCCTGTCCTTCTTGAGCTGGGGAGCCCAGAACTGGACACAGTACTCGAGGTGTGGCCTCACCAAGGCAGAGTAGAGCGGGAGGATGACCTCCCTCGACCTGCTGGCCACACTCTTCTTGATGCACCCCAGGATGCCATTGGCCTTCTTGGCCACAAGGGCACATTGCTGGCTCATGGTCATCCTGTTGTCCACCAGGACTCCCAGGTCTCTTTCCACCGAGCTGCTCTCCAGCAGGTCAGCCCCCAACCTGTACTGGTGCAGGGGGTTATTCCTCCCCAGGTGCAGCACCCTACACTTGCCCTTATTGAATTTCATAAGGTTTCTCTCCGCCCAACTCTCCAGCCTGTCCAGGTCTCTCTGTATGGCGGCACAGCCTTCTGGTGTGTCAGCCACCCCCCCCAGCTTTGTGTCATCAGCAAACTTGCTGAGGGTGCTCTCTATCCCCTCATCCAAGTCGTTGATGAATATATTGAAGAGGACTGGGCCCAGTACTGACCCCTGGGGAACACCACTCGTCACTGATCTCCAACTGGACTCTGTGCCCCTAACCACGACCCTCTGAGCTCTGTCTTTCAACCAGTTTTCTATCCACCTTACTGTCCATTCGTCTAACCCACTCTTCCTAAGCTTCCCTATGAGGATGCTGTGGGAGACCGTGTCGAACGCCTTGCTGAAGTCAAGGTAGACCACATCTACCGCTCTCCCCTCATCTATCCATCCAGTCACGCCTTCATAGAAGGCTATCAGATTAGTCAGGCATGATTTCCCCTTGGTGAATCCATGCTGGGTGCTTCTGATAGCCCTCTTTTCCTCCACATGCCTTGAGATGACGCCCAGAACAAGCTGTTCCATCATCTTTCCAGGGATGGAGGTGAGGCTGACCGGCCTGTAGTTCCCCGGGTCCTCCTTCTTGCCCTTTTTGAAGACTGGAGTGACATTGGCTTTCCTCCAATCTTCAGGCACCTCGCCTGTTCTCCAGGACCTTTCAAAGGTGGTGGAGAGCGGCCCAGCAATGACTTCTGCCAGCTCCCTTAGCACTCTCGGGTGCATCCCATCAGGGCCCACAGACTTGTGAATATCTAATTGGCCTAACTGGTCCCTCACTTGATCCTCCTCAACCCAGGGAAAGTCTTCCTCTTGCCCCGTTACTTTCTCCAAGGCCTGGGACTCCTGGGGGCTCGGCCTGGTAGTAAAGACCGACGCAAAGAAGGCATTCAATAACTCCGCCTTCTCTGCATCCTTCATCACCATGGCTCCTGTCTCATTCAACAGCGGGCCCACAACCTTCATTAAACAGAGCAGAAGATACTGGCTTAATAGTACTTGAAACAGGGAAAAGGGAATAGAAGGTCAGGCAACATTTCTTGAGAGTTATTAGACATGTTTGAAATTACATCAAAGCACAATGAAGGCATATTGAGTGGCCGAAGTGTTCAGTCTTTGTTTGCTTTTGACCCTCTTCACCCACCCTCCCTCCACCCCCGAGTGTTTTAACGTTACGTTTTCAGTTCAGCACTTTTCAGTTTAAATTCATATATTTTAGTTACTTGAGGCAACTGATTTATACTATGTTGGATAAATTTATGGTGATGGCCTTGGGTTTTGGTTGGGTTGGTTTGTTGTTTTTTTTTTACCCCGTTCTTTTTGGAACAGAGCAGTTATATTTTCACCATTATATTTTATTGTGTTCTGAAATTGCATGATTCAATGATAGGTTTGAGATATACAAATGAAACTGAATTGATACAAGGCCTGGTAAGTGTACAAGTGTATGAGAAATAAATGGAGTTGTGAATCAAGATAGAGAGAACTGTTTTAAATTTACTGCCTAACCAGCGGCGTCACGCAGTGCTTCCTGTGCTAGATAATCCAGTCCAAGGGAGTTATTTCCCAAGGAATGAGGGCTGCATGATGTATCTCGAATAACATACGAGAGAAGACAGTCTCAGGCCCTTAACAAGTTATTTAATAACTTACTTGATTCACAGCCCAGAATGCATAAAGCCAATGTTAAATGACTCTTAATTTGTTTAGAGTTCAATAAACCTTGGATATGTCCATCTATTGTCATTTTAGTGCTGCTCTGCTTCCAGTAGGAGGTCAGTAAGACAGGGGTAGGGAATGGAGCATTAGGAAAGTTGGGTTTGATGGTTAAAATTGTGACAGAAAAAAGAAAACTGCATTTTCTACCTCTCTTCCCATTCTTGTCTGCTGTTTCACAGCGGTGGGTTTTTATCAGACCAACACATCATGGTTTTGGTGTGCTTTTCACGTACCACTTCCCATGATGAGTATTTCAGTATCATTTCCCTTTTTGGGCTGTCTGCAAATGGTCTGCTGCAGGTTTTGTTAACCACTTCTTTAAATACCTCTGTGTGCCTGATCATCAATTGCCTGGGGTTAAGCCTGGTTTGGAGAGAACTAATACTTTTTGTGGATCCTGCTGTTTGCTGGAAATGCACAACTCAAAAACTAAAAAGGGCTGGTAATCAAAAATCCTACCAGAAAAGTGAGTTTTTCAAGGGACAGTGCAGATCCTTTTGCCATGCTGCCAGAGGTATTATTTGCAGGGAAGTAGACCTTCCTGTGACTAATTGTGTAGAATATCTTGAGTGCTGTGCACTGCAGAAAAAGAGACTAATAAGATTCTTCCAAAAGTACTAACTTTATTGAGAAAACTGAAGACTGGAGGATGAGACCAGCGTAAGCCAGAGCCACAGGGAGGTAAATCAGTCAGTAGAACTATTAAGATTTATACCAGTTCAGCATTTCTTGTGGTACTAAGATGAAGAAGCCGAAATATCCCAGGGAACCAATCTTGTAAGATTGGTTGGTTTGTTCACTCTGATTAATGCCTTGCAGGTTCAACATTCAGTGTTAACTAAATGTGGGAATTGCAAGTCTAAGTGCAAAAATGTATTACTACTTTTTCCCCGCTGATTTCATCAGAAAAATTCTGCATTCACAGATGTGAATTATCAGTAATAAATGTCTGTCATGGGTCAGAATTTGTTTTCCAAAGAGAGTAGTTTAAGAGGTTTTGTTTCTAAAAACATATCTTTTTTAGATAGGTTATTAGTATTTTTTTTAAAGTGAAGGAATAGGAAGGCAAGAAACAGATGAAAATGGCAAAAATTGTGTCTTGTTTATGTGAACTCACAAACAAGTTTTATGTTATCTTCAGTAACAATTGGGAGAAAAATCAATAAAAATCAGAAAAAGCAAAGGAGCCACTATCTTACAGCTGGGATACCATTCATGCATTTATTTCATCCAGTCTATGGATCAGAAGTTCGCTTGGCAGCCAAGCTTTGTGTTTCACAGCCCGGTAGGACTCTTTCAGGGTCAGCTGCCATTTGCATGTTGCATACCTTCGTTTTGGAAGGAAGATCCTCTCCCAAAGTCTCAAGGTGGACCCCAGCTGTTTGCGAGAAGGCCCTGCGTGGGGCATGCTGATGAACTGCAGTAGCCACTAGACTGGAGACATATTTGATGGAGACGTCCTTTCTTGCTGGCAATTGCGGTGTTTGCCACGGCATTGGGAGAGCTTGAAAGATTGAAGAGAGCGTGTCTGATTACAGCCTGTGGAAGCATCAAGAAACAGCTGAACTAGATGTGACCAGTGCTTCCTTTCTTAAATTAACATCAAAATTGGTGCATTGACTCTTTCTATGGTCAGCTAAGATTGCTGCTAGTACCTCTTGATCAGAAGAATTTTTGGAGAAGGACCGGTGTCATGAAGTGCTGTCTCCTAATGCCAAACAAAGTTCAGTGTGTGGTCTTGAGAGCAGCAGCAGTTTTGCATTGTGTTTGATACTGCACAACACTACCTCTGTGCTTGCAGTAAAACAGGGGGGGGGGGGTGCATGTTTTTCTGGTTGCATTTGGCTTTGGGTATTTTTCACTTTATATAGTATTAGCTGGAGGGTTACCTGGTTCAGGTAACAGTCTCAAAGAACCAACCTAAAGAGGCCAGCATCGAGGGGCATGTCCCCACCATAGCAGCCTCCCTTCCCTGCCCTGGTTGTGTATTTTGGGACACAGAGGGCTCAGCTGTCCCCTTGGCTGTCTGGCAGAAGCGCTGTGCAGCGTGGTCACCTGCAGGAGGGCATAGGAAGGGGGTGGGTACCCATCCGCTTTGTGGAAGAAGGCTGCTTTTGGGTGTTACAGTGCTCATAATCAGTTTTTTTAATCCAGGTACCGCAATTATGCTGCTCAAAATGAACAAATCATGCCATGTTATCTTTCTAGATAAGTAGATTTTGCAGTGTAGAGCCTAAGCTTTCTGGTAAAGCAAAAGGCCTGCATGTTGCCCACCTGAGCTGAAGCAGTGAGGAATCTCCACCCTGTGCTGGATTCAGGAAAAGACAAATAAGAATGAGAGAGTGGGACACTGGCTTTCAGACCAGCTTCTCGTGTTGCTTGAAAACCAGACGACTCCCACTCAGTGATGCCTCCATGTGTGTTCTTCACACTTCTGTTGTCGTCCCATCAGGATGTACTTTCAGAGCAGTTTTTGCTGTTATGATGGAGTGATTGGTTTTCTTTCTATGGTGGCAAAATGGCATAGGTACCCTCTCTCTTCGCCCCCTGACAAACCCTTTTGTGGGCTGGGGGGGTTGGGGATTATTTTTTTTTAGTTTATTTTGATTTCTTCCTTAATATCCACACCCCATGAGGGTTATCAGCCAGGTAACATTTTAGTGAAGCATTTGGCAGGGACAAAGCAGGGCATAGTTTGAACTAAGTAGCAGAATGGTAACTCCTCTGCATTCAGGAAACCTTCAAAGCTTCAGCGTGTAGATTGGAAGAAATCAAAAGTCCACTTTCAGCAAGGATTCTCAGCAGAGAAACTCTTAAGTGTGGTTTCTACTGCTTTCCAATGCAAACATAGCTGTTCTCCACTGGTTCCATCTGTCTTGCACACGGATTATTCAGCAGTACGTGGCATGTGGGACTGAGGGGGTTTTTATGTGTATGTCACTTAATTTCTTTCATGTGGTTCTCTAACCACAAGCTGGTTTTAAGCTTGGGACCAGGACACTTTCTAGATACCTAGCTGCCGGACACTGGATCAGCGCGAGCTGGGATCTCATCCCCATCCATAGAAAGCAGCGATGGGCGCTGTTGTTCCTGGAGTTTATTTTAGGTTATGTAAGTTTGTTATGGAGTAAGTGGTCTTAGCTTTAGTGATGTTCCACTGTGTTCACTAGGAGACAGTGGGTGGAATTGCCTTACTCGTTTCCACAGTGTGTGAACTCAAGGTTTGCCGCTGGGGACGGAAACCTGGCCGCAGTGTGTGCACACGGTCGTGAGATCAGTTCGGGACAAAGAAATTAAATTCTGAGTACAGCTTTACTGTATTTAGCCATGTTGACATCTTATGTTTTCATGATTAAGCATGTCTGTGTATGTGTATATATATATGTTTATTAAATTGTCATTGTCTTGCTAATGTTCGCTATATTTAGGAGTTAGATGGGCATCAGAACCGTTGCAAAATGCCCAAGTTCTGCTGATCTTGCCCATCTTGCTGTCAGGGGACATTTTAGTGTCCTGGCCACTGAATTTTTGTAAGCTTCTCTGAGCTTTTTACATGTGCCTCGTAATTAATAATGCAGCTTAAAAGTTATTGTTAAATAATAAAAAATGCAATTAATTACCTTAGTTATAAATCATCTAAGCAGGAAGTGAAAACAAAATGCTAGGTTATGAACCATCACATTTCAGTAAATGGTTATTCCTTCTTACTTTGATAAAATAATTCATAGAAATGGAAAGGACTGAGGGGAAAATACCACATTAGAATATACTTTGTGTTTAAAACGAGTATGGAAATGTTTTCCACTGCCTACTGCAACTTCTATTTTGGGGGATTTTTTAACTTTGCTTCACACAATTTGAAAGATCGGGTTTTATATTAAAGCTGTTCTTCAGAATGGGGAAGTAGTAGATTAAGATTCAGCTGTAGCCTTACGGCTTCAGGATGATAAGATGCAGTCACATTAGCTATCTGGTGGCATGTTTATCATCCAGTAGACGTTTTGGTGATTACTACAGTGTTCAGGGGAGGGGGAGAAAGTGGGCCGTATCTAGAATCTTTTATATATTCTTCACTGAAATTTGTATTGCTTTGTGAACCAGAAAAGTTTTCCATTAAAAACAGATGTTCGCTGTGTTACCCTTGAGGGGCTAGCATAAGGAGATGAAGGCAGGCAGTGATTATTGCTCTTTTGCTTGCTTTTTTGTTTAGTGGAAGTGATACTTACTGGAATTCTCCTCTCCCTAGGTGGTTTGTTTTGGATGCAGAAACGAGGGATCTGGTTTCAATACACACTGATGGCAACGAACAGCTCTCAGTGATGCGCTACTCAGTAGGTAGGCAGACTTTTATGTCCAGAGTAATTGCTGATAAATGAGATGTCTGTTCCATTAAACAGTGTTAAACTACTCCTCAGTCACTAGAAAAGGCAGACTTTGAAAAAAAAAAAACTGTTTTAAGATAGCTAATAAATAACTGAATACTTGGTTACAGATTTGTTTGTGTATGCTAAATCTTGGATTTTTATAACTGCAAACATTACAGTCGCCTTTCCCAGCCTTTCCTTCATGTTGAACTCTGCTGTTATAATAAATGCTAGCTTTGCTCCCAGAAAAATTAAAAGTTCTCAACTAAATAGTTGGCAGGTTAACAGAAAAGTCTGTAAAAAGCTTAGTACTTCGGTGATACTTTAATTTACTGCTTAGTTAATTTTCAAGTTTATTAATACAAAACCGTAAAACTAAGCTCAGGTCTGTCTGAAACTCGGAGCTGTTTGCTAAATATTTGCTATGGGATTACATGGAGCCCGGGCCAGCATTGAGTCTCCTCTTCAGACGTGATGTGACAGATCATCAGAGGCTGACTCCTCTCTGTTAAAACTGGATGGAAGAACACTCTCGTAAATCTGTTTCTTGTTTGCTTTTGGATAACATGCCATGTCAGTGGGCAAAACGTTTCTCTGCTGCTGCCGCCACATCTGCCAAGCGCAGCAATTTATTTTAAAGCACTGATGTTCATTGACACTGGAGACATTTGATTGTGATTCAAGGCAACTCTTGTCCATGTACTTTTTTTTTTTAAATGGAGACAACACAGGTTAGAAAACTGCTTATAGTATTCGAATGCTCCACTTCTTTAGACATTATTTAGCGCTGATGTATATTCAGCTCCCCCCAAAGCTAAGCTAACTATAGAGTAAATACTGTACTGCATTTTTTGTGATGCAGCAAACTCAAGCCTGCCTGCTGTTGACTGTATCCAGAAATCCAGTGCAGTCTGACGACTTACACCCTGTCCATTGGACACTTAAAAAAGGAAAAGTGAAAGATCTTTCCCAAAAACCAAACCCACAAAGTAAACAGATACTGACTGAAAAACAACATAATGTAAACAGTTACGTATCCTTAAATACAATTTGTAAGCTGTAGTTTGAGACTGTTGTCTTACTGATAAATCTGAAATCATTAAAATTTGGAAAACAAACATTCTGTTCATTTCTGTCAAATATTTTGTCTTGTAGATGGCACCTTACTTGCAGTTGGATCCCATGACAACTTTATTTACCTCTACGTAGTAACAGAAAATGGAAGAAAGTATAGCAGATACGGAAAATGCACTGTAAGTTTTGGAGCAAATATAATCTGCAGTTCTTGTGTTTTGGTCTTATACATACACCAAGATGTTAAGCAGTGGAACTCTCTCCAGGTTGATGCTTTTCTGTTTTTAGTTTTGGTTATACGTTTTATGGAGGTTTTTTTCAGCATTTGGTGGATTTTGAACTTCAGTCCGATGGGTACTGCAACCATTAGTGTTAGGTGAACACTTTTGCATCAGATATGACTAGTTTCTCCAACTATTGACTTTTTCTTTGAAATGGGAAATTAGCAGTAAGATGGAGAAATGCCTTGTTATACCTATATTCTGAAACTCTTTTGGGGAAAATATTACACTTGTTTGGGGGTATTTTCCCCCTGTTGGTAAAGTACTCCTTGGACCAACATAAAACTAGGTGGTGGAATTTCGTTAGAATATGTAGTTTTGGAGGTTGCAAATATGCACTATTTTCATGTGTAATTGTTAGTACAAAATTTGGAATTGGAGGATGTGTTAACAATAAATTTCTGGCTCAGGGTAAATAAATGTAAGTGTAGCATAAGTAGTGGAGTTTACATTAGTCCTTACATTTACGTAAGTTTATCCCAGTGCTGAAAAGACATACCTTTGTTTTTTTTCCTTAAGTGTTTAGTTATTTAACAACCTGGCTTAAAGTTCAGCTATCTCTTTAGGTTATTAGGAATATTTACATAAAGAACATCAGAACCTTAATGGGATTTGCAAATGATAGCATAAGAATAGGTTCACATTTGGCATGTGAAATGTTGGGGTTTTTAAGGAGTGCATCCCCTGCTCAAACACTTTTCATATGTTTGTCACCAATTTCTTCACTTTTAAAAATACAAGAACTTCTTAAGCTGCTTTGTTAATTTGAAAATGGAAGGTAAGGGGATCATAAGGCTAAAGTGTGGGGTTTTGTTTTCTTTTAATTTCTAAGTTTGGGGTTTTTTTTTTTCCTTTTCTACAACCTTTGATGCAAGTCTTGCAGTGGAAGCTGTTAGTTAGGGGGAACTGAACAGGCATTAGCCAGTCTTTTAGTGCCATGTACGCTGTCTTTGAGAGATTTCTACCCATCATTTGGCTGAGGACGCCCCGCGCTGCTGGAGCGGGGGTGGTCCAGAGCAGCCTGGGTCCAGCTGCTGCCAGGGGCAGGGGGCTGCCAAGGCGGTCAGCAGCAGTGGATTTGCCCCATCCCTGTGGTCTGCAGGTTGGTAGGGGGGGCTTGGCACTGGCATGGGATGTGGCTGGCAGGGAAGAGGCTGTTGGGTGCGCTGGGGACACCTCAATGGCAGGGTTGTGATGCGGCGTGAGCCAGGGCGTCCTGCAGCCCCCAAGGAGGATAGTGATGGGGTTAGCTTGATAGCGCAATGGTCGTGAGATGAGAAATCGGATCTGCAGCCTTCGTGGGGAGCTCTGGCAGTGGGGAAGGGGTTGAGCCGACAGCGAGGTCAGACCGGGGGCCCGGTGGGGCTGGTGGGGATGGCAGCAGATGACTGTGCCTCAGTACAGCATTTCACCCCATCGCTTATTTTTTAACCATAAAAGATAAAGTCACTCAAAGATGGCTAATCTTAACGTATGTAATATTTAGCTCGCTATATGCTTCAGTGTCTGTGTGAGCTCTTTGAAGATGTATGAGATAATTTATTTCTGTATATTATATGTATTATGTTCAGGAGAGAGCATATGGCAATTTAAACCAGCATCAATTGATGCATGGGCCCCCTTGCCCCTACGTTGTAGGACAGTGTTTCAGAGGTGCAATTAGTTTGCAGATAATACCACTTTATTTAATAGTGTTACTAGTAAGTGATCTCGTAATTCTAAAGCTGGGAATATTAAGCAATAAACAGTTTCCCATGTACCTAAGTATGGTGAAGCTGCAGTGAAACAGCAAGTACCACCCCACTGAAAAGGGCTGCTCTCCTTCCTCACCTTTTTGCTCCTGTATGCAGCTTCTTGTCGGGCATCTGTATGTCTGTCTGTACCTCTGCCTTGGCAGGAAAGGGGTTTGTAGAAATTGGGATGGGAGAAATGAACATCGTTATACTCGTGCAGAAGGGTTAAGGCTTCAAAGCAGATTTCACTTAACCACTGTTTTTTTTTTTTTTTCCTTCAGTCTGAGTGACCGCGTGTAGAAGCCAAAATTAGCAGCCTGGTTTGTGTCGGGGCTGAGCTGCTCTGACCCTCCCCGCCTGCGCAGAAGGCAGCAGCGTGTCGGCTGACCCGGGCTCAGGCGGCCGGTCGGGTTTCAGGCGCCCTGTGCCTCCCCTCAGCTGCCTGCCAGCACGCTGCCGGCTCGGTACCAGCTTGATGCTGAGCAGGGGGGACACCCAGGCACACTTGGGACCCGGAACGCTCTCCTGGCCGGTGCTGGGGCCCTGGCACCGCGTCCTTCTGGCGTTCTTCTGTCATTCAGTAGCCTTGCGGGTGACCTCCAAGTAGTATGACTCAGTCCTCCTGGTAGTCAACTTCTGGTTGTTTCTTCCAACTCGAATGCGTTATTTGAATACTTTCACAAGGATTTTATCTACTGAACCAGCATCAGCTTGTGCATAAGGGCTGTATGCCCACTGTTGCGTTTAAATCCCCTTTCAGTCACGACCAGGCTTTCTGCTGCTGCCGGAGAGGCGAGCCGCTGATCTGTGAGTGTGTTTCCACGGTGAGGGCTGGTGTTGGTTGGGATCAGAAAGAATTTCAGATGAGCCGAAACAACCGTTTCGAGTTGTGCAGCTGTTTTTTGAGGGCTGCAGCTATGCAGACGGCAGTGTGAAGGTATGGGCTGGGTTATGAACTTCCAGCTTGTCAGCAGCTCCGAGGTAGCTGGCGCTGTCTCTGTTCTGTCTTACATCGTAGGTATCTGTTAGCAAAGGAGAAGCAAGTGCCCTGCATTTACCGAGAGGGCTGTGGGGTGTGACAGGCGGCCACCCTGCGGTATTTGATACACTGGACTTAACCTGAAATAATTGGCATGCCTGTCCTCTAGGCTGTGGGCATTTCAGCCCTTGGACCACTTAAGTCTGAAGCAGATAAACATTGCCAATGAAGGAGAGGGTTTCCATTTTGTCAGATAGTTTTACTAGCCACTGATAATGTGAGTAATTATGTTCATTGTATGTAAAGGTACAGAAAAGGAAAGAGTAAAATGTTGCCTTATCAGTGGGCAGCTACCAGAGAAAGATTTTAATAGAAAATGGGATCATCCCATTGAAAACTTTATGACAATGTTATGTTGCTGTTCATCATTCGGTGATCGCTTGCCTGAAGGGATTTTGCAGCATGGAGCCCCCTGGCCAATTGCTTTGTTCCCTCCCCCACCGCCCCCAGGAATTTTAACAGCTGCCAAATGTCTGGCAGGATTCAGTAAAGGACTGACCAGTTCTTTTCCATGTTGGAGTTCGCTTGCAAATTTGAAGACTTGGAAA
>VYZM01015077.1:228188-249865 GCA_013398915.1 Dromas ardeola
GGAGAAAAAAATCCTAGCCAATTGTGTGTTTGTTTGTTTGTTTTTTTCGAAATACCAGGTTTGCGTGTCGATATCATATATCCCACCCATGACTGCAAAGTAGTTATGTCAATACACAGTTCCTCTACTTGAGGCAGAGACTAGTTCATAAGTAAATAAATCTTAAAGGCTAGCTTTTCTCCTAAATGTTTTTGCAGTTTCGCAGAGAGGACACGAGGACAGGGAGACAGGCACGGGTGTATTTCTACGTGTAATTCTGGAAGCCATCAGCATCTGTTGGAGCTGTCTCTAGAGGAAGCTGGCGTGGTGGGTGGCACGGCAGCCAGCGCAATGCTCCAGCGAGGACCTGGCACGGCAGGTGCAGGCTGAGCCAAGAGACCTTGCAGGGGACCAAGGGACACCATCTTCATAATGCCCACTGATGAATTGGCATCTGTCAGTCAAGAAAGTGGCGTTTTGTTGCCTGGCAGAATGGCTAGGAAAGGGAGAAAATGCATGGTCATACAAGGGGAAAAGGGGCAGTAAGAAGAAATGGAAGGGTAGAAGAAGAGTGACATGCATGTCACTTTTATGAATTTTCTACCCCTTCTGCTACAGAGAAATAATTTATTCCTACCTTATACAAATTTGCGGCTTCTCTGGAGCCTCTCATGTCTTTATTTTTACTAGTATGATTATTATTACTACAAAAAAGTTTGCACACAGGAAAAATATTCTGACCAGCTGCATTTAGCTTCTTCCTCAAAAACAAAGATGGGTGTTTAGCCCTCAGTGTGCTCTTGGTAGTGAGAACTAAGCAATTAGGCCAAAGTATTTTGATTCTTATGTAGGTGACCCTGTGTCTATAGGGAAGACTCCTTTCGAAGCTGGCACTAATATGTGTGCAGTGTAAGCAGCACAGCAGAAACTTTCAAAAAGCTTACGAGGGTGATCTTGTAACACCAGTCCTTGGTCTTGTAGTTTTACATGGTGGTTGTTAACCGAGGTAGCCTAAGTTTTTTTTTTTTAGGATGAGCAAAGATTATTTGAAAGTGTATGCATTTAATGGGAGTTACTTTGAATGGATAGAGAAATAAAATAGAGTCCTATCTGTCACTTTTCTGTTGGGATCTAAAAACGATCCTGTGCAAGCTACTCACCTTTCTCAATTGGTAGCCACGTAAGCTTTCTTAATTCAAGTGCAAATGTGAGTTCATCTGTATTTCAGCAATGTACCTTTTGGGAGTAAATCATTCTGGGGTCCGAGAGGGACGACACCGTTTACAAGTGAAGAATCCACCGTGCGGTGGGAGAGCCACGATGCCCAGCCTGCGGTTGTTTAGCTGTTAGCGAGGGTGGCACTGGGGAGTAAGGAGCCTTTAAAAAGGAGCACGAGTGAATCGTGGCAGACCTGGGGTGGGTAGGGAGGTGCTTTTTTTGCTGTTAGCTGCCCCATCTGTGGGTGCAGCTTCTGTTGGAATTAAAATACGTTTCACATTGGCGTTACTGCATTCTTCTCCAGGGACATTCCAGCTATATTACACACCTTGACTGGTCCCCGGACAACAAGTATATAATGTCAAACTCAGGAGACTATGAAATACTATACTGTAAGTATGATATTAAACACTGGAAACAGAAGTATGTATTAGCTGTCAGAATATCTAGAAGTGTGTGTTTGATCAGGACTGTACAAAATGCTTACTGACAAAGGAACCAATTTGAACTTGTGTAACCCGGTATCTTGATGTTATTCAGAGCTGTGTATTACCTAACGGCAACGCCAAATATAGCTTACTTCTTTACAAGGTCATAAATCAGTTCAACAGCGTAGAATTTACAGAACAAGTGGCACTACGTTTGATCTTGGCCCAAAGTTCTGTAGATTGAAAATAATATATACAATTATCTAATTAATGTCAACAGTACCAGTTATTTTGGGGGAATAAAATCAATGGGTCTGTGCCACTGTTCTGTTCCGGGGTTTCTTTTTTTAAACTTTCTCTTGGCTGGTGGTGTTGAAAACTAAGCAAAGCAAGGATACTACTTTAATGAGTTAGTGGTAATAACGTTTTTGTGTTTGTCTTTTTTTAATAAGCGAAAATATGAATTTAATAGATAGTGATTGTGTCAAAAGTTCATCGTGCATGTTGCATGTCACTCTGGTTTTAAATTGGTTTTTGTATTCTTGTCTTTCTGTGGCTTTAACAAGATCCAAGAGGATTATAGTTCTGTTTCTGTTCAAGCAAGAAGAGCCATCGGTTTAAATACCTGTCACCTTAACATGCTCTTTCTGCGTGTTACAACATAGGTTTCAAATCTGGATAATGCAATACCTCAATCTACCAAAAGGAAGTGTTGGTGTTTATAGTTGCCTGTATAGGAAAGCAGAACTGTGACCTATTCGTAGTGGGCTGGTGTATTGAAAGATGGACATTCTTTTGGGAAACAATCTTGCCTTTTCTAATTAGAAAAAAAGAAAAGCAGCCTAAGGCTCCTCTACCAGGAGTGTCTCACTGTTTTAAAGGCAGAGCTTCCTGAATGATTGATTGAGTTTTAACACATCAATGGAGCTGGTAGGAAGGAGAAATTGTTCTATTATAGATTCAATTAAAGCAATTTGTACAGTAGGTAGCAGGGGACCCAAGCTGCAGGGAAGTGTTTTCAAGGTATGCTGATCTGAAGAGGGAAATGAGAAGTAAATGTGAATCTTAAATACCAAGCGAAGCTTCAAGTATCTGGGATTTATAAAGGTACTGGTCTGTCTTTGCCTCTGCAATGTGATTCCAGATTGGTTTTAAGATGTGTTTATTTACTGTCTTAGCACCTTCAAAGATTACGTATGTAAATATAAAATTACATGGCATAACTCATTATTCACTTTTTTTACAGGGGACATTCCAAGTGGCTGTAAGCTAATCAGGAATCGTTCTGACTGTAAGGATATCGATTGGACGACGTACACTTGTGTGCTAGGCTTCCAGGTGTTTGGTAAGTCCCATTTAACTGGCCTTTAAGCTGTTCATACTGTGCTTTTGTGTTTTCTTTTGCTTCAGTTTGTCATTAGAAATACGCTGTTAATGATTATTGAGGATGGTGCTGAGATGACAGCGCAAAGAGACTGACCACAATACTTGTCTGTGATACAGAGCGCTGGATGCTCTATAGACAATGTATATTTGATTTCTATTTAGTCTTGAAGTTTGGGATTTGATTTTTCTGCTGTCATTTTAGGCTGCCAGTTTTGGAGGTACTGAAGCAAAAAGCTGGTATTTTGAAGTGCTCGTATGGCACATGTGCATTCTCCTTTGCTTACCTTGTTTAGGGATAGGAACAGGACTGTGTGAGTGTAGGTTATAGTTCATAACTTAAAATCATGACAACGCTTTTGTACCTGTAGTCAAAGGTGAGTAATACACGCTGCTTCTAAAGGGTAACAATGCTTTACAGATTAAATAGATTCTTTACCTACTAGTTGTGGGGCAGTTTTTTAAACGTACAAAAAATTTACAAAGCTGACAGATCTGGTTTTAATAGTGCAGTTTGAGACAGTGGCGAAACAGTTCACACTGCTTTTGCTGAAAGCAGCTCTGTTGGCCATAAAAGAGGAGCCTCTCTGTGAGCGGGTCAAAAAGTGTGGTTCAGCCTGTCAGTGTTGTAAAACCAAGTTGTGTGAGCAGGATGCTGAATGTCTCGCTTCCACCGCTGAGATCAGAAACCTGCCTCTCCAATGTAGAAAACATCAACAACAGGTAAATCAGCAAATTCTTTAGAGCTGAGGGTTAGGTCTACAAATCTTTCCTTCTACAAGGAGTTAAACTTTGAGTATCGGTTCATATGCAGGGTAGAAGAAAATCAGGTAAGTCTTTCCATAGCTTCTGACACCTATCGTGAGTATTTTAGGACTGTCATGTGTTTAGTGAGTAAGTAGCCTTAAAGGATTGCAGTGGATTTGTGGGCTAACACTGACACACTTCTGTGGCATATTGGTTGGGGGGAGGGCATTTGGTGCTTTATAACCAGGCTTCATTTCCTTTCTGGGTGCCAAAGGTCTGAGGCAGAGCAGGGAAAAGAAGGGGATCAGAGAAGGAAGCTGAATGGTTGATAAACTGCGTAAATATTTTTGAGTTGTTTGGAGCTTGAGGGTAGGTAGCAGAAATAAACAGGAGCGTGCTGTTTCTGGAGCTGAATACTGTTGCTTATTGCTACTTTGATGAAAATACTGGCTCCCATTAGCCTGCGAATTGTGAACCGCATTGTGTACGTGTTTGTTTTTTATTCAGTCTGTCTGGGGGAAGTAGAGAGGGGATGGCTGTTGCCTCCTGATGCTCTGTGCATGGACGCCTAGGCTAACAAGGAACTGGTCCACAGCAGTCGTTTCCTCACTGTCTTTGCTACTGTGACTGAAATAATAATGCAACAGAAATACCTCTTTTTTTTAAATGGAGTATCAGAAGATTCAGGAGACACTAGAGAAAGTGAAAAGCAAAACTCTCTGTTTGCCACTACCGTGACGTGTTTCTCCAGGAGCAATGAAAAAATATTTTGTAAGGACTCCATCTGGAATAGCCTTGGAGCTGAAGCCATTTTACATTTTATGCAGAGTACTTAAATCTACCAGAAAGGTGGAGGTAGCAGACAGTGGCTCTGTTGCTATCGAACTCTTATTACTACATTTGGTAGTTGGTAGAGCAGACAGAATAAGGGGAGCAGCTCTGTGAATCCCAGTGCTTTCCCTGAAGTGTCCTTTACTCCTGACCTAAGGAGATGAGGTGTGGGAGTGCAGAAAGAGTTTGGTTTCACATCTAAACCATTGGCTTTGTCTCTTTAACGGCTGTTGGATAGAAGCTACTGGTGACTCAGGCCAGGCTGGAGATGAGCAGCTCCCATAACTGCTGTTTTGAGAAGCTTTTTTACTTTTTAAGTAGTGGATAAGTCTGCTCATCCTGTCTGCATTCCCTTTTGGGTTAATATGAACTTGAACCACTCTGGATTAAGTTTAATTAGTCTCAACTGCTTTCAAAATCTTCAGTGTTACAGAGGACCTGGGAATGAAGTAGATAAAGCAGATAATGTGATGTTATTCTGGGGCAGAACAGAATATATTTAAACTTCCTAGCCAAGATTCATCACGTTTTAATTTTATATTGTCTGGTAGTCTGACACCCTTTGCAGAATTTTAAAATTATGGCTTGGTCTCAGACAAAGGCAAGTATTTTCCCATTAAATCAGACAGTGCAGCTAAGCCAACCTAGCAGATATTTGCTGCCCAAAGGAAAAGTCTGGCTTTGACCCGAGGGTCAGCTGGCTCAGGGATCCAAACAAGCTGGGGGCTGCTCACTTTGATGTTCAGGAGAGAGGGTTACGTTTATGGGATTTGGGCTTTGGGGTACGTGTTTTACTAATTAAGTTCCGCAGATAGTGTGTCCGTAGGCTCAGGCATTGAACTGCTGTCAGCAGAAGAAAAAGGATGGAAATGCACGGTTCGGATGAGAATAGCATAGCTCCTTTTTGGCAGTTGATATTACTGTATTGGCTCAGCAGTATCAGCAGTCTGCACCCTGAGCACTTGAAGTCACTCTCTCGCTTACTGCACACTTCCCACACTTTTGTCTGAGCAGATTCTTTCAAGAGACTTACTCCTGGCTAGTAGAATTTATTAAAATTGAAGTGCTGCTGTGATACCTAATAACTAACAAAGTCCTATTATTTTGGGAGGGTTGCTATTTTTACAGTTATTAAGAACTAAGAACTTGGTCCTATTAATGTCCTGGTTTTTCCATGTTTGCTTGATGCATCGAAAGCAAATCCTGCTGTCTTATGACAAAAGGTTGTCTTACCCTTTAGAGCTGCAAAAGGAATTTGTGAACACAAAAGATGTTTAATAAGAGATGCAATCTTGAATATTAGTCTTTTCAATCTAAAATTGAAAAGAAGAAGAAATGGCATAGCTGTTTGGCACAGTCTGCCTAAGGTGGTAGCTGAAACTTCACGAAACTGATTTGAAATTCATTTATTACTCCCATCTGATAAGACTATTTTGTACATAGAATGCAGGAGAAAGTTAAAATTCATTCATTTTATGCTACTTGAAAATTCTTAAATAGTATATATTTTTCAGATTGATTTCATTGATGTGTGAGCACTAAAATATTTCTGAATACTTTCCTTAGCATTTCATGCCTTTATGTAGTAAATTACCTGCAGTGTAGTTTATTTGCATTGTAACAAGACTAACAAGCTGCATTTGTTATTGTTCAGAGAAAATAAAGTTCTTACTCCACCCACTGACAATGGAAAAAAACACTTTAAAGTTAAATGCTATTTGCCATTTTGCTTAAAAACAAGAAGAGATAGTGTGGGAGTTTGAAAAAGGTAAGGCAATTCTAAGTTGGCGTTTTGTGCTGCATAAAATAGTAGACAGCACACGTGTTTTATTTTACCAAAGTCAAAGGGAGGAAGAAGGTATTTTCATACCTGATAGTGGACATCCCTCTCGGTCAATTGCACACACAGTTTTTTGAGGTGGGGGGTGAAATTTGAGGGGCGGAAAATTCCTTCTAACTCCTGAACTAACCAGAAACCCAAATCTGAGCTGTAAAAATATGGTACCTTTGACACAAATTAGTGTCTTATGACCCCTTGCTTACCTTTTGTTCAGCTTATCTTGCAGATGTGAATCATAAGTTTTGTTACGGGAATCTCTAGGGTCTTTATTTTTTGTTAAAGCTAGCGCCTGCCCCCTCCCCAATGTGTTCAGTGCTTTTCATCCAGGCAATGTTGTTATTCTTTTGTCTAGACATATCAGTGTCATTCTTTTCACATAAAAGCATATTGAATTGTACTTAAGCACTTGACAGCACTAACATCTATGAAACTTGCACAGGCTGGGTTTCTGTGCAAAGTATCATCCATCAATTGTCTCCTTTGAATCATGCAAATACTAAAAGTTGCTCCAGTTTTAAAAATAAAAGAAATCTTTGCATAATGTACGGTACCTGGTCTTGTTCCATGCTTCAGCATCAGTCTTGTTTTAAAATGCTTGTGCATGAATGAAAGTGTTAAATTAAGAGTCGCCAGATTTAGCAGCAAACTTAAAATAAGCCTTAAAGACAACTGAGGTTTTGAAGGGGAAATGTATCAAGCCCAAGAGGTTATCCTGGCCAAGGCTGAGGGTTTGGAGGGACAGGGCATGCGGGAGCGACATTAGACTAGTAAAGCATCAATGACATTTAATTCAACGCATGTTCCATTTTCCAGTTGAATGTCTTATTTACCTTTTGTTAAGCTTGCCTTTTGTCACAGCTTTATAGATTTTATTTTTGTTTATGGATTGTCTTAATTTGTTTCTAAAACTACCACCACTAAATATCTGCTCTTCTCTCTCCTAGGAGTTTGGCCGGAAGGATCAGATGGGACAGACATAAATGCCCTTGTCAGATCCCATAACCGAAAAGTGATAGCAGTTGCTGATGATTTTTGTAAGGTCCATCTCTTTCAGTATCCCTGTTCCAAGCCAAAGGTAAGTCTAGACCAGTTTAGTCTATGTGCTTGTTTGCATAAAGCTTTCCTTGCCAGACACCTGCTTCCAGCTCGCTCGTTTCGGAACCTGGCAGTCAAATAGCTCATTTATATCTGAGAACTGCTAGAGATGAAAGCATGGTTTTCCCTATTGAGTTTATATATAAAGTAGAAAATATAAATAATACAAAATATAAAATATACCTAAAAGTGAAGTGGCAATAGTTATCCTTAAGTTCTGGAGC
This sequence comes from Dromas ardeola, assembly GCA_013398915.1. Lineage (NCBI taxonomy): Eukaryota > Metazoa > Chordata > Aves > Charadriiformes > Dromadidae > Dromas > Dromas ardeola. The sequence continues at coordinate 235,934 of VYZM01015077.1, forward strand.
AGAGGCTTGATGTTTCTGGCCTCCATTACTTCTTGTCCATTACTTTTTGCACAAAGGTCTAAATCTGTCCCACGTCACAAGACTTAAGAAGAGAGGATGTATTGTGGGGGGAAACCTAATATATATATAATTCTTTACTCTTATGTGACTAAAGAGCTGTCTTGAAGGGCTAAGCAAAAATAGTAGTAGCTTTAGATTTCGGTATCATGTGCTCTTCTGGTCAAGCATGTGATTTATCTTCCTGCTTGTTTTCGATAGGCTCCGAGTCACAAATACAGCGCTCACAGTAGTCATGTGACAAACGTCAGCTTCACCCACAGCGATGGTCACTTGATTTCAACTGGAGGGAAAGACATGAGTATTATTCAATGGAAACTTGTGGAGAAGGTAACCCTACCACAAAATGACATTGTCGTAGACATCGGCGCAACCAAAGCGCCCGTCCCTGCCAGTGAAAATGCTGTACAGTCTCCTGCACCCCTTCCACAGCCTTTTAATGAAATGAACCAAAACGAAAGTGTAACTGGCAGCTCTCCGGCTTCTTTGGAGAGCAACTTGGAGCAGTCTGCGGAGGCCAGCGAAGAGCAAAGCGAGGAGCAAAGCGAGGGGAGCAGCCTGGATCCCGCCGAGCCGGGCTACGAGGAGCCCTCCAACGAGACGAGCGAGGAGCACAGCGAATCCACGGTGACTGAAGAGCAGGCAGATAACTCACCGGTGTCTTAACGCTCCCAGCTCAGGCGGTTGTTATTTTCCCTTGGTGTGCGTGCTTTCATTACAGGGTGAGGGTTCAAATAGGGAAAAGTAGCTGAGATTCATGACCACTCCAGCTTTTGAGTTTCAGTGAGATTTTTAGTCTGAGCTTCAGTTCAATGTGTGGCGGAACCATCCCAAGGGCCCGGCTTGATGGTCTGTGTCAAGATCTGGTCACAGTTAGTAGTGAACATTACCATAGATCCATTTCAGTTCTGAAATTGCTGTCAGGAAGTGGCATGAAATATATACTGGAAAAAAGGTTAGCTCTGAGAATTAGCTGAAGTAGATCACCTTAACTATGTGAAAGTGCTTTCTGAAAGAACTAAGCTGATGGGAAGCGCTGAGCTGTTCCAGCTGGGGAGTACAGTGCTGCTTTTTCCAGGTGCAAAGACAAACAGAACAAAAAAGCAACCAAAAAGCTCTTTGTAGGGCTGTTTTCCTTTGTTTTTTCTTAATGAGAAAAATAGAGGAAAAACGATGTAACGATGCCACATGTATGGCGATGCCTTCTCGATCTAACACATATGCAATTTTCTAACACTACTAATTCTTAGTGGAGTCTGGATGCGTTCGCAGTTGGTCTGCCCTGGGTGCTGCTAGTTCTAAGGCAAATCCTGTCGAGGAACAGTGTCAGCTCTTCCATTTTCACAGACTATTTAATAACCGACTAACCAAATACTGGCGTGTTTTCGCTTTTCATGACCTGAAAGTTGGTTTAAACTGCAGGACGTAATTGTCTTTTCAGAGAATTGCCTGCCTAGAGAGTTTGAAACTTAAGAGAGTCTTTACTGTGACTTTGATGTGAACGGCAGCGAAAGCGTGGCAAGAACACAGAAGTCAGATGGGCTCCAGAGTTAAACTTTAAGCCTTCAAGCAGAACTTGCTCCATCCTAGTAGGAGAAATATAAATACAGTTAACTTAAATTATTAAATTGGTGCTTAGGATTAGTATATTAAGTTGATATTTTTTTCTTCTGAATTTTTAGAGGTAACTCTAAGAATTGTTAAACTGCAATCTCTCTTCCCCTCCCTCCCCCAGCTCCTTTAGCAGTTGTGATATAAGCATACAGTAATTTAGATGATGATGTGATTTATTTTTTTTTCCTAGACTTGCTTCTTGTGATTTTTTTTTTTGTTTCCACCCCACCACTCCCCGGGTTGCTCTAAGCCATGCAGCTCTCATGTGGCTATACCTGGCCAGTTACGGGATATCTTGGCATTTGTTATGCATTTGGAAAGTACTTTTTTTACAAAGTTTGTCAGATAGCTACATTTTTTTCTTAAGTGCATATGTTTCCTACTTTTGAAAGATATAGATTTACTGACAGATATCCATTTCCTATGTACTTGTTTATATTTTGATTACATAGAATTTTCTTTTTTAACTTGCTGCATTGTGCTGGTATTTTAGTTCTTAGTTAGAATATCATGTTTAGAAACTTTGGATGAGTTCATAAGTCTTAATTGTGCAAGCGTTTACGTGATTGTGCCATTCCAAAGTGCATCAAAACTGTCATTCCCTTTCTAGTATCTTCTCAGGAGAAATGCTACAGATCAGGTATTTAGTCATCATTTGGAAAGATAAAAACAAATGGACTCCCAAAGGACATTTAGAACATTTATATATAAAATATATAAATATATATATACACACACATATATATATATAAAAAAAATATCCTCTTGTTTACAACAGTTCCAGAAAACCTCAAAGTAGTTCCCTTCAGATGGAGGGAGATATGGATTCCAAGCAACCCATCTGCTTAAACAGTGCTCTGTACATACGAGTTTTGCTGGAGAGCTCTAGTATGCCTGACTTGCAAATTTGCCAAATAGCAGCAGTGGAAGATAAAGGTCGACTCATCAAAGTTCTTGGTTCCAAATGAGGAATACGCTGTAGGTTTAGCAAATAATCTTAGTAAAGGAGAAAGGATTTTAGAGCTAACGAGGCACAGAGCTCTCTCTGTCATTTTTATGAACTCCACGTTAAGCAACACATTTCTTTTTGGAACATCTGCCACCTGGGGTTGCCATGTAAAGTGAGAGTTATAGTTGTGATATTCTTGTGTTCGTAGTTCAGAAGACTCTACTAATATGCAAAAAGCCTTACAGCTTTCAATTGCTGGCAACTACTGTTTAACAAATAATTAAATCTGTGATAATGGATGGAAATGGGTGGGATTATGTAACTGTAGATGTTTTAGAAAAATAATTGTGAATGAATTATGATTAAGAGTGTTTCATGTGAAGATGTTTGAGCCATTTCTATCTATCATGCATTCCTGTCTCAAGGCAGAAAATTTTGAAGATAAAAAAAATAAAATAATCAAAATAATACATTGCAGTGTCTTTCTCCATATCTGTTCTGCTTCTTTCTGTGCTTAAAGTGGATGCTGGGATCACGGTTGCAATGACTGGGTCTGTGATTTTGGAAGAACCTTTTTAACTTACGCTTTTTTGATAACCTCCCAGACTGCCTGAAAATAAGTTAATTCAGCATTGTGAATAATGCTGTCGCTCCTAAATACTGACTTTGTTTACTTTTTGAAAGTTTTGTGACGTTTCCCTTGTCCGTTTTTGATTAACGGCCTACTAGCATTATCCTGCTGTAGCTAATTGATGGGCAGCAGAGGATTACCAATAGGTATTTGTCCTCCTGCAAAGTGCAGTCTGCCTTCCAGGGTTCTGCCAGAAGTGTGCTTCCGTAAATCATGCGAGAAGTACAAGCTTATTTTGGATATAATGTGTTAAATAGCATGATGCTTCCACATTCCTGATCGTGTCTGTCCAATTGCAGATTGGTGCAGAAGGTCACAATATGCTCAATATATTCCTTGTGAAAGATTCTCGGCCTTTTAAAAGGCCTTTGAATCATCTCCATTTCTTGCAGCTGGTTTCTGTCCTTCGCAAAAGGAGAGGGTGGGGCAGAGAAGAAAGAAACCTGCAAGATAGCCAAATACCTCAAGTTTATCCTCGCTTAAAGGAAAAACAAACAAAAAAACATCCCTGCCACCCCCAGAGTTTCACTGGAAACCTCAACGACTCCTCTTTTCCACCAAATTGCCAGGAGAATGCTGCTGTTCTAACTGGAGCAACAAGCAGATGTCCTCAGGTCATGCCGTGCTGTTTCGAGCAGGCTCGGCAACATCATGTACCACTTTGCCCCAGGGGCAGCCGTGTAGTGATGTGCTTTTCTAGGCTCTGCTCCCTTTCTCTCCGAATTCAGCTCAAGGCTTTTGTTACCGCTTCTCCTGGGATGCTCAGTAAGGCGGGTGACTTCCTAAAAGAGCAGGTAAGCTGGTCTTCTGCGAGTCTCCCTCAGCCTGGAGGCAGGTAGGGCTCCAAGCGCCTGCGCTTTTATTTGGGACAGCAGCATCTGCTGCCAGCTTGGGTGGCTGCAGCGATGGTACTTGTTACGTGGAGCTGAAGGTCAGGGTGGGAACTCCACTGAGGCATAAAACTATAACAGCATCCCATTTTACACGATTGACAGTTCAAATTCTGCATCAAAATGTTTATGTTGCATTGTAAAATACCTGAATAATATGAAATGCCAAGCTTATGGATTCTTGCAGTATGCGTCCGTATTGGGCATGTCATGCAAAGTGATATTAAATGGATTTACATATAAAGGGCACTTTTAAGGGTATGACTGCATACTTTGGTTTGGGGTTTTTTTGCCCATAGAAGTCCCAGGATAGGCGAGGAAGAGGCTTGGGGATGTAATAATGAACCGAGTGTTCATTGGTAATGAATCATACCCATGGGATGAGTAATGATGAACCAAGCATTTCTTAGCTTTGGTCTTACTGTAATTCACATTAGAAATAACAAGTACTAGTTTTTGCATATGACGCGTGGCAAGTTCCAGCCTCTTATTTTTTAAATCATCCTGAGAATGCATTGATACTGGCTTTGTCTATGAAAATAAAGCAAATATTAAATTTTGATTGTTATATTGATTACAGTCTGCATTGATCAGTACATTGTGTTTTCTACTATGTGCTTCAGCCCTTATATTTCCTTCAGTTGGGTGCAGCATTTCTGTTGAATCTGGACAAAAATAAGTAGAATGTCCTTGTGAAATTTAAGCTCGGCCGAGCCAAACAAACAACAAACTCTCCCTTACGCTGCCTCATGCCAATAAAATCTTGGTTCCTGGCAATGAAAGGATTAATATTACGTGAGGTGGATTTTACTTGCGCGATATTTGTGCTGCATGTTTGCTTTCCTTCTGAGCAAGTCTGAGCCCATTGCCTAATCTTTATTTCTGACAGATGTTTTATGTACTAATACTTTAATCAACGGAGAATGAAAAACTGCTTACAGTAGGATTATACAATTTGGAAGACTGGGCAGTGTACACATTTTAATGCATTTAATGTGCGTGGTGGCGTCTTTGTGTGCGTACACGTCTACAAGCATCAGGCAGATAGGGCTGCTCAAGGCCATTTCTTTTGTTTGAAAGAGGAACGTGGATGACTTCATGCCACAGGGAATCAAGAAGCTTTAGGAGCACGGAGTAAAAAGTTGTTCCCAGCAGGACGGCAAGGCGAGAGAACTGGTTTTGGGCAAGAGGAGTGGGCAAGGAGGCGCAGTGGTGGGACAGTGGTTGTACCAGAGCTGTTTTTCCAAGGTCAGATGCCCAGTACCCTCCTATGTGCGGGTCCAGCTGTCCCCCTCCATTGGGATGGGCTAAGCAGGAGCTCCTGACACGTCCTCTGAAGGTTGACGTTCCCTAAGCGATATTTCACAAGTGCAGGACACTTTCAGATAAATGAAAACTCTCTTCAGAGGTCTGCTAACTGTAAACTTGGTCAGTTACCTTAAACTGAGCGTAGGCCTCGGATTCCTCTTTATAAAGAGAGGAAAAAACTGAAATGGAGAAGCTCGGGTGCCTCCAGAGATGGCTGAGTGTGTTACAGGAGCACTGGGGAGGGAGGACGAATGAAATGCCCTGCTGAGGAGAGATTCCAGTGGATGGACTTTTGTTGCATTGAAAAAGGAAGGAAAAAATCGAATCAAAACAAAAACCTCCTGGTACTGTTCTTAAGGGACTGTGACAAAATGACTAGACCAATTTTAAGGCAAGAAAGCAACACCATCACTAGATAATTAAAAAAAAAAAAAAAATGTAGAATTAACTCTTTCCACACACACACAACCAAATTGCCTTCTGCTAGGTTTTGTCTGCGTGCTAAAACCTAGAAGAGCTTTCACTTCTTCTGTTAGAAGTACTGGGTGGTTTTGAGAAACAGCAAGTTCATGGAGATCTTGGCTGGGTTTTATTTTTAACAAACAATTCTAGAAAACTCGTTTTCTTCCCAAAAGTTCGACTAACAACTCAAAATCTGGAAAGAGTCTGCATCTTCAAGGGGTATGTGTGGCCTTGTGATTTCAGTGGTGGGTTTTACAGCTCGGTGTCGTCTTCTGAAGGGGACCTCAGGGCACTTCCCACCTCTCACCAGATGAGTGATCCCCTGCAGAGTCAGCGAGGTCCGTGCCTTGTTAGCAGCCTCTGCTGCGTCCCTCTGTGTCTGTCACATTATTTGCTCTCCAATAACCACTTTGTATGTCTCCAATAACCACCACTCCACAACCAAACACTTTGTTGGTTCTTTGGGACTGCTGTAAAAAGCACTTCCTATAAATTCTTAAAGGCTGTCTGAATTATGGTTGGTTACATTGTCCCAACTTTATTTTTTGAAAAAGTGCCTCTAAGTTACTATTTCTAGAACACGCGTTTGTACGATGAGCCAAATAAGTGCTCCGGATAGCTCTTGAGACTGTGTTTCCTATTGCGGGATGTTTCAGCAATTCCATGTTTCTGTCATGCATCGCTTGCTTCGCAAGTTGACCTTGGTCTGCATCCTCCCCGTCGCGCAGCCCGCTCTTCGTCCTGCGTACATCCCTGCCCTCCCAGGCTAAAAGCAAGAGGTGACATTTGCTCTTAATGCTGCTTCAGAATTTATTTCAACTTCCTTTAAATACGCTGTCTTGTCATTCCAGTTTGTGTGTGTGTTTGTCCCCTTTTTTCCTTCCCACAGCTCTATCAAGTAAGATCAGTCCTTGCACTGGCAGTAATTTTTCTTTTTAGTCTCTCTAAGTTCATTCACACTTTCCTATACATCTGTAACTGCATACAGAAAAATCATAGGGAAGGAAAATCGTAACCTGTCTGCATCAGACAAGGGATACAGCTTCAAAAGCTATTTAGTATGTACGTATAAAAATCCACAGTATTTTTTATTATACAAATTAGTGTCTCTGGTGTTGTGTGGACCCTGACAGTAGAATTGGAAACTTAAAAACCTATAGAATCATAGAATGGTTCAGGTTGGAAAGGACCTTGAAGATCACCTAGTTCCAACCCCCTGCCATGGGCAGGGACACCTCCCACCAGACCAGGCTGCTCAAAGCCCCATCCAGCCTGGCCTTGAACACTGCCAGGGATGGGGCATCCACAGCTTCCCTGGGCAACCTGTTCCAGTGTCTCACCACCCTCACAGGAAAGAATTTCTTCCTAGTATCTCATCTAAATTTCCCCTCCTTCAGTTTAAAACCATTACCCTCATCCTATCACCATACTCCCTGATAACGAGTCCCTCCCCATCTTTCCTGCAGGCCCCCTTTAGGTACTGGAAGGCCGCTATAAGTTCTCCCTGGAGCCTTCCCTTCTCCAGGCTGAACAACCCCAACTCTCTCAGCCTGTCCTCATAGCAGAGGTGCTCCAGCCCTCTGATCATCTTTGTGGCCCTTTTCTGGACCTGTCTTATATCCTAGGTAAAAGGAACTTGGAACAAACTTGGTGTTATTGCAACATCAGAGAGGCCTGAAGACTCGCCTCGTAGCTCAGGAAAACATTAAAAACAACAAAATAAACCCAACAGCTAAAGCCTTTGGCTTTAGCAAGGCAGACAAAAAAAAAAAGTTTTCAATTTGACAGGGAAAGAGGAGGGAGCAAGCAGAGCTACGCAGTGTCGTGTGTGCAGAGGAGGTTTGTGTGTGCCAGACTTGCTCTTACTGTGTCTCTCCTGGTCCAGAGGTGGGTACGAGCAGCTCCCTGCTGCGGGCGGGCGCTCTCTTTTCTAGTGATGCTGCACATTCTACCGTGGGTAGAATTTCGGTGGAAAACTTTGGTTTCAGCATTGAGTTGATCAGAATTTTTCCATGAAGAATTGGACAAGACAGAATTAAGACTGGAGAGAGCAGTCATCTTCTTGTCCATACACAGGTATCCAACGTTGCTAATGCTAAACAGAGATCTGTCATGAATGTTTAACGTGAAATGGCTGCAGTATACACTGGGTGCTTGAAAGGATCCTATTTGCCCCAAGTTTTGCAAATAGAAAATTAAATACCAGTTGAGCCTGTGAGGCTGGGTTTCTGATGTCAAAAGTTGCAATGCGTTTTTCAGATTGATTCACGAATCAGGAGATGTGCAATCCTGCCAGCTGGGATGGAAAAAGATGTGAAGCATTTTAAACTTTCAAGAAAGCATACCTAGGAGGGATTTTTCAGGAGAGATGTCCATTCTACTCTTTGCCAGGACATTACAGATCTGCTTATATTTTTTTGTGCATATGTACACATTAAGTTCTGTCTATATTGGAGTATTTTGAATTAGACTCAATAATTCTCTAGGAAAAAAAAAAAAACAACAAAAAACAAACCAACAAAGAACTCCACGAATAATTATCTTCTAGATTACTCTATCAGAGGCCTTCCTAGAGTTGTGCCTCTGAAACATCTTTCCCTGAATAGGCCTCTTGCTCTGATAGAAGTTTTGGGTTTTGGTGGTGTTTTTTTCAGTTATACATAGCATTTTGAAATGGTTTTTCTCTCTTAATAATAAGATGACCTTCCAGGTTATTTCCAGCAATTAAAACAGAGTCGGTCTGCCTAACCATCAGAGGGGAATGGTGGCAACTGGCATAGACCTTCTGTCTTCTGAAAATTTTGGCTAAGGCTTCAGCTGTCAAGACAAAGTCATCCCATGCTGACGTTGCAGCTACAGACCAAATAGGGTTGATGGTAACTGCAGATGCTGAAGGGGTGGGTGGAGGGCAGGGGCTCACCGAGCCCCATCACGGCCACCCTGTTCCCACCATCACTGCGCTGGGGCACCTCAGCATTACCCACCTGTGGGGTGTTCCTGTAGCACCTTCACTTCCTCGGATGCCTTTCTCCCAGGGTGTTTCCAGTTTAGCGGTGGCGGGCAGGCTATACCAATCTATGAATTTCTCAGAGAGGAGAGGATTATATGTGGCATTCTCATTTACTGCCTTGATTTTTTTTTCCTTTTTTTTTTTTTTTCATTTTTCCACAGATTTATTTTTTTTTTTTTTTTTTTACTGGGAATAGGCAGAGGAATGCATTGTCACAAAGCCTGCCGCAGGTTTGACTGGAAAGCTTATTCCTATGTTCCCCCCATCTCTTTGGAGCCTGACCAATATCACAGATTTTAATGTCACAGATAGCATGAAAGACATTCTGGTTTAGGTCTGCTGTAAGGAAAGAACTGGGGAAACTATGGGCTGTATCTCATTTTTGGGTTCTGAATTATTGCCAGCTACAGTATCTCCCCACCGCATGCAATATCTCCCCAGAATCACCCCGTGGGAATAAACCATAACCTTACAGCAAAGAGCAGAAAGGATTTCTCTGTGTGTGTATGAGGGCTGCAGATGGGGAGAGCTGCCATAAACTGCTTGCTTGACAGTCCAGCTTTTTGCTGAATTGAAAACATTTCTAGAGACTTGTCTTGCTGAAAATCAGGGGAATCGGCTCGCAGGTTTTAGGCTAGGTGCATCTGCATGAAGCTGTATCCGCAGAGGGCTTGGCCTGGGGGTACTGTGCTCTGTGCACATGTTCTTGCTGCACATCTGTCGTGCCGTGTCTCTGTAAAATATGTATTTAATGAAACGGAGGGAATGAATATCATGTGTGCAAAGGAATGGGCGAGTTCTTGATCAGCCCAACACTCAACTCTTTTGTAATCCTTAACCTGATTTGTTTGTTTTCCCTTGTTCCTTCAGATGTTCAAAGGCCCTCCATGAGGTTTATTCCTGGTAGCTCTCAAGGAGTTCCAACCCAGAGTCATTTTTAGGGCAGAGCTGCATTTAAACAGCAATAAAACGCACCACTGTTTTCTCCTGTTATCCAAAATCGATCAAGCTACTGCCGACGGTTTGATGAAGCATTACAGTAGTGAGGCTGCGTGGTTACTGAATATAGCAGTGAGAAAAAGCCAATTCTAAATAGTAATGGCAAATAAAAGCCAAGTGCAGTAAAGGCATACTGGTTTAGTTCAGGTATGTAGACTTGATAATTAGACTTGTTTACCTTTATCGGTTCCTTTGGCTGAGCAAACCTGGTGCTTGTTTTTCCTTGACTCTCATGCTACGAACAGTGATCGTGTATGAAGACAATGGCAATTCCTGCCTCCTGACCCGTTGTGCTGCATAGGAACTTGTGACTTTTTGTTGACGTTCATTTGGAAGAAGATCCTCCCCTTCTTATCATGAACGTGGAAATTTCACACCAGGCAAGTTTTAAGCTGGCATTAACAAATATTCCCATAAGAAAATTCACAGGTACAAATTTAAGCTTTGAAGTGGAAAGGTGACTCTCAGAGTTGATTACGGGAAGGAAATATGTGGTCTCTTATGACTGACACAACAAAAGAAGGAGATTGCACCACTGAATTTTCTTAATCGTAACAGACAAGTGGTCTCCAAACACTGGTATAGCTACCTGGGTTAGTTCAGCAGTGACTGTATTCTAGGAAATAACTATATTGAGTAATCTGAAAACTGAAGGGAGGTAGAAAGCTGAAAAAGGGGATTTGCATGGATGGGTCGTCCTACTTTTAGCAAAGGAGTGTGCTCACCACTACAGCTCATTGCAGGCTAGATGGTGGCTTTGGAATTTGACCTTTCAAAAGTTTCTACTTATAGTTTCTAATTATATTCTAGTAGAAACAAAGGCAATAGGAAATATGTTGTGCAATGCTTTGTCAAAACTTGCTACAAAGCAGACTTTCCTAAAGGATTTTCCTCACTGATTATTTTAACCAATTTTTTTCAGTGGTCTTTTTTTCTAGGGCTACTAGGATTAGATACACTCTCAGTAGTGCTCTTAGCATTTGTTTGTAATCCTTGTTTTCCAATACCTGTCTTTATCCGTGGATGTTATTCCATTAAAAAAGAGCTCATGGAGTCAGTGTGTGGATACAAGCTCTCTGTTCCTCAGAAATCATGTCCTCGCCCTCCAGCACATCCTCCAGGAGACCTGGATTTCATTATTTTGCTTTTCTATTCAAGCAGGTTCTGAATATCTTCCCTCCCTTGGGTATTCTGCCGCTCTGCGTTAGCACTTTCCTTAACATACAGAAATTGATAATAGTTAATTCGACCACTGTCCTTAAAATAAATACACTGCCATTGAGTAATTACGTATTCAAGCTTAAGCTTTTGAACTTTGTCCTCCAATTTTCCTCTTAACATCCCATCTGTTGTACAGGTATGTAGGCTACCTCTCTCTACCTATGAGATCCTGGGATATTCTGTTTCGTAGCAATGGCCAGTCCTGTTCTTCCACCTGTGCTACAGTGCTCCTTATTCACCTCTGACCACCACCTCAGTATAAATTAGAGCTGGATTGATAACCAGCTGTGCTGCCTTTCTTACCAGCAGGTGAAAATCTGCCTGGGTGGAAAGATGCTCACACCTCCCAACTTAGACCTGTAAAACTCCTGTACCCAATGGAGATGGGAAGGTGCGCAATGAGACTGTTTTCTTTCTCATGTTGCAGCTAGTGCAGCTTGCAAAACCCTACAGCTTTGCAGAAATTTCTACAAAGTAATTTTGTATTTTTTTTTTAGATATTTTCTCTTTTTTGATGAAATATTTTGATTAATTTACATTACCTTTGTTGTAGCTGTGATTGTCTATGTTGGCCCTGCGTAGGCTTGTGCTAAGACTGAAACTAAACAGTGCTGCACAGTCGCTTTTTAACTTTGGAAATGTTTTCCAAAAACATATCCCATTCTGGATATATTTTTCATGTTGTTTATTTTTACTTTCTCATTCACTTGCAGAACATCTGGTATTTCTCTTTGCTGCAGGTAGAAACTATTGAATCTCTCTACCAAAAACTTTGACCCCATAGCGAATGGTATCAAGCATCAGGATCTCTAGTCTGGACAGTGGCCAAAAAAGGTGTTTCTCTTTTTTTCACCAGAGCAGACTGTGAGCATGTAGAAATAGGATTTTACTTTTCCAGAACATTTAGAGATGAGTTTTTGTTGCTGGTTTTGATTGTATTTTGTTTTTTTTTTTAATTAGCAAATTGTATTTTGATGCAGCTGGTCTATAAGGCTCAGATTTAAGCTTCTTATTCTCTGGGAAGGGTTTCCACAGGTATCCTGCTAGCACTGATGGTGTTTTGTTGCTCTATTTGCCTGTGAGCAGGCGCTTCTCCCCAGCTCAATCTCTGTGTCGCAAACAACTTCTTCAAGAAACCATGAAGGGCAAGAGAAATTCCACAAAATACCTCCAGCAACATCTTAAATCAAAGGTATTGATCTCTTCTTTTCAGACAGTGAAAAACCCTTACACTGGTGAAGTATAGGTGTCCTATCCTCACATCGCGCTTCTTTCTGTGTGTGCAGTGTGGGTGGAAACCCTTCCACGACGAGCAGCTGCACCCAGGCGCCAGCAGCGAGGCTGAACTCTGCCTTGTAAATGAAATTCAGCTGCTCGACCTGGTCACCCGCAATATGGAACCAAATATTTGCGTCAGTTTGAAATTTTCTTTGTACAGTATGATGCTTCTAATGCACACGTTGCTTTCAGGTTTTTCGCTGAAGGAGGAAGTAGACCTTCTAAATCGATCTGTATGTCCCTGTGTCTCCATGGAGCTGTGATGGTTTGCTCGGATGAGGCTGGAACGCGGTGGTGGTGCTGCTGGCGGTCCCGGGGAGCCCGAGCAGGGAGGACCGAGCTGGTGCGAGGCTGCAGGGCACAGGAAAGAGTCCGTACAGGCTCTGCTCAGCGACATCCCATTTCTTATCACATCCAAAATCCAGACACAGACCTTCCAAAGGCATGCTTGCCGTGGAAGTCTGTAGGTAGCTTTTGAACATTAGTTTTGTTTTCTTCTTGGTATGCTGCACCTTTAAAATTTCCAGCCGAGGCCCTTGGAGGGCTGCAGGTGTTGATTTGTTGGCTGAACTCTCCTATGGGGAAAAAAGCCATTTTAACGGGCAGCTCTCACCCTGCCTCTCCTAAGCTGGGAAAGACAGACTCAGTAGTGAATTATTGGGTTTGTTTTCCTGAAGGTACCATGATTATGTGAGGTAGTGATGACCAAGTACTAATAAGCTTCTTGTCATGAAGAACAGCGCTGAAAAGGTTGAGTTTTGTTGAGAGGTCTTTCTGATACACGTGAAGTCTGACCTGCCACCCTAAAACTGCAGTGAGGAGGGTGAGGAGTCCCACACAAAGCGGGGTCAGGGACTGTCCTACCGCTGCTCTGACCCTGGCCAGCTCCAGTTGCCTTCTGGGCTGGTGGGGCTTTTCCTTCCCCTGCTCTCGGAGGCGGCCCTCCTGCCATGATGGGTTTTGCAGCGTTAGCTACAGGGGCTTACCCTGAGCTCCGCGATATTGCAACGAATGTTGAAACATTTAGACACCAGGGACATGACTCAGATGCCTGTGCCAGATACGTGAAAAGAAAATAAGAACAAAAAGTAAACACTCCAGAAGGAGGGGAGCGCCTGCGTGCGTGTTTAATTGAACAAGAACCAGGCATTTTAAAGTCTTTTGGATAAAAACAAGCCTAAACCTTAGGCTAAAATGCTCCACGGCCATTTTGAAAGCCATTATTCCCTCCCCTCCAGCTGATAAAACAACTGGAACCAGTTTCCACCCCCATCCCTCTTTTATCTCTTTCCCTTCAGTAAAGTCTGAAGAAAGTATTTCCTCTCCCTCGCCCTCCTTAAACCGTGAGGCTGCCTGATATCCCCTCGGTCCAGGGGAAACAGAAAGAAAACTGCGATGGGATGACTTGTTCCTTTACAGATGTGCACAGCTCCTTATCCCCAGGACACAGGCTTACCAAAAGGTGACAGTTCTGTACATGCCTGCGACTGCCTCAAAAACCTGGTCTGAAATA
>VYZM01015077.1:249878-304278 GCA_013398915.1 Dromas ardeola
ATATGCTGTGGGAGAGAAGCATGAGGTTTTTAAGCACACATCTTTGGAAATATGAGAGCTTAAGAAGAATTGGGTCACATCTGACTGCTACCATCTGGCCCACTTCACTCCAAGATTACCCAGGAATGCGTTTCACATGTGCCTTTGGAACAAGATTGTGAGCTGCCAAAAAGAAAATATTTTACAGCTGAGCATTGCGTTTCGCTCTGAGCAGTTCAAATGCAATAACCCAAGGAGGAGGATTCCACCGGAGGGTATCATGCAGCCTCTTTGGGCTCGGACCCTTTGTTTTGTCTGCACAGTTTTGTAAGACGGGACTCCGTGTTGATTGCTGGATTGGGTTTAAAGGTCCTTGGTTAGGACAGCAGCTTCCCAACGGAGAGTGATTTTTTAAACCAGCATCCTGGGTAGGCGGCTGACCTTGTGTTAAACCGGAGTCCCAGCTTAAACAAGGCAGCTGACCTTATGCAAATGGTGCCTCTGGAGCACCAGTGAGGAGAGCTGTGGCTGGATGGAGACACCTCGGATGGAGGCTGGGGACATCAGAGTGCTGCTCCCAACTCAGCGGCGAAGTTTTCGTCAAAGGGCTTCACCCTTTGTGTCTCAGTTTCCCTGTGTGTGGAATGAGGGCGTCTCACTTCTGTAAAACTGAGGTGTGCCGCCCTGCCAGAAATAGATATATATATTTATATAAAGATAAACGTTACTTAATAATATGTCTTAAAACATATAAAAATAGGTGTTGTGATGGTGATGATATTTACTTGCAAAGATGCACAAATTTCTCCATGGCAAATTGGCACGTGGACCAGGAACTTACCTGACGAAAGAGCGCGTTGTGCTGCTTGTACTTGGGCTGAAGTAGGTTCATTCCACGCAGCATGAGAAACCCTTCTCAGTGAAACGGGAAATGTGAGGGACAGCAGCACTTCCCTTTGCCTCCATCTGGGCATCCTCTAAGAGGAAAGGGAGCTTTTCCAAATTACTCTAACCAGGATGGAGTTAATCCTCTCTCTGCCTCACGCAAGAAGGTTTGCCGGACCAGAGCACTGAGCCAGCTGTGGAGGTTTAATTTCTTGCCAGCAGGCTGGAAATGGTGGGATGCTGAGGTTAGTGAAAGATATAGGCTCTCTGGGGGATGCTGGGATGATCCTGAGAAGCAAGTGGGAGTGCATCATACCTCTTTTCTTTTTTTCTTTTTCTTTTTTTNTTTTTTTTTTTTTTTTAAATAGAATCATAGAATGTATTGGGTTGGAAGGGACCTGTAAAGGTCATCTATTCCAACCCTCCTGCAGTAAGCAGGGACATCTTTAACTAGATCAGATAGCTAAATAATTGGAATCAGCCACTGTTCAAGTTCAATTTTGTCTTAATTATTATTTTAAGTTTTGCATGAGGAGAATTTCTCTTTTTAAGACTTAAAAAACAGGGCACTTTCATTTACCTGTAGGATGTGAGCTCTGTCACACAGACCGCGGTATGAAACTGCATGCAAGTACGCAACACTTCTGCAGGGTGGCACCTCGCTTGTCTTTCAAGATAAGACTTTTAGGTCTGAGCAGATGACTTGGTTGTAACATGAGGAAAGTAGTTCAGGTTGCTTTTGTTCATTCAGGAGTTGCACAGTAGCCAAAGGGTTCAAATGGCTACACCTTTGTGTTTCATCCCTCTCAAACTCAGCCTTAACCAGACAGAAAAGAAAAA
This sequence comes from Dromas ardeola, assembly GCA_013398915.1. NCBI lineage: Eukaryota > Metazoa > Chordata > Aves > Charadriiformes > Dromadidae > Dromas > Dromas ardeola. The sequence goes on from VYZM01015077.1 coordinate 251,583, forward strand.
GCAACTCATGAATCATGCTAATTTCTCCCACTGCAAGGGTGTATTTGCCGTATTTGGAAACATTTACTAAGCAGCTATGAAATCTTGTTTGTCTTCTAAATCAGAAGAATTTGGTAACTTTCATGCTGCAGTCCATACCTGTAAATTATAACTCCAAATACCAACAGTGAAAGTGGTGTTTCATGGCTTTGCTACAGTCTGAAAGCACTGAACAGCATGAGACAAGAGTCAGAATAATAATTTAGAATAATTCATTGAATTATTATTGAATTGAATTCATTGAATTCATTGAATAATTCATTGAATTATTATTCCATTCTGCCCATTTCTACTAGCCTAAATATAGGCTGTGTTTTTCATAGTAAATGTCAATTAATCTCAGCTTTCTCTCAAACACACCCAAGAAAGAAGACAGCAGTGAGCAGCAAATAGACTTTACCTCAGATAGTGTTTTCATGGGAATAGTGGTGCTCCACCCCAACAGTCTGTGTGAGCCAGTTGTTCATAACCGCGTGTAGTGCCCACCAAGAGAAGGGACTGAGGTTTCTCTAGTCTGGGTATCATTTTCTGGGAAGTCTTGTTTTACAAAACACCTGTTGTTGGGTATGTTGAAGGTTTAAGATATTAAAAAAAAAAAAAAAAAAAAAGAGAAAAGACACTTCTCAATTTTTCCTTTGTCTCGGAGAAGAACATCTACATCATGGGAACATCATCCTAGCCAGGGAAATGCTTTCCCTAGCTTAATACTAGGAAATGCTTAATCTCTGTTGAAGCTATCAGGGAACTTCTTCCTACCCCCACCCTCTCTCAGCCTAAAATCTCCCATGGAACACCAGTGAAAGCATTTAGGGAGTGAAAACTTTTGTGTGTCTCATCTCTGCTCATGTCTGAGGCCATTTTCATAGCCCACAAGCAGAGTTTTCACCTCATATCTCTTCAGGGAGCTGTTGGGCATATAAAGCTTTCAGCTGATGTTTGCTGGGGTCAGTAGATGCCTTTCATCTAAAATACAGAAAATGTTCCTGGCCCTGTCTGGCGTGTTCAATTCAGCAGAGGATTTAGATTGTCTCTTGGTGGGAAAAAAATTAAATTCTGTGAAGCAAAGTTTGAAATAAACGTGACTCTCTCCCTCACACATTCTTGGGCATTTCTAGTGTAGTTTGAGCATATTTTTTTCACGTTTTCTTCTTTCATTCACATACATTGTGTTACGTGATAAAATCTAGAGCACGTGTAACAGTCTAAATACTCTCACCTGGAAGTGCAGGGCTTCGTTAACGGCAGAGCCTTGTCGACTTTACGAAGAACGTAGTTAGTTCAGGCTCTTTTATAATTTTCCCCTCTGTTATTTCATATGCTTTCCTTGCACCCTCTCAGAGAGAACGGGTCTGTTATACTACCAGTACAACTGAAGAATGAATTTTTGGACAATAATTTCTTACAGATAAGAGGACGTCACTTGAATTCAAACCTGTTTAGCACTAGGTGGCACTCTGCTATAATCTAAATTAGTTTGCCTTAGTTTTGTAGTTTGGTAAACATTTTAGCCATGGGAACAACAAGAGGAGATTAGATTCATCAGTTAGTTACTGGGATATGCACCCATCTTGTGATATGAGGGGAATTTTAACTAGATCGTAAAGCTGTCTGAGCCTCTCTAATGTCCGCTGGATGAGAGAGCAGGGAGGAAATTAGATCCATGTACTTATTCTAATAGTGCTGTTCGTTATACTTACTGTTGAGAAATCAGTATGATGTTTTGTAGGGTAAAAAATGTAGTGCCCTTTGGGGAAGAGTTACAATCTGAAATAATTCAAGGCCACGTCAGTAGCGAATAGGATGGGGATTCTGGGACACCTACTAAAAGAATGGCCGTCCTGCCCCATTTGTTCTTAGTACATTTTGCGTCATGGAGACTAGGAGAGGGGAAGCTGCGCTATTTATAATTTTCATGGTTTTGTATTGCCATGTTGTTTTTATTTTAATAGTCTGAATGTGTGGTGTCTGTGAAGATTTAATAGAGAGATGGATTTCTGGGACAAATACTGCCTGGGTTGGTGCAAGACCAACTATCAGTCCAAGGGGAGGATGGAGTCCTGGTAGTGGGCAACAAAGTGGGCATGTTTGCAGTGTGAATCATTAGAGGAGGAAATGAAATCAATGGATGTAGGGTTTGAGTGCTGGAACTCAGTTTCTAGTGATAAATACTAATCTGGAAACTCTGTAGTGAGGCATTGTGATACATCCAAATTCTTAATTTCAGGAAGAGGTGTAGTCTGGGAACGCTGCTGAAGTTCTCCTCTAATGACATCAATAGCGTGACAAATGGAAGAGGAGTGTCTCATGCACCACATACCTGAGAATGAGCTCTGAAATTCTGTCTCGTGGGGCTAACTATGGGCAATAAGACAATTTCCTGGAATATGACTGAGTGAAAATCCTCTGCAACCAAATATTCCAGGGACAGAATCAGGTGCCCTAATTTCATTAACGGAAGTTGCGTCTATGTTGAAAGTAACGCAGCCCAGCAGGAGAAAAACCTGTGGATCTAAACACTTGGAGATGAACTCCTAGCATCTGTGCTTTACAGATTTTAAGTGCATATACTTTGGGCTAGATCTAGCCTGGCCCCACTGAGTGCCCCTACCAGATGGAGGATGTTAGGTGTCCTCTTGAGGCTCATCTTCTAAGCAGGTTTCACATGAAAGGAGCCTGGCTTGCAGCCTGTGAGACTGCTTGGGGATATGAACTGAAGCACACTCAGGTGACGACAACCAGGAGATTTGCTTTAGAGGTTCTCTCTTGATCCAGCTTAAAAAAAACAAACCCTGTGCCCTAGGGCAACCAACATCTAGAAACTGAGCCTTCCTCCCTCCCTTGGAGGTGATCAAGGCACTGGAAGGCATTACCGTTCTTGGAAGCTCCTACCCTATCCCTCCTCACACAGCTGAGTTGTGTGTCATAGACTGTCAGCCAGCATCAATGAACAGCCCTGAGCAGCATAGCACAAATGCCACATATGCTCTCTGCGTACGCTCAAACCATTTTTATTCATGGATGGGACAGAATTTGTATATGTGCTGCTCATGAGGAAGAAATAGTGTTAGAAAACGTCAGCTTGTGAATGCTATTAAGAAAAATATGTGACTTGGAAAATTACTGTCAACAATTGATCTTACGTCAGTGTTGTTTCTGGGCGGCTTCAGAGGAAGGTTGACCCATTCCTCAGGACAGAAACCCAGCCTAGGGATTACTGCTTTGACGTTTGAATTCTGATAATACAGACTTCCTATGTGACCATGAAGGCTGGATTCAGTCAAGGGCTCAGCTGCTTTAGCCTAACTCATCCCCTAACTCACAGAGTTTAGGACCTGAGACTCTGCAGAGAGTATGTGACGAGAGTTAGGATGTGAGATGGGCAAACGAAGCATCTCTGCTGCTGACCAGAGAAGAGAGAATTGTTGATTAAGCCTGAGGCATGTGGGGAAATTTCTTGTGTTCTACAGAGCTGGAAAGCATGTCTGAGGCTGCTGGAGGTACCTGTCCCCTTGGGAGCCAGAGACTGGGGTCCCCCCAGCAGGCAGGCAGCCAAAGGCGTTTTCTGAGAAACCTGGGCAGAACTCACTGTTCGTCCTTGAAAGTGGGACCGGCATAGGAGGAGAACGGCACCAGTTTTTATGAACTAATTTAGGTCTTAGATACCTTAGCCAGATATCCTGGGGACCCTGGGCTCAGTTTCTTCCTTGGCATGTGGAAGTGCGTGTCCAGATTTTCTGTTCATCGGGAGAGAGTTCCAGGGTACCTGCAGCACCTGGCTGAGGAGCTTGCAGGGCTTCCACCTCCCAGTTGAAGCTGTGCCGGTGGGCAGGAGAATGGAGGGAAAGAGGAGAGAGCCTGGCCCAGCCCGGAGCTTAGAGTATTCACTCGGCAGGGAGGACTGGGCTTCAGGTGCCTCTAAATGCCAGACTTTGCCAAAACAGAGCAAATGTGGTTTATATAAAGTGTGTGTGTATCTGTAAATTTCTCGCTGGTGAATGTTGACTTTTTAGTGCTAGTCTATGACCTTTGTGGTTTGGGTCCTGTCCCTAACATTAAAGGCTCCCTCCTGAAATACCTTTTCTTGTGCTCCGTGTAGATCAGCTCTTATTGCCCCAGGTGACTGGTGCCATTTTCCTTGGCTATCTGGGCATATCATTTGTTTAGCAGTTTTCTTCCAACAGTCAGTTTACTGGGTTGTTTTCCCCTGAATTTTAGCCCAGGGCTTATTTTGTGCTGTAAGACAGCTCTGTTGTCTTGGAATGCCTTTATTATTTGCTCCTCTTCAAATACTTGCAAGTAATTACCTTAAATTTCTGTTCCACAGCAGATCTTTGGTTGTTGTAATGGCAAAAAGGAGCATATTTTATAAATTTCATCTTTTCTAAGGGGAAAGAAAGCTCAAAACTTCTGTCTTTCTGTCTGGAGGCATGCGTGCAAAGACAGACAAAACCAAATGAGAGTAAATGGTTATCCATACATACTTGTGTAAAGGCTATTTTTTTTTCTTTAATCTTTCTGTGAGCTATTGCTTCCCGCCCTGTAAAGATTGCATTACAAAAATTTCCATATAAATTCAAATCCTTCTGAGGTGGTTTGTGGTGAAATGTGCCTGATTTAACTGTTCTTTGTGGTGGAATACAACTGCAATTGGTGGTTTCAAATCAGTCCAATATGTGGTGGAGTACTGGTAAAACACACTGAGGCAGCCTGTCTTCCAGTGTATATTTCTGCTGGCAGAGACCCTAGATCTCCTTGGCCAAGCATTCAGCGCTGGGATATAATCTAGGTTCCCAGCAAATTCTCAGTTAAGTGCAAGATGTTTCTCGAGCACGGAGCCAGAGATCAAACTGAAATAAGGCTCACTCAGAAATATCTTGAAAACTGTTTGAATAACCTAGTGTATACAAATATTTTAGGTCAACTATCATATTCTCTCAAGACTTGTAGGCGTTTCTGTATGGGTGCCAGCAGCACTGCATCTCTAAAGAATGGAACCAATGCTGATTTCGTACTTCCTCTCCTGTGTCAGTGAATCCACCCACGGCTTGATAATGTCAGTGCAATGTGATGGAAAGTTTTAATTACCATTTGGCTCTTGTGTTGTTTTAGTGATTTTTGCATCAGCATTGTGAGAAAAAGGAGAGGGTAGTATCCAGAGATGTGAATCGGAAAGTAAATCATCCAACTGTTTGAAGATAAACTCACCTGGTCCCAGTTTGCAAAATGGTGCTGGCAGCCCGTCTTTCTTTTTTTTTTTTTTTTTTTCACCTTTAAAAGCCTGGGTTTAAATTGGAGGATAAACAACGCTCAGCGATTTCTTCTGTTGCATTCCTGAAGGTCTATAGCATCACATCTCTGAATAGCACCCACCCACTCACATGCCTTCCTAGAGCCACAGACACGTTTGAATACTCTGTTGGTGGGAGCAAGTATGACTTAGGGTGAGCCCAGATCAACAGGCTGTACGGCTAACCAGCTACCAGCTTGGTTAAATTTGTGGTGCAGACAGAGCTTAAGCTGGTGTCTCACTTCATCACGGTAACCACCGTGCAGTCTGCTGACCAGCTATATTTAAGTATTTTGGCAGGATCCTGTGTAAAATTGGAAGGAATGCTTTTAATAGTCTGCATTTCTCTTGGAGGCCTGCACTAAGGATATAGTTGCATCCCACACATACATAAGTCTGATTGGAAAGCACGATATGGGATGGATGTACGTTGTGGCTACGGGATGTCAGCAAGACAGATTTAAAGTACTGTTGGCTGAATGGTAGAAGAAAGATTCTGATGTTTTAAGGTTAGAGGCCAGATTCAGATCTTTCATATATGAAAGCAGCAGCAACTTTGAAGTCAGTGGTGTTACTGTGCTGTAACGCAAGTGAAAAGATTCTGCATAGTTAATTATTTGAACCAAAGCACATCCGTGCTTTTATGTGACTTTGAGATTTTTGTACGTGGAGCTCTGAACCTCCTAAGAAGCCACTGCACTTGCCAGCTGCTGTTTGTTTTCACACGGGAGAATTTAGCTCATCCAGAATTCACGCAGCCGTTGAGAAGATGAGAAATCCGTCGCTACTCTGCAGTCTGTGGTATCTGGAAAAGGATGAGGTTTCCATATACCTCCAGTCAGGTTTTTGGGGCTGTTGAAAAGATACCTGGTCGGCTGCTGAGTTCTGTGCAATGAGAGAGAGCTCTGTGGTTTGCACGTACAATGTACGGGTCTTGCTTTGCACAAAATGTTTGCAAATACTGTTACCGGGCTGTGCCAGCATGTGGGTTGGATGGAAGAGTTGTCAACCACAAGAATTCACAGCTTAAGCATTAGTCCCTTCTCTCCTCCCCAATTAAGTTACAATAAGGAGAATTTATTTTCATATTAAAGATTTTGGCTTCTTTTTTTATTTTTTTTTTTCTGGCTCACAAAATGAAACGACGCTCTTGGATTACACTATAAAGCTTTCCTATATAGCTACCAGGACTAGAAACTTATTTTAAAAAACAAGTGAAAATGTATCCAAGAGATGTAAGTGAGGATCTTTCCAAAAGTTGCTGGTTCCTGAAAGAGGCTTGAGGGAAAACACCAACAAAGAGAACACCAATATCCAGAGCCTACTGATAGGACCCTGGGAAGAGACAACAGTGAAAGAAAGGATCTCCTTTTATTATTATTATTATTATTATTATTATTATTATTATTGTTATTATGATGATGATGATGAAGCTAAAGCAGGAGCAAAATGAGCAGAGCATCAATTATGCCCTGAGCAGGAATAACAATTTCCTGGAAAACAGTGACAAGCAAAAGCACCTGGAAAAGGGAACGTGTAAACTGTCATCCCACCCATCAGAATTTTGCTGAGCAGAAGACGACCTAGTCTACCTGACGTTTAAGTGAGTGTGTCATTTCATGATATCCTCTTTTTCTTTGAAGGATCAGAGAATGTTCTGCAGAGTGAGTCTACTTGAATTAGGTGATTTGGATCCAAGCTTGCTCTTCAAATGGGAACTTTGATAGCAACTTTATGTATTATGGTACTTAAATATTTTTCTAACGCTTCCATGCAGAATTATGGAATCAGACATTGGTCTGAGCTGTAGATGTGGCTTCTCTTTTTATATAAAATTTCTCTATTAGTTGCAGTGAGGAACTTCAATTATGGTCAACTCAACAACCCTGGGTGTTTTTCAAGACTGCTGACAAGCCTTTGAGTAATCTGTATTGGATATACACTGACTGCATGTTGGCAAAACCGTTTCTAAGTATAAAAAGACGTGTGAATCTGCAGCTAGGTGATCCCATCCTTAGAAGCCTTGGTAGTGAATTCTGTAGGACACCCATGCCTTTGACAGCATCTTTATGAGGACATGTGGGAGAAAGTACTTCCTGTGATTAAGTTTGGACACCTACTGAGACTGACAGACCCACCTCTTCTAATAGCAATCGTGGGACTCCCTGTGACCATGACAAATATTGAGAGGTATAAAAGAGGTATATCTGAGAGAGGTATATTTGTAGGTCAGGTGTTGCGGGTGGAAAACCAGTCAAAAGAAGGTGAATTAGGAATATACGATACCTATGAATAGACAACACAAGGCAATATAAATCTTTTCAAGTTTCACTTGATTCCTTTTCAGATTGGTTTGGATGAGCTAATCATTCCTCTGAGGTTATGCTGACGTTAACAAAAAAATGCTCTGCAGTAGGAGATGATTTTTAAGGTAAAACAGTTAATGCTGGGGAGCCTGATGTCTGCAGCATATGCCTTGGGGGAATTTATTTTTTAATAGCTCTAGGCTGATCCTGTGGACTTGTTCCCCATTAGCACAGTATGTGCACTCCTGAAGCACATCGTCCTGTTGAATTTAGTACATAAGGAATTAATTGTGTGCTCTGAGATATTCTTGGGATAAACCAAAATGCAGTGAGTGAGATCAACCAGGAGATTTGCTTCAAGATTGTGCTTCTCACCCAAAGGAACACAGAGGCGGTCCAGGCCATGCAGTTTATCCTCTGTACCTGGGGATCTTAACCCTCCTCATGTCTCTGCGTCCGTCAGTCCGTCCTGCTGGAGGCTTTGGGAAGCATGGCCAAGCACCCCTGCTGTCAGCAGCTTGACTGTACAGAAACGTGGGATCTTCTCCATCTTGGCTGCACAGTTTTAAGTATCAAATCAACACGAAGGAAGTAAGAAAGGAAGAACAACAAATCCGCCTGATGTTTGTTATTTACTATACGAGTGTTTCTCTCAAAGCCAGGAAGCTGGAGAGACAGGGCTCACCTGCTGGCAGCAGGTTCTTCCGTATATTTTAACACTGAATACTCGCAGGCTAGATCTGAAAATCTACTCTTTGCATGTCAGTAAAAAAATGTGCGTGCTCACTTCATTATGGCACAGCTCCTTGCACGAAGAAGTCCTAAAGCTTCCTTCCCTATTGTCTGACTTTCCATTTTTAGCTTACATTTTTATATTCCTTTGGGAGGTTCCCGGCTTTCATTTCCATACAGTCTTGAAGCTGGGAATCCCATTACTGTTGTTCATATGACCTCTGGAATGTGAGTAAATGTTTCATAGTAGTATATCTTCTTGGCTGTTCTCCAGCTCCTGTAATTAACTCCACATATATTCCTCTATCTATTGTGCAGGCTTGAGCTCTGACCTAATAGAAGCAGTGGAAGAAGGAATAAGAAGTAAAGCTTTATGGAAAAAATCAAATTGGTATAAAAGGGTGCCTGTCTAAAGAAAGTGCCCTGCTTGCTGATAAGTCTACGTGTTCACTCTTCATGCTCTCTCCTTTTAACAAGATTGCACTTCAAGGAAAGTGCTGCAAGTATAAAGCATCCCCTTTAAGTCATCACTCCTACTTGCAGCGTGCAAGAGCACGCAAAATGTTTGGGCATCCTTAGTTTTTTAAACCATGATGTTGAGCACGTGTCACTTGTGAGTGGGTTGAATAAACCTTTATTTAGATAACAAAATTTTTTCATTTAATAAGTCATTTAAATATCTTGTCATCCTGACAAGCTAGCGCATTTTTCAAAAGTAGCTGCTTTTCAAGTAATATACTTATGTCCTTTTTCCATTTACTTGCTATGATATTTGCTTCTGGAAAATACTCATTCACTCTCTGTTTAATTCTCTCATGATTTTACACCAAGTCCTTGACAAGACTGAAATAATTGTAGGCATGGTGGAGAAAAAGGTAGGATTTGTAAAAGATTTAGAGGTACAACACGCATCCTTTGCTGGGATATCAGTTAATTCTCAACCAATACTTAGATCAGACCAGATTCAGATCTTAGCTTGGCTGCTCTAAATCTGGAGTGGTAACGCTGAAATCAATGCACCAGCAGAGCCGAAAGTAGAATTTGGCCTTTATTTTGTTAAGTGCCTCATTAGAATTTCCTATCTTTGATCAATTTGCTTTTCTGTGCACTCAGTTTGTCTTCCGTAACCGATTATGTATATTTAACCTTGATTAGCATAACTATTCAGAAACAAAGGCTTTCTTATGGTTTCTAGGCTTAGGCTGTTGAGATGCATTAGACACTGCTTGTAGAGAAATGTGGCTCAGCCAGCCTTTGTATCGTATCCCTGTTGATGGCTTTTATGTATGTCATTCACCTGGAACAGATGTTTTTCCTCCTGCTTTCACCGTTCACCAAAAATATCTGAAAGAAAAATTAAAATACAATTAATATGCATGTCTATCCAATTAATTTAAATAAATTAGCATTAAAATGGATTCTGGATTTATTTAGGCACTTTCTGCAGTAGCCAAAAATAATCTTGATGCAGGACTGAATTTTATCAGATGCCTCAGTGAACAGCAGAGACTTTTTTTTCCAAAACAGGAATCTTTATTACAAGATGGTAATTCAGTCCTAGAACTGGCCTCTGTTTTCTGTGAGCAGTGTGAACCCTTGGATTTTGGTCTGCTGGGAGAATGGTAGAGAAGAGCACTAACCTGAAATAAGAGAGGATGACAGTCAGTTGAATCTACTGAGTTTTTGGGAGAGGACAATGCAGATCAACTGGATATAATTACTCTCGACAGTATGGACTACAAACTTCTGCACTGAGCACTAGTTAGCACAGCAATTCCTAGGCTAGAGGTATTTCTAATACACTGGAAATATGTATTACAGGGTGGTGGAGGCTCAGGTGAGGAGAATTGTCCATCTATGATCAGAGGATTTGACATGACAAATTTGCCAGCTCCTCTAAAGGTCATGGGCTAACTGTGATGACAGTGTGGTGGCATGTTTAGAGACAATCTCCTATGAAACAAGTCTGATGCCAGCTCCAATCATTCTCCAAGCCAAGCTATATATAACTAGATTTTTAAGATTGGCCATGATCCCACAGCTAAATAGCTGGCTGTTTTGGACTTTCCTGACTATATAGTCTTAATTGAGATAGGACGTAACTTTTCTCGGGGTTTTAGGGTTGACAGGGTTGGAAATGTCATGTCAGTGTGGAAACCAAGTAAAACGCAGATGCCAGGGCTTTTATCAAGGACATTTCAAACTCAGTCACAAGATGATAATGGAGTGTGAACACTAAAATATTGCCTGCTCATAGTGTGAAAAAAGTCAGGAAAAGCTGAAGGGGTTGGGATTAGAATTGGCTATACTTTCTTGCAGATTGCTTTCTACAACTCAAGATCTGCCCTCTAAATCATAGTGCTGCGGTCTTAGGAGTGGGCTGGTGAGGCAAGAGTTGTGGTGGCTCCTGTGTGTGGCCTTTGGCTCCTGGAGATACCAGCAGCCCGGAAAAGCATTCACTCCCGCTGGCCATGCAGCAGGTCAGTTGGGAGCTTTGTCACCAAGGAAGGGGTGACTCCAAGATCTCTGTTAGGACAGCTCTCTCTCTCTTTCTTTTGGATTTGATTTTGTGCATAAAACCACTAAGCCATCAAGCACAACTTGATGGAAGTTCCCTTGTCGTACATTCTAATGAAGCCTATAAAAATAGCAAATAATAACAAGCCATTTTAAAAAAGGTACAAAATGAATCATGATCATTTTCCCTTTCCTCCCCCAGAATATCAGCTGTTAATCTTGTTCCTCCCACGGGCTAATGATATAAGATCCTTCAAACAACAGGTGATAGCTAGAGTCAAACCAGAATACTGAAGAAAATTTACTCCGAGATAGTCGGAAAGATTTACTAAGTAAGCTTGAGTCAGCGGTATTTTTTTTTTTTTTTTAATCTAGAGTCTGAGCTTTCAGAAAACTGATAACTTTGAATTTGTACCTCACTACAAGAAAAACAACGTAAACATGCCAAATACTTGTTGTTTTCTTCCAATGAAATGATGCAGTGAAAAAATACGTTTTGCTGGCTAAATGAAGGTTTTGTCAGCATACCAGTGAAAATGATTAATTATATTGTGGTTTGTGCATACCTTTTTTGTGCGGTTTAGTATACTCCTATATGCAGCAAACTCTCAGTAGGCTTTAAGGAGCCTGCAAAAACAAATAGATAGATGAGCATGAGTCATGATGTGCTTCCTGGTCTGTCTTTCTTTCCTGAATGATTTAGTGCTAAATTTTTGATGTGATTTGGCAGTGTATTGCTTTAATTTATAAGACCTTCTGAGCTGAGTAGGTGTGAGGGCAGGTGTGGGATGAGCACTTGGGATGTCAGCGCTGCTGCTTCCCCCACCCAGGGAGATGCTCTGGTCAGGGTATGATACGGCAGTGCATTCTCATTCTGGCAAGGAATCAATATTAATTTTCCAGATTATGAATTTACTGCCGCGATGTTGCAAAAACGGAGACTGATCGTATGATGCAGGTAGCCAAGACAGCCATCAAAGTTACCACTTTTCATTCAGGCAGAATCTTTCCCTTCTGAGGCTAAAATGTTGCTTGGGAAAGGCAGCTCTTTGTCATCATTCAAGAAATGTTGATGACATGCTTGTCAATGCAAAAAGAAAAAAAAAAATGGATATTTTTGCCCTTTATGAAAACATTTAAAAATTAATATTTGAATAGCTCTGCAACTACAGGTCGAGAACTGACATTTGGCAGGGATTATAGCTTTCATTGGGAAGGACTTTGGAGAGTTTCAGTGGAAATTGGGTTTGATTTGGCCAACTTTGTGAGCCTTTGAGAAGTATAACATGGATAATGCCCAGTATGTTTTTTCCACTAAGCTTGTACGGATGTATTCATCATGCATTCCGATGTGGATAACTAGAGGTATTATGAAATAGGAGATGAAAGTCCACAGGAACCCACGGGCCTTCGTTTCTGGTAAATGACCCGTTCTATGAGCTGTGCAGAACAGACCTCTGCGGTGAGGCACCTGGGAGCTGTGCTGTTGGTGGATGGACCTTCCCGGGCTCTGGAGGTGTGTGGGATTGCAAGGAAAGGAAGGTTTCATCGTGCAGCTTCGAGACGGACAGTGCAATGTTACTTAGAGGCTCCTCTCCATGCAGTGTATGTTGGGCACGCAGATGTTAGGAAATGCCAATTTGGATGCTGTGACCTTAACTTGGAGCTCTTAATGCCCAAGCTGCATTCGACTGCTTGACTGCACTTGTTTATGAAAAAGCAAGACACGGAAACGTGTGATCCTTACAGCCACCCTCAGTTCTTCTGGGCTGTGCTGGGCTGCACCGTGCCTCCTGTCCCGATGCAAATGGGTCTGTGCACCTCCTGGGCAAGAAGCAGCGGTGCAATGGTGAGGAGTGTCGTGGGGAAATTCTGCCAGTTCTTATATGCCACTGGTGATTAGAGACCACTTGCATTTCCAGTTCGTTTAGTTTCTTTAATCCTGTTGTTACCTGAGTTATGCCCTGATCATAAAATCCACCCCAGAGTAGGAATTTTGAAACACCATTTTGGTAAACTGCTCCTGAGTTTCTCCACCTTAATTATTAGAATTGCTTCCTAATATCTAACTTACACCTCTCTGGCATGTTTTTTGTTTTTACAGATAGCAAAGTATTTACATCCTTTTTCATAAGTCTTTGAAATACCGAAACTGTCACTGAAGCCTCTTTGCCTTGCCTTTTCTTGGCTGGACACACTGCTTACCTTTTTTCCTTGTGTTTTACACACAACTCTTTGCTGTCTTTGCAATCAGCTCCAGTAGTCAGTTCAGTGGGAAAAATATGTCCAAAGAAGTTTGGTAAGTAGTAGCCAAGTGGGTAGTGTTCTCACACACAAAGCAGGAAAGCTGGAATGAATCCACAGATCTCATTTTTCCTACTTTTTCTTCATTTCTCAGAAAATCATACTGAAGAGGGTAAAGTACGTGGAAGACACAGCCTCTGTGTCTCCTTTTCAAGCACAGCAGCAGCTGGTGAAGAACTCAAGATTTCAAGAGTAAGCATGAACCTGGCTCTGCAAACCAATGGCTTTCACTCAGGAGGAGGAAAGAGTGGATTCTGGGCCACGTACGCCATGTCTGTGCCTTTCTGTGTAAAACATAGGTAAGTTTCAGGAGCAGAAATCAAAGTTGGGCACCCTCCCCATATGTAGCCTCATCAGCTGGCTACTGGGTGGACACTTTTCTGCAAGCAGGGATTTAGCCTCAGAAAGCTCACTGCTGAAATAATCTGTTGATAGACGCAGCTCACACACATCCTGGGGCTGCAAGTGAGGAACTGGAGAGTAAGTAAACTGGAGAGAAAAATTCCTTACCAGTTTCTCTCTAGTGTGACATTTCTTGAGTGGCTGCAAGGTCAAACTCTAGCAGGAAGCAGGAGGACTCAAAGGGGAGGAGATTGTGTAGGAGAACCCATGCTAAAGGTACACTTTGCAATGGGTTGCAATCTTTACTGGGAACACCTTTAATATCCCCTGGTAGTCAATATGGTCTTTCGATAAATGCCTCTCCACTCTTTATGAGGAGATAGAACTTCACAAAATAGACTCTATTTTTATTTAAAACCATTCAGTAAATTACGAATATAAAACTATTTCTTCATATTTTCAAGTGTATCCGAAGAGAACGTTCTCTAAAACACTTGGCAGACTTTTCACGTTTTCTTTCCATGAAAAAAACTCTATTGTTCTCCATTAACCATCCCCAAAGATTTCAGTTGCTTTCACATAACAGTATAGGGCTTTTCACGTATCAGGGGATAATTTATTTCTTGAATTAATGAGTGTAATTTCATTGAGTTTAATATTTTAGCCAGGATTTATTATAGTGCAGTCTCTAATTTACGTTCAGCTCAGGTGAATAGTGCCTTACATTTGTCATCATAATGATGATTGATTGGAGGTCTCTTATTACAAAGCAGTGGTGTGATGGCTCCTGTTTTATTCTGAATAGGAACGACTACAAAAGACACTGCTCTATGTGACAGTTTCTTGTCATTTTTCTGCAGTCTCAGCTGAGGCTAACTGAACTGGAAGGAATCTTTTTCTTTATTTCTGAGGTCCTCTTTGAGGCCCAATTTGAGGCAAGTGCCTGAAGTCTGGGACACCACCCACACCTTGCCCAAAGCCCAGCATTTCTGGTGTCTGCTACGTGCCTATGGTCTTTGGCTTTTAAGCTTTCATTTTCTCTTGAGCCTAAAACTCACTCCTAGGTAGAAACCTACCCTCAGCAAACTTTCATTTTTGTGAATTTGACTAAGTCATCGCTCACCTCTGCCATAAAAATGATCAAGGAAATAAAAATTATCTTATCTGTATCTTTGTCTTTATAACAGTAACACGAAAGCAGTGATCTGTATCTAAGAAGCGCTGAGTACCTAGAATAATTCTCAGTTATATTCTCTCTCTTTCTTTAGAGGTATGGATTTTGGCTTTTTAAGTATTTGTTCAGTATTATTTGTGCCAGCTGTAGGAGTTAAAGTAACTACAAGTGGAATATTTGGTATTTGCAGTATAGAAAAATAACAATTCACTCATTAAAGCGGCTTTGTTGATTGCTTGTGTAAACAGAGTAAAAGGACTGTTTGGCTCTGAGCAGGCAGTGAATAGGCACCAGAGACACAGATGAGGAATAAAAACTGTCCGATTGAAGAACAAAATGACATTGAATTCTAAGTGTGCACACCACTCTGGACATTGTACACCAAAGACTGATCAAACTTTATAATTGCACAAAGCATAAAAGCTAAAACCCCGTATCTTTTTCTGGACCGAGCCTGAAACACTACCCAGTCAGGCATCGCTTCTACTGAGACCTGAAGACTTCTGCTGACCTAATCTCTAAGAGCATAGGGTGTCTTTAGGCCAAACTGGACCTGAAAATCAAAACTCGTGAGGTCCTTGGGTTCACTGCTCTCTTGCAATTTATCTTGGATTAAAGCACTGTTATATAATCAAGGATTAAAAGCATAAAACCATCCTAAAGAAACAGAAGCATGTAATTTTATCTGAGTTACCAGATAACAGATGTGAAAGCATTTCTTTATTGTTTAATTAGAACATATTCCTTGTTTGGTTTGGACTTACTAGCCAAGCAATTTAAAAAATAAATTATTAAAATCTGAGGACTTCTCCTCCTCCTTTGCATATTTGACATTTGAGAATATGTCACGGGCTGACCATCTTCCTCATCTACTTAAGCTTCAATCAGGTTTAAGTGTAGGCAGCTCACTGAACTGCAGTGACATGTGTGCCTTACTTGATCATGTGGGAATTAGAGCTAAGGCTTAGTCCAGCTGGATATAATCCCAGTGGCCAAATTTGAAATACAAACATAGGTCATTGCTTGTACTGTATTGGTAAGCTGTGGGTATTTATTTGAAACATTCTAAACTCTCTTACAGGTCAAAAATAATAATTTCAAATATTTAAATTTAATATTTATTTTACATTTAAAATTAAACCTTACATTAAAATTTTATTTAACAATTATTACTACTGGTATTAAAATAAAAAGTAATATTCCATAAAATCACAAAACAGACCTGATTTTTTTTTTTTTTTAAATAACCTACATAATGTGCTGTAAATATTAGACTGAAATACAGAATTCATTTGGCGGGAGAGAATTCATAGCATGCACTAAGAATGACTAGGTTAACTAAGCTATAAATTTGTCAGAAAGTGCCTTATATGAGCTGAAATAGGTAATAGTGGTTTGTGAGAGACACACACAGGTACGCTCAGCCAGAAAAGACCTGCTCTCCCTTTCCACAGTAGGAATGAAATCATCCCAAATCATAAAACACAAGCTGTCAGGAAAAAGTGTGTGCTGTAAGGAGGTGAGTGGCACTGACAGGGGAACAAAAATCTCCAGTGGCATTCAGGGAAGTCTAGAAAAGGGCATTCAGGTCTTAAATCCAGGGTCAGATGCTGTGCTTAGCCTCCCACAGGTATATGCTGGAAAACACAGGCCATGTGTTTTATATCCTAATTTCTGGTCTGATTCAAAGTTGGAAGAGTTCCTAGACTAATTTAGCCAGCTCATGGAGTTCTAAATTTTAATACCTCCCTGGGTTTGCCATTGGCCTTCATTTTCATCACTGGGTGCACCTCTGCCTTCGCCTGCGCTTTGGGCTAGCAAGGTAAGGGCAGGGTGCACCCAGCATCCATGGGGATCTGGGCTCACCAGCCTGGGACAAGGACTACCAGGGTACGCTAAAGTCTTTGAGCTGACAACTGTTGCTTTCAACTGTTATTCAAGAATGCATTAAAAATTCAATCATTTCTGAAGTGTGATGTAAGTGATTTTCCCCCTCTACTCCGCTCTCGTGAGACCCCTCCTGGAGTACTGCCTCCAGCTCTGGAGCCCTCAGCACAAGAAGGACATCGACCTGTTGGAGTGGGTCCAGAGGAGGGCCACGAAGATGATCAGAGGGCTGGAGCCCCTCTCCTATGAAGACAGGCTGAGAGAGCTGGGGTAGTTCAGCCTGGAGAAGAGAAGGCTCCAGGGAGACCTTATAGTGGCCTTCCAGTACCTGAAGGGGGCCTACAGGAAAGCTGGGGAGGGGCTGGTTGCAAGGGCATGTAGCGGTAGGACGAGGGACAATGGCTGTAAACTAGAGCAGGGTAGGTTTAGAGTAGACGTTAGGAAGAAGTTCTTTACAATGAGGGGGGTGAGACACTGGCACAGGTTGCCCAGAGAGGTGGTGGAGGCCCCATCCCTGGAGACCTTCAAGGCCAGGCTGGATGGGGCTCTGAGCAACCTGATTTAGTTGAAGATGTCCCTGCTTACTGCAGGGGGGTTGGACAAGATGGCCTTTAAAGGTCCCTTCCAACCCAACGCATTCTATGATTCTATGATTGTAGGCAGGCAATGTCTCCCCTGCTCTCCCAATAATTGGATTTTACTTGTTTGTCACTGTATTTTTCAGGCTTCTCAATACTAATAAATATTTTCTTACGTTAGTGCTCTTAAAGCCAATTTTGATGGCAACTACCTTGCCTGTGCTGATTGCTACAAACCCAGAGAGGAGGTACTGTCCCTGACGCAAAAAGCTAAGAATCAAAATGTGTCATTCTCAGTAAATGCTGTGATGTGCTCTTGTGCGAACACACTTACTAGGTCTTTATTTCCATGTATTTTCTGTTCTTTGCTCTAGGAGCAGTGCACTTGAACAAGGATCTCTCTTCCAGAGACATACAACTTGTTTTACCAGGAGCTCTGAAGGAACACAGTTGCTTTTCTACAGGTGCTCTGCAAACGTCGATTGAGTCACAGGTAGAAAGGATTTAATCTATTAAGGATTAGCTATTTCAACTTGGCCTCTAAGCATATAACTCAAAGTACATTGACTGAACAAACCAAATTTTCTAGGGAACTGCAGATAAAACAGCTGAGTATTAAATTGGTAGCAATTGGAAATTAAATTTTTTAGCAACTGGTCACCAAATCACATAAGACTTGCAAAGAAAGACACTTGCAAAGGATCAGAAAGATTTTTAACATTTTTTTTAATGTAGATTTGCTGTAAGAAATTTTATGGGAAGAAAAAAAAAAACAAACAAACCACCCACAGCTCTGTTTCATTTGGTTGCATTACATTGATAACTGGAGTCTAACTGGTGTTCTGCTGGTAAAACCTATTTCCAACCCTGCAGCCTGATCATGCCAGGACTTTTCGGTTCCTCTTCTCCTGCCTCCATAAAGGGCTTAGACTTCCTAACCACCTTCCTATTCCTCACCAGCCTTTCTGTCGGGCATCATATGCTGGTGCTTCTTCATCTACTTTTCTCTTGGACAACCTTATCTTTTCTCTTGTCTTCTCTGATGCATGGCTGTGGTCAGCTCTTTTCAACTTGCTCTTCATTCACAGCTGTTCTTAGTAAACAGCCTTTTCTTGTTCCTTGCAAGCTGCAGAATAAAAGTTTTATCAAGATATATGTATCATATAAATGATTATCTCATAATTGTTGATGCTGAATAATCCTGGTAGTCCATATTTTTCCCTAGTTTGCCGTCTGGTCCTTGAAGTCCCGGTGCTGTAGTCCTTCACCGGGTGATGCCTTACAACCTGAGTTGAAATTGTCTTGTCTAATCTCGGCCGAAAGTATTATTTTCAGGAGTAAGTGTTCTAATTTCACGTCCTTTGGTAGATATTCAGTGTGGGAGTGTTTTCTAACTTGACTTTTGTCAACAGCCCTGCCAATAATCCCACAGGACAAGAGGTTACTCTGCCATGAGCCCAGCTGTCAGCCTTCACTCTCAAGTTTACTGGTAAAATGCCATTTTCATCATAAACAAATATTTAAATTAGTTTATCTTGCATAGTCCAGTAGTTTCAAATTCATCATGATCTAGCAAGAGATACTTACGGTTATTTTTTTAAGAAAACACAGAAAGCAGCTTGTATTTGTTAAGTGTTTATTTCAGTGAATATCAAGTGCAAAAGAGTGGGCTGAGTTAGTGCTGTGCGTTAACAAAGAAAGGGAGAGGAAAACACAGTGACTGATACCCGTGTTCAGGCTTGTGCTCTAAGTAACGTCACATTTGTGGTAAAGAGATAAGAAGTGACTAGTCTGAGGTACCCTCAGGGAGCTGATAAGTGAACTACTGGAACAAATGGAAGGAGGATTATGAGACTGGGAGGGAATAAAATTAAGAATGATAACATATGGAGCCTTGCAGCTATTTCTTCTGCCTCCCAAAGATTAATTTTAGCTGATGATATTTTTTAGAATGATTTAATAATGAACAGAGGGTTATGGCTTAAAATGCTGGCAAAGGGAGGAATTTAGCAAATGACTGCAACACGGAGGTCACAAGAGCTGAAGATTGTATCAGCCAATTGCTACCAAAGCGATTTTCTTGCAAACTGAGGAGTGGTAAATTTATTTCTTACACAAAAAAACCATATGAAAATCAGTGAATAAGAGGAGGTATGCGTCATGATATGTTTGATTATGGTCAAGCACTTATATTGATTTTAAAATGGCGCTACTGCTCCATGAGGTGCTTACAAGAGGATTTGCAAAGAGTGTGATTTCTGGTTAGCGGTGGATGCAGAATAAAGGAGGCCTTGAAAGATATTGATGTTGCTCAGGAGGGCAGATGACGACAGAAACTTTATGATATTGCCATGTGATACTGAACTGACCTGAGCTCAAACAGGATTCAGATTTATTCATCAGAGAATATCAATCCTAAAAAAAAGAAGTAAGATAGCCTCTCTTTTGATTTAGCTTCATCAAACATACTGCAATGAGATGTGTCTCTCCCTCACCAGAGTTTCAAAAGAACTTAAAGAAAAAAAATAAAAAGTAGTGGGGTGTATAAGCCAAATAGACAGGATTTTGGTGGGAGTTGAATAAGATGAGATTCTCCTGTTCCTAATGCAGAACACAAATATCTGAGCAGAGGAAATGAGTGAGAAGGCTGCAGTCTTTATCGTGTCTCCTATATTTCCCTGTCTCTCTCCAGAGACAGGACTCAATTTGTAGTCTTGTCCACTGTCTCTTTTCCTACTCAAAGACTTGCTGACATTTTCTATCTCTTCAACAGTTCTCCTTGCCCCTTCCCTCTCTACACTATTTAATTCTCTGCTTATCTATCTTAAACCCTGCCAAACCAATTCAGTCGCACGTTCTCCCCCACCTCAAACTACTTGTTTCCCCTCTCCTATTCAGAAAAATCCACTAAGCGATGATGATCAGCCTGAAGTCCTTCCTCAAGCGATTTCTCAATGTAGCCATTCACCTTCCAGGAGTCACAGGTTTTCTCTTTGGAATAGCTCCTAACTCTCATCCCTACTGTTAATGCAGCGAAGTCTTTCCCTCCCATCCAGAAACTATCCGGTGTGCCTCATTACGTGTTATCAAGCCTGCAGAAGCTAGAGCAAAGAAAAGAGAAGGCCTGAACATATTCTGAGTTAATGAGGCTAGTCTGAATTTTCTACTGACTTGCCCATTACCCTGGAGCAAAACAGTGTACGTCTGGCTGTGCGCCTGTGACGTGCAGCTTAAAGCCCTGGTACCCCGTGCACAGCAAAGTATTTGCGCAACCTGGACCAGCCCAGGGTACCTCTCAGAGGATGTAATGCAGTTCTCTTGGAAGCTTTTTTTAGCTCGAGGAATGGTTGTGGGGATAGCATCCTGAAGGTGAAATGAATCTAAAATGAAATTGCATGAAAAAAAACAATAAATATATGAAGGGGGGAAATGTAGCGGCAACAGTTCTGCAAAAAAAGTCTCCTCTGTCACTCACTTGCCCATTGAGTCCCACTTGCGTGGCTGTAATGACCAAAACGTATGTCTCCCTCACATTTCCCCCTTCTTACAGGTTTAACAGTAAAGTATACATTTATGATTGCATGACAGCTACACCTCTGAATCTCAGCAGTGCTGGTGTGAGAGTTAGGCACCAAACTTCCAGACTCACTGACATGTAGTCCTGATCATTCTCTGGCGTTTAAGTGTGTGGCTTAGATCTAATCTCCTCTAAGGTGAGGTGGCAGCTGAGAAGGTCATCGCAGCTCCATCTCATATGCCTCAGAAGGGAAGGTATACTGTATTTTCCTATCTTGTGGAGAGGAGATTGCTGCCAACCAGCACTGAGCCCTATGCAGCATGTGTTTTACCTTGCATGGGGTGTCTGCCTTGAAATTTAATTAGAAAGAAGTAAAAAATGACTCTCAGGAAGGAACTGCAACTGTATTTTACCACATTGGAAGGAAAGAAAAGCATCTTCCTTCCAAAAAGGAGTGACTAAATCGCTTTTTCAGCATGTAGTCTATTTTACACTTGTGTGCGTGGTTTCTGTGACTAGTTTGTTGGGACTAGAAATTCATGGCTTTAAGAAACTGACTTCAATTTTCCCATACTTAAGAAGATAAATTGTGTGAAAATCAACAAGCTTTTCTTCTGATAGGCATTTGTTTCTTATATCTTGCTTGTCAGATAGATCTTTCTTTTTACAAAGAGGAGAAACCCCAACTGGTGATGTTATTGAAATCAATGTTTTTCAATCCTTTTTCCTAAAGTTTTCAAGTGGATGTGTGGACTCCGTGCAAATGGACATGCTTATGGACAAGGAACTTGCTTTCCTTAGTTAACTTCCATAGCCTGTTTAGAAGTATTTCAGAGCTCCCCAACAACCTGTGTACCACAGTCTGAAAAATAACCACTTGGGTTGACTTCATTTGTCTACGTATTATTCATGTAACTTTTGTTATTCTTAAGGGTGAAATATAGACACTGTTTATTACGTTTTGGCTTGTTTGTGCGTGTGGGAGTGATGGAGGGTAGATGTTCTTTGCTTTTGGTGACAGTTGCTCGTGGTAGCTTGTACCACACCTGCAGACAGCCCTTGCATTCATGGGAGTGACCAAAACTTGTGCCACCCTGTGCCAGAAAGCAGCCTACAGTCCCTTTACTGTCCTCTCCCAGAAAGATCTTTCTCTCTTAATCTAATTTGTGCATCAATCAGAGGAGAGAAGAGTTTAAAGTGACAGGGGATGGAAGGAGGTGTTGGAAGACCTAGTTAATGGCTTGCTTGAACATTTTCATGTACAGTACAGACTGAGCCCCCTTCCTCCCGTTATTTAAACTCCCACTGTCTGCAGAATGGAGCTTTTGTGCCAGTATCAGTTATATGAAAGTGCAGAACAATTAAAGGCTGACATACTGCATTTGTTGGTTTTGCTGGACTGCCGCTGCCAGAATCTGTCACTTCAAGAAACCTATTGTAATCCTATTCCTCTGCTTTTGTAAAGCATGTTTACATAAAGCCCCACTCACAGCAGTTACTCAAACAAATGCTTTTGTGGACAGAGAAATAAAGAAGCAACCGCAGGAATATGTTAAAAGCAGTCATTAGCATGTACCTCACATCAAATGAAAAAGCACTGCAATTAATCATAAGGACATCATTTTTTCTTAACCCCATTTTAGATTGCTGTTTTAAGTGCAATTTATGCCACACACCCACCCATGTCTATTTTAATCAAACATTTTGTACTGATGGGTAAATTGAAGTCATGTAAGAAAAGAGAGCCGAGATACGTGATAGAACAAATAAAAGGCTGTTAGGCCCCTCGTTCCAGCACTACAATATACCAGATAAAAGAAAAAAAACCAAAATAGGTAACTTTTTTATCAAATGAAAAACCTATAAATGCCCCAAACCAGTGTGACAAAAAGTCAAAGTAACATAATGTCTTTTCCATTAACCATTTGGTGTCACCAGAGCATTTACAAAAGAGTGGAGAAATTTCACAGTTCCTATACAGACAGAAGGTTATCTGATCACTGCTCATCTCTTGCAAACATCGTAGATGTGGAAGAAATAATTGCATTTAAATACAAATAGTTTTGTTTCACTGACAGAGTCTTCCTGTATAACCATGTGACAATGCCATTTTTGTCCTAGCAGTCGCTTACAAATGGCATTGATCTATTGATATTCTTGGTGCAGATCTATTGTATGTTACCCAAAATTGGCTGCCACTCTTTGCTTTGAACTGATTTTGTTTTTCAAAGGGGAAATTATCTGTATGAGCAACAGTGAAATTGGAGAGTGTGTGTCTTGGAAGCAAAAATTAAAAAAACATTGATGTAAGCTGTCTCACTATGTCACTAGCCCTCCCACTGTTTCTTGTACTTGAATTTCCTCTCTCTGAATATACCATCTATCTGCATGTACATGCTGAAACTTCAATCCAAAATGTATATTAGCTGCACTTCTGTTAATGAGCAAATGTGAGTGTAAATTATTCCTGGTTTTGCCACCAGTCTAGCAAAGCCTCTCTGTCTAAATCAACAGGAACCATTCTCAAAATATTCTGCCAATGACATTTCTTCCCCCCACCCCCCAGCAGAACATACTCTGAAATCATTGCCAATATTGGTATTTTTGACACCACAATATGGTGCTATATCTTAATTCTCCCCCACCACCACCCCCCACCCCCCCTTTTTGTTTTTTTGGGAAAATGTAGTTGATACACCCCTATACGATGTTCTTTTCTGGCTCATTTCATTCCATCTCAGATATCTGATTACTGGTTTTAGTATATTAATAAATAGTCAAAACTAAGTTATTCAGTAGTCTCAGTTCAAAGCATTACAAGAATCCATGCTGAAATGTTCAAAATACCTGTTCTAGTGAAAATGTCAAGGTAAGTAATCTTCTGAATAAAAGAGAACGAAACAAAAAAAGTCAGCTTTCCACTTGAACAGAAATTTTGTTTAAAACTATGTGCTTCTGAATGAATAAAAAATCTGCTTCAGAAATTCACTTTCCTTCAGTTACTCAAACACTCGAACGGGTGTATCATGCCAAGCTCCATCTAACCTGTATCTCTGATGCAAATGATAACTAATATTTAAGGAAAGGTGTAAGAACAAGGGAGGCACAGAGTGATGGGCACATCAAGCCTTCAGCCTTGAAAATCTGGCTGGTAACTTCCTGAAACTGTAGCAAACAAGGATTTCATGTTCATGTTAATGCCTAGTAGATGATCTAAAACTGGAAGTTTGCAGAATTTGGCTCAAATTTTTATGAGAAACAGCATTTCCAGCACTACCAAAAGAAAACAATAAGTAGTTTACATATCATTTTCCGAACAACTCTGATGTTCAGATGCAAGCGGGATTTAACTTTATCAATAGTAGGAAAAAATACTGCATCCTCTGCAAGGTTAATGTCACTTCCTACCAATATGGGCTGAATCTACTTTGGATGCAAACTCTTTGTAAATCAGAAGACATGAGACTGTGATCCAAATTTGCTAAATGGAGAACATGCTATAGAGGCATGTCTGATTTAGGGTGTTAAACATGTTATTTGACTGGTTTCTCCCTGCTTGTGCGTCCATTTGTTGCCTTGTGTCGTTAACTTGGTGAGGAGTGTTCTGAAGAAGCCAGAATTGCTACAGTGCAGCTGTTATCTGTCCAGCCTTGAGAGAAATGGTCACAGTGAACAATTCTGCTTTTTAAGCCCCAGGATGCAGTGTGGATATTTGCATTGGCATGTCCATGCCACGGATTTCTTCACTCATAAAATACCTGGTGTAGCTGGACTCAAAGCTTCCAGGGGGAATTGGCGGTGTGACAGTTAGCTTCCTTGAGCTGTCTGTGATGGGATGCTACCCTTATTAATCAGCGTCTGTGTGTGCAGAGGGGATTTGATGAGGTGATCTGGCTTGAGCTGTTTGTTTAGCTTGCTGCAGGCGCTGAATTTGTATTTCATTGGGCTCTAGCCATGCAGGTAATTCACTTGCCTGGCAGTCAACTACACCCAGGCTTGGTTTTGGAGCAGATGGCTGCCACTCAATCCTGGCAGGTTAACATCATGCTACTGGGTCGCAGAAAATACTACATAATTATCAGGGAAAAGATTCATCCCTTAACTGGGTTTAGAGAACTCTACAGTTCCTTGAAACTTACAGCTTTATTCATCTCCAGAGAAAGCAGAACCACCGCCAGATGTAGATGGATAAATGTACATCTGTATTGTGCCATTAAAAGCCCTCTGGCAAAGTTTCTGCCTGCAAACCTTGTTAATCAAGTCTTGCCCTCTTCAAAAGATGTATTACAGTTCCTAAATCTTCTTCCTTGATGAACTATTTCTGTGATGCATATGTATATGCCAAGTGACCTCGAGGTTTTTTTCATCTTCTCCTCTTGCAGCTTGTGTGCTGTCAGGGCGCCCTGAGGGGCTAGGAGCCAAGGGTGACCCTGGCAACTGCACCCTCACCCATGGTGTGCAGTCCCACAGCGTCCAGGTACTGCAGGCAGAGTTGGGTGCTGCTCTCTTAGAGAGTCCGTCAACTTAGAGTGTCCATCAACAGCCCCTGATGCTGTGAGGGGATGAACCAGCTCTGCTGTCCACCCAGGGAGCCCAGACAGGAGTAAAAGGAGACAGGGCCAGAGACAGGACTGGAGGCACAGCTGTAAGACACATCCAAGGAGTCCACCCTGGAGGCAGGCTACCCACAGTGTAGGGTTGAGGTCCATCCAGGAGGAAGTTCCAGAGATGGGGCTGGAGATCGGCAGTGCAGTGGTGTCACCAGGGCACTGACAGCCCTGGACTGAGCTGAAATGGGACTCCTGGACATTGGGCAGGGATGGGGAAGGCCCAGTGGAGGCAGGACAAGGACAGCAAGGGCTGTTAGTGCCCTCAAGGTCCTGACATCAATGCCCAAATCCTCAGCTTGTGTTTTTGCATTCTGTATATTTGTATTTGTTCAAAAACAGTCTCAAAATGTTAGTTATAAAAAATCATTGCCAAAATCCAAGCAGGAAAACTAACCTTTCAGAGCCCGGAGATGTATTGTAATTCTGAGCTGCTGACTGAAACTCCTGAGCAGGAATCAATGACCTGAGAAATTGACTCTGAAATACGACGGGGTGATGGCATCGCCCTCCACCAAAGAACCTTCATGCCGTGTGCTCCGTGGTAAGAACACAGCTAATGGGTAAGAGATGGAGAGCAAGGGCTGTGGAGGGAACATCTTGTCTCCATCACACACTGCAGAAAGCAGCAGGTTATGTTATTGAAGAGATTCGGGGCAGCGAAATCAATGACAGGGTAAAGAAAATGGAACTGTATTCAATAGCCATTGACCAACAGTTCAGTGCCTCAAAGGACTAGAAAAACATGAGAAAAATTGTTAAGAGAAATGAAAATAAAAGCCATGTAACCATTTATCCACCAAGAAGTTTCCTTTGCAAGCTCTGACTTGTAAGGAAAGCAAAAGAAATTAAGAGGGAGATCTAAAGCTGGTGCTGCTGGTAGCTTTGCTGTCTCCTCTGTTTTAAACCAGGGGCTGGGTCAGAACTCTCCTTGGATTGCAGGAAATTTGAGCTCACTCCTCAACCTGTCCCAAAAGATCTGAACTCAGACACACACATACACAGAGGCACGTCCTGGCTCCCTGAAATCAGAATTCATACAGAACTCATTTTCCTTGCGTCTCTGGCAGCCGCCCCAGCTTTTCTTGTTTCTTATAGAATTTTCTGTTCTTCAATGTTTTGGTTTAAGCTCTAGGAAATTAGAATTGCAGAAGTACTAGTTAGGTTTTTGTAAAGCCCCATTGCCTCCTCTATATGACAGATGTTAGAAGGAATAGAGATGAAAAACTGTACCAAATACTCCTAGACATCTTGATTAGCAAAACATTTTTCCATAAACAGGCTTATATTTTACAACATTTGAAACCCATCTAATTACCACAGAACAGCAGAATGAGCTCAGGATGTTGAGAGGATCTGGAAAGCTGTTATTTTGCAGTAAATGGCTTTAATCATCCTGATAACAGAACTGTGCTTTGTGCATAAAAAATCTTGTTTCCCTTTTCTTCCCCCCACCAAAATACTCCGTATCAGCTTTCTCTCTGAGCTCAAGCCACAGCGGATGCGGCCAGTCATGTTATATCCCATTTGCTCTGTCTGCTGATTAAACAGGAAAGATTAGGCTCATGTCATGTTAACCTTTTAAAAATCATTGCTTTTACGAGTATGTGTTCTGTATTTTAAAGGTATTTACCCTTTGAAAGCGAGAGGTTACAAGAGCATAAAATCAATGGAAAGAGAGGTTAGAATTGTGTCTACTCTACATTTCTGCCTTTAAATCAAAAAATGCCTTCATGTTGTATTGTATCTTGCAGTTCTTCCACAGTCGTAGCTGGATGCTTTGGAACAGATCATCTGTCGTCGTCTCAGATGTGGATCTGGCAAGGAGCTTCTGTGCTGAGGTTGGATTCTGGGAAGTCTGGGATCCGCACAGTTTTCTTCTGTCAGAATGAGCAAGGTCACAGATAAACTTAATTGTGATGTTACCGCACAATTAGGGTTATGAGACAATGTCTGGAAATAATTTAATCTGCAATTAAAATCCAAAATGCAGCAGAAAGTAGTAAATTTATAAAAACAACAAAAGGCATACAGCATCCTAGGTATTGGCTTAGTTGATAATAACGGCTCACGAAAGTATCTCACAGAAGTGATGTAAATATCATAAACTGTAAATTTCATTCTCACTGGTCTGCATTTATGCAAAACCAGCAAATACTTGCTCTACAAAGTTGTGCCTTGCTGTGGAAAGAGTACGTCTCCCCTGGGCTTTCAAACCCTTTCAGACTGACATCCTCACGCAGGGTCCTCTCCCTCCT
Source organism: Dromas ardeola (assembly GCA_013398915.1). NCBI lineage: Eukaryota > Metazoa > Chordata > Aves > Charadriiformes > Dromadidae > Dromas > Dromas ardeola. The sequence goes on from VYZM01015077.1 coordinate 279,131, forward strand.
GGCTCCCACCATCGGTGGGACCCCGGGCTCTCCAGTGGGCAGCTGATCCTCTGCTTTGCCTCAGGTCCTGCTTCTCAAGACATGCTGAGTTCGAGGGAGGACAAAAGCGATGGGAGAGGAGGAAGTCCTGCACGCAAGGCTCACATGCCAAGCGCTGGATGAACTGTAGCTTCACCTATGGATTTCCTTCATAAAGAAAGTTCCTGTGACGCCATTTTCAATGATCATTTACTTGCCGTTTTCATTACCACGGCTGGCAACGTTTTAAAACACACACAGGTAAGTCTGAAGGCAAATCCCAACAGAAAGTCAGAAAGCAGATCCTAACGGATCACTTTGTTTTTATAATCCACTATTATAAGTAAATGCACACGGTTGAATTGATTAATTGCTTCCTTTCCAGTGCAAGCACAATTATTCATTGATTCAGTTTTGTCAGGCAAGTTCCAGGTCCCTTTACATTTCACAGCGCCTCATAACGGAAAAGGGAGCTTTAGCAGTCATGTGAATCACTTCACTAGGTATTTAAGAGCAAACAGGCTGTGGGAGACAGCTGTAGCAGGAGGATCCAGGAGAAACGCCACTGCAGCTGGGAGCATCCTTCTGGATCAGCCCCCCAAAGGGGCCGTCGCTGGGCAGGCAGGCAGAGAGACGCTGTTTCTTCTGCGTTTGTGCTGGCTTTCCAGAGCTATTTCACAAAGAAACAGAGAAAAAATAACTAATATTGCGAATGTCTGGTTAACCTTTCCATTTTCAAGGGGTCTTTTTCTCTCTCTGCAGATCAAGATTTAAATGCATCAGCAGAGCTGCCTGGAAAGTACCCAGATCTTCCCCAGGACCTCAGCATGCCTTTTCTCAGTTCCTTCCAAGGAAGCAAAGCAGGCAAGGAATTTGATGGGGTAGAAATCTAGCTTGGTTGGATGGGGTAGAAATCCAGCTGGTTGGCCAGCCATAACTGACACCAAGTAGTCTCCGTGTTTTGTTTTCAAATAACATGTATATGATACAAAGCTGCTTTTGGAGCTTTTAGATGTTGTGGGGTTTTTTTTTATTCATTGTTACAAACAATACACTAGTTGCATCTTTGGATGTTACAGCTGGAGTTTCCTATTAAGCCACCAAGTTTTTTCCCATGGCCTAAGGTGTCTTTTGAGGAAGAAAGCTTTTAGTGTGCTGGTAAAAGTCTTAAAAAAACCAAACAACAAACAGCAGCCAACAACTAGGTTACAACTATCAGGGAACTATGCCCGCCATGAAATGCTAAATAATCAGTGTGGTAATTCACTACTGTGTGAACCTGGGTAGGACTGGATAGGAATTGATGAGGTGCCATGACTCATATCTTGAAATTGTTCCCTATGTGTTAATAAGAAATTATTTAAACCAGACACGTCCCTATCCTGCTGTTATTCAGGAGGTTTTGCAGATTGTTTTACTGATACCAAAGATCAACTCTCCACTGATAATGCTGAGGTCTGTGTGTAAGTAGCTAATGCTTGTTATAAAATTGCACCCAAGAAGGGACTTTAAATTCCCATGAAATTCTGATTGAGGCCAGGGCTTCTGAGGGGTGATGACTGCCATGTGGCAGCTCTAGTATACATATCCCTCCAGAGATTTGCTCCTCTTCTCAGCTACCTGTCTGAAATCTGAACACATTTGTCCTTTGTTTGGTACGATGGGTCCTATAGCTGTGCTGCTTGTGGTACTTGCATGTGCATGTGGCTCTGGTTCCTTATGCAGCTTATTTCTTATAGTACTTCTAGCAGTAAAACCCAGGAAAAAGACAAACAGCCCAAGGTAATGAAATGCATAAATTACTAGCCTAGTATATGGTCTCCCTACCCTCAGAATCTGATAGGTTTTGGTGGATTCTAGTGGAGGTTATGAATTAATTGCTTTATAAAGAGGTATACAATGCTACACAATTTTTGTTACAGGGGTCTCCCAGCTGGTGTATAGAACATCCTCCAATGTTTCAGTATGGATTACATGCAACCTTCAAAAATTAGCAAGTACAGAGATCTAGTAGTAGGTTAGTTTTCTATTAGACCTTATACAGCTATGTTCAGTTATTTTTATTTTTCCCCAATATTTCTGAGGATCTCTGGGGGCCAACAGCCAAGGGTCATGGGGACACGAGGAAAATGCTGTTGCAGATTGTGCTGCACAATCCAGCCTGAGTGCAGGAGCTGGGGCACGTTTCTGAGGCTGTCAGATGGGGACGCGCTTGGTTTTGCTGGGATTTTGAGGCCGAAAGATGCTTTAACTGTAGCACCTTTCACGTATCCTATATGCGTCTAGGGAAAAATAATGAAAGAACAAAGAGAAGGGGAGAATTTCCTCTTGCGATAAATGTCTCTGGCTGAGCACAGAAGCGCTGGGATGAGGGAAGATGGGTCTATCACAGTGGTTGCCCACGTCTCCTGATGAAAGTTGCGGTGTTACTGCACAGCCTCCCACCCACATCGCAGCCACAGGCAGCTACGTCCAGCCCTGTCTATAGCACTCCTAATATGCGTGTGTCCAAACCCAGGTGTGAATAATATTTTTAGACGTGCACAGGAAGGCTGACTATTCTGCGTTGTGTGAGTGGAAGACTATGAAAGGTTCTGGGACGCCTCAGTAAATCCAGAAGGGATGCTTTCAGCACAGTGGAACATTAAAAGTTCCCAATATTTTTAAAGTTTTATAATGCAGTGACAAAAAATATCACTCAGACTAGGCAATCTTCATGGAAATATTTAGTCTTCTATCACGTGGGAAACAGACTGCAGCTCTTAAATTTTGTTCTGCAAATTCAGAGTCAAAGGGTAATGATTCCCCACATGGGATAAAACTGATATATTATATGCAGTTGCTGAGACCAATGATTAGGAATTAGGAGAAGTCCTTGCAAGACTCCTGAACTCTAACTTTTTGTTATGTCAGTGATATTGTTTTAACAGAGGTAATTTAATAGGTAAAACAATACAGTCCCCAAAATGGACATTCTTCATTTTTTCCAATGCTTTGGACTTTCCCTTGCATTAGACTAATATTAGCCTGTTATTAGCCTAAATTATTAGCCTAAATCCATCCTTGCCATAATTTCACTGGTGTGACTGGAGCAATGTGAAGGATGTAGGTATATGCCAGCTTGCAGCCACAACACGTGAAACTCTTCATAATAAGCGGGACAGTCTGGATTGCGCAATCTCTGGTGGTTTTCCAATGTATTCTCATCCTGTTTAAACTGACTGCAGACAGGGATGGGCAAGAAACCTCCTGTTTCGATTATTATGCTCTATGGAAGTTCATTGGAACGCCAGTATTTGTTAATTGCTCCATGACACTCAGATCTTACCTTGGTTATGTGATCTAATGCATTTATGCAAAGATATTGTATTTCAAGAATACTCATGACTAAATTTCATAACCACAGCTTAATTAAGCTATAGTAACTTAAAAAAAACCCAACAAAACACAACACACTTTTGAACAATATACTTACAGTATTTTTGCTTTGCGTGAAACATTAATATTTTGTACCAGTATCCTACATTTTAGCAGTGTAAAGAGCTTTAAAACAGTGATTGCTAATATATGTTTGCATATACACCCACTCAGATGACACTCTGTGTGTAGCATCTGGTAGTCACGATTAACCTTTCCAGACTGCCCAGCACAGATGTCAAATGACACCAATTATCCCCCTCCTGATCGTGTGCCAGGTTTTATATATAGAGAGAGGTAATGATGCAATTTCCACCTTTATTGAACTATGGTCTATGTCTTTTTGTCTGTCTCTCCATTTCTTGCCTTGAGTTCACAAAACAAAACCAAAAAAAACCACCCCACAACTACTATGTTGAATTAGATATTCTTAAAATAAGCCCCAAGTACCTTTTATTTCAGATTACTAGTATTACAGCAGGCATATGATCATTTGCATGTTAAATATAAAGACAGAAAGAGATCCTGTAGGATTTTCATAAACTGGAAAAGGTGCTGCCATGTATAAAGCTTACCCGGTCTCCTCCTTAGAGCCTGGCTTTGCTGCTCTGTAGCTCAGGGCTTTCAAAGGTGAGGTTTTTTCCCATGCTTGGGAGAAAAGTAGCCCAATTTTAGTCATAAATCTGCTGTGTATGCAGGAAGAACTCTTCTTTTCAAAACATATGAAACACAGACCTTGGGGAGGAAGGAATAACTAAATGACACGGAAAATCTGCACTTTACCCAAGGTGGCAGGGAAACGAGTGCTTTATGTCTGTTACAGGGAGCCATGGCAGAGGATTGTGTGCAAATGAATTTGGGGATGTCGGGTCTCCAGGTGGTGACTGTCACAGGTGAGAGTTGTTAATTAGGCAGCCCTGCCTTGCAGCGAGCCCCAGCACTTTCTCGCTCTGCTGGTTCACACAGAATAATTCATTACCCAGCACTGCTCTTTGACTGTCACAAACAAATCATGGGCTGGAATTTTTTGCATCCTTCTCTCCACCTAGGAGACTGTATTTTCAGTATAATGAAATTTTGGCATTACGACTATATATTTATTTGGTTTTTTAGGGCAACAGGTCAAGAAACAAGGTTTTAATACGATTTTGTTTATTCATATAGCACCTAGTGCACCCAAATATCAAATCCACTTGAGGGAAAAGCCATGTCATTACATAGAAGCACTTATGTCCCAAGGTTTGATTTTGTCACTGAAATTTTTTAAGCTAAGTTTTATTTCCTATTGCTGCACTTACTCATCTTACCAGAATCAGAATGTGTCAAGACAGTGCAGGAAATGATGTTCTCACTCTTTAGAAATAAGATGCAAAAGAAATTTCGTAAGAAACTCTCTACAGAGATGCCTTTTATTAATGATTGAAAATGTAGGTGAGCATGTGGATATGATAATGATTATTCAAACAGAAAAAGAACATCTACACTTGCCCACTGTCTTTTCAAAAACTATGGCGCGTTTTGCTGCAATCACAGAGAAAGCTGGGTCACGTATTTTTAAATGACAGAATTGTGGACCTAAGTGCCTTACAATTGGAGGAGCAGTTTTTCACAGATAAAGCAGAGATACATATGGAGACGTAGTTCAGTGATACACCAGAGCAGCGACGAACAGTATTGAGAATTGTCCTGTTATGGTGCCACTGTGGTGCCCATATGGGATATTTCCAAGTTTGTAAACTACGAGCACCTGGAGAGGTACTTTAACTGTAGCCTGACATTTAGCGCATCAGAGACTGTGGATATTTGACTTTTTTTGCCCTCCCCTGCAGTGCTGAGACATGAGTATTGGAAAGCATGGAAAACTAAGTTGACATTGGACTTTTGGACTTTGACTTTGACAAAGACATTTGGACTTAACTGTATGATGAATTCTTACTCCAACATACCACAACGATTACTGCAAGATAGACAGAAATTATCCCACCTGCAGACAGCCCAGGCAAGACCTCGAAGATCAGTGTTGCAGAAGCAGTTTAGGCAGAACAGCCATTCAAGAGTCCTTTTTTTTTTTTTCTTAGACACTTCCCAGGAACTTGGATGACATTTCTAAGGTGGGGAAGAGTAATACTCCTCACACTGTGGCAAGGGCAAGCTGCGGTTTTTTCAAGGGATTAAGCTACAGCCCTGAGCATTGTTCACTAGAAAGAGGAAATTTTTCCCTCCCCACTAACTGCAGAGTTCTTAGCCACAAACAAAATTTTCTTGAATCACACAGAAAATAAAAAGATATTTATTTCATCCTGAAACTTTTCGTCCTAAAACCTTTGTCTTAAAACATCCTGAAACATTTTTTTTTTAGGATGAGAAGAGTTAAGCTCTTTGTTTTCAAAGGGAACTCAGTTTGGCTCTCAAAATTTTATTCTTGCTTTTTCACCTGCACACAATTATGGCTAGAAATGCATATAATTTCTTTCAGTGGTTGAAGGCTAAGCATGCATTTGTTGGCACAATCAGATAATTATCTATCCAAGTAATATAAAACAATTGTAAAGATATTTGCAGCCCACTTCACTTTATTCACAATTACCATAAAACTAAGGGAATGTGAGGAATGAGGTCTGGCTTCATCTCTGAACAAAGCAGAGACCTATAGAAAATACACTTTAATTACATTCCTCCTCTTGTTGGAAAGGTTGTAGATCAGGAAAAGTCTTCTGAGTCTTTTTTTGTGGCAGAAATGTAGCCACCATATAAAACCTGTAATAAGAATTGTCAAATATAACAATTTTATGATGTCTGTTCATCATCTGGGCAGTGAAAGGAAGCTTTCCTTCATGAATGCATTGACCTGACAGATGAGGGCCAAGGAAGAAGCAGCACAAAAGCAATACCGTGGCTTCACAGAAGACCACAGGGGTGAATATTTGAAAGACAGAGGCACAAAAAGGTTTTACTCATGTGCAGTTGTTCTGCCATTGCTGGTGGTGACAGGTTGAAGGTGGATGCTAGGTGTGGATTCAGCCAGGAGGACTGGGCAGGGCCGAGAGCCCAGCCCAAAGAGACCAGGGGGTCAGAAGCACGGGTTATCAGATACCTTGGAGGGCATGTAAATCAGGAGCTATGTTATTGAAGTTTAGGTTCTTGGATTTGTTTAAAACCAGAGTGAGATTACTGACTACTGTACATTACCTATTTATAGTAGGTTAAATAAAATAGCAAGTATTTTTGAAAAGCACATCGTTTTCTCTCTCTCCATGCTGAAATACAGCTTTAGCCTCTGTGTGGGTGGCTAAGAGAATATCATAGTGTCAATAAATGATAGGCACTTTTCTTTTTTTTTTAATCAAACTTTCCAGGGGCTGTGAGACATTATTATTAAAACAGCCAGGTCCTGAATGCTCCCACTTGCATCAGTACAAACCTGCCAAAGTGGTTATGCTCCAGTAGGATGAGATCCAGTAGGATGCCGCTGGTTGTTTACACAGGTGTAAATTAAGTGTGAATCTACTGTGGTCAGCTCAGGCATTAATCATCATGTCAGCGTAACAGAGAGTTGCCTTCAACCCTCCATTGAATTTGTTGAGGTTCCTACCCCGTGATAAATGTACCGTAGCAGAAGTGGCGTGGAAAGGCTCATCACGCATCACGATGCCCCTTCCCATGCACGCAGGCGTTTGGGAGCTGGTAGCTCCATCATCACAGTGGTGCTTTAGGAAACTGCTCTGGGGTTTGTGACCGATTTTGAGAACGCTGGTTGTCATTCATTTGATCAGGCTCAAAATCTGTTTGCTGAAGGTCTTTGCTACTACATGAGACCTTTTTTTCTTCTCCCACAGCCTTATTATGTCTGGTTTGGTAATGCCAGCTCCCGAGGAGCGGTGGTTCAGCTCTGAGCATGGAGCAGCATCTGCAGAGGACAAATTAATTCAGCCACAGCTCTGAGGCAGTTCTGGCCCTGAAAGACAACGATGCATCAGCTGCATGGAAAGGAGCCATAATGCCTGGTGGAAGTCAAGATTTACATGGTAAAATGGACTAATTGTTACTACAGTAAAGTATCTGTAGGAAAATGTTGGGGATCCACAAGAAGATAGTGGGGGGGTTATAAGAAGAATTTATCATCATTGCGGTTTAGCTTTTTTCTTTCTCGCTGAATTGCAAAACTGAGTTTCATGTTGAGATAAACTCAGGTAATTCAGATTGTTCTTAGCAATTTGTTATTGACGTTAGTAATAAAGATTGCAAAATATGGCTGTAAGTTTTTTGTTCATCTTTAAAATACAACAGACAAAACTATTGTTCTGAAGTTCGTACTGAAAAGTTGGCTCTCACTCTTTGTAAACACACACACAAGCACAAAGGGAATTTTCTTGCGCCTAAATGGGTCCTGAGAGAATAACTGCTTTCTGCATGTGTTTTCTTTTTTATGCTGGTTTTCTGCAAGGCTGGTTAAAACAAAGTTTAAAAAGAGATATTTTTATTAAAAAAAAAAAAAAAAATTTGACTCTTCATAACTGATGGCTTCCTTATGGTTTTGGAATGTTCAGGATGAGTCGTTTTTTATTTGTTGTTGTTATTAGGAAAGTAAGCAAGGGCAAGGACACAAGCCATGGGCTTCACCTAGAGCGTACCACTACTTGTTCTCTGTGTGTTGGAGCAGATTGCAGCTGTGCTATGGGGAGGAGGAGTGTGTGCCTGTGCAACGCAACTGGTATGCAGGAATCCTTTCGGGATGCTGTGAGTGAGCCTGAGACACAGACACTGTGATCACGCTCTGCTCAGGTCAGGCCTGAAACCTTCCAGCAGGTCACAAGAATGGGCCGTGTCTATTACTGTTTCCCATTTTCCTATAAACTTTGAAGAAGTAACACTGAATAAACAGGGGTGCGTATTGCATAGTTTTAGTCATGGAATACACTGTTCTGGAGAGATTTTATTTTGTACTATCAGAACTTTCTTAAATCGAAAGTTCTGGATTAAAGAAAGCGTTTGGGAACTGAAGTTGAATATTTCCAGTGGCCTTATGAATAGGATTTTTATGTTCAGATTTTAAGGCTCTTCACACATTTTCCTTGGAAAGCTCAAATTTCTATTTTGGGGACTGGGTTTGTATCTTAATGAATCAGAAAGTGTGAAAGCAATGTGAAAATAAATTAAGCCTTGGGAGGAACAGTCATTCAGAACTGGCTATCAATAGAAAGCTGCCTTCAATAGGCTGCAGCTTTGCAAATAATGAAGGGAAAAAGGACTAACTATATAGATAGTAATCTACATAAATATAGCTGTTTTAAGACTGTTTCTGCCTGTGTCCTCAGAAAGAACAGCATGAATGAAGGCTTAGTATTTTCTGTGTTAGGTAAGTTTCTATCTACTTATTACACAACCAACATAAAAATATAGAATGTACCTAAAGATATAGACAATATAAAATTCTTAGGAAAATTTAGAAAAAAATAGTTGAGTCACCAAAATCCTGCTCAAATAAATTAGGATGAAAACCTGACCTTGACTTCTAACTGCCCAGGCAATGGTCCTGTGGCTGCCCTGGAGATCCCTGGCATGCATCAGTTCCGAAGACTGGATAAGCATAGGCAATGCAACATTGCAAACAATTTTCATTTAGGAAGTTGTCTTTTTTCCCTGTTAACTTGGAGTACCAAAGGAATTTCTTCCTTGTTTCTGTTTTTCCACCGTGGATGTGCTGAAGGGAGGTTGCCCAAACAGTTTTGCTCACTGATACTGTAATAAGGCTGAGGGATGAAGAAGGTGGGCATCAGTATCCCCAGGCATTCATTTGACTCAGAAGTTAAAAAGGCTTAAATGCAACAAGAATAAAGTCAACATTTAAAGAGGATAAGCAAGAATCTGTGGTGTAGCTTGGCCAGGGAGCCACAAAGAAAAAAGCACAAGTACAATTCATAGATGCAACTTCTATGAGAGATGGTAGAAGCATTGCAGCATTAATGTTTTCCTTTTTAGGGCAAATCAAATTACAGTTCATTTGTCCAGTCTTTACAATAATATTCATTCAGGCCCCAGAACACAATATTAAAGAAAAGACTTGGGTTCAGATGTCATTGGGTTACTCAATGACATCTGAAAAACACAGGGTTTACAAGAAATCTGGGGTTTTAAGTTAGGTTTGCTGAATGTTACATAAAACAATCAGACTTGCACGAATCAAAGCTGTTGAAAACCATTTGCATGCTGGATTATAGGGAGATAAAGGTCAAGGAATATTACTGCCAACAAATAATATCTGACTTGTTTCTGCAATGAGTATGGAGTACTTGAGATGACTGGTGTCACATTTTAGGTAACAGTGCTGACTTAAAATAAAAAATAGCCCGACCCTTCCTGTGTCTTGAAATCAGGAAAGACCACTAATATCACCTGCAATTTTTCAAAGGCAGACAAAGGCTGTTTCATGCCGGCAATTTTATTTGTGTTCATAATTTTGAGATATCACAGCACCTCGGCTGTTAACAGACTCTAAACAAAACAGGAAAATTGTCCATTTTAAAAATCCTTGCTTAACTTTTTAGTCAGATTTACCAATTACTGTCCTCTTATGGTGAAACAAGAATTAGGAATCCATTTTTCTGGAAATCCTGGTGCACTTTTTAGAGCTTTGCTTTGATTTGCCAACATGCTTTTCTTTGGAATACTTATGCTTGTCTAGGTGGAAAGATGTAATATTAGTTCAATCAGTTCATGTGCAAAGCAGTCCAACTTTTTCACTGGGTTTCCCACCTCAGCTAGTATTTTGGATCAAGGAGAACTCTCGTGGCTTTATACCAGAACTAAATTTGTGTAAATCAGAGGAGAACTGGGGCCTGTAATAATTTATGGTCAAACGTTATGCCTTGAGATGACATATGCCTGATTTTTGTTGTCCTCAGGACCGTGAGAGTTTAGACCAACCTTTGTGATAGTTTAGAGCAACTCACAACAGATGAATTTTACTTGACAACTTGGTGAGAGCTTGGCAAAATGCTGTCAGTGAAAACTTGGCTGTCACTGGACGGTAGCAGGAATTTTGCCATCAGCTTCATCTGGGACAAATTTCTTCCTTTTGCTTCTCATCCCTGATGGAATCTGCTTAATCCCCTCTTGGGCCAATGAGATGGAGCAGCAACGAAGATGGCACGGTGATGTAAAGCATTGGAACTAGATAAATATTAATCTGTCCTACACCCAGCCACAGAAGGCAAGGGACTGATACATGTAGCTCTTCTTTCTACAACAGAGAGAAATCCTTCTTAGATCCTTATAATCACCAAGCAAAATTTCTCAAAAATCCCCTTTATATTGTGGAAAGACTTTAAAGTAGAGTAGAAAGTTTGTTTCTTAGGAAAAAAAAAAGCAAAGAAAGAAAAAAACCACACAACTGCCTAGCATGAGAAATCACCTGTTCATCATATAAATCAATGAAAAATCTTCTATTTGTTAATTTAAATGAGTAAAGTTTTATATACAGCAGAATAAAGTAAATTCAGAATATATCAAATATTCCAGAACTGTATATATGTTACAAATTGCTATGTCTGACTAAATTATTGTTACTGGTTTTTTGTTGCAAAGGAGAGTTTCAGCAATACTACAAATTTGTCATAAATAATCCTTAACAAAGGTAATATTTCAGCAAGGAGACCTGGCAAATGTATTTCATATGCCAGTGTCATTTCCAGGTTCATGTGCAGTCAACATTTCCTACAACTCCAGTCTGTCACTCTCTATTTAGGACCTGTTTTTCAATATTTCCATTGTTTTCAACTGAAATTATCTAAATCTGCCAGAGATACAAACCTTCTTAAAACGAAATCCAGAATTATTAGTAATAGGATATTTATAAAAGAGGCCAGTTTCTGTCCCTTACAATTCTATAAATGATAGCTAAGATAGAGATGGGTATTTTGCAACAATAAAGGAGCAAATCAGGAGGAGAAAACGGCATGTGTGATACGAGAATGTATTCTGTATTGACTGCAAAGAACTGTCTTCATCCTTACAAAAACAACAGTTTTGCTAAATTGCCAAGGTGAATGTTATACTACACCCAAACTATACAATCTTTTAAATATGCTTTAAATGGATGTCTAAATACAGGTTTTATTTTTATTCCCTAGGTACGCTCAAATATTTGCATGCTATCTGGGTTTAGTCCAAATGTCCTTTCCTACAATCCACCGTATAAGTTTACATCCAGACATCGCTTTTGATGGCTGTATCTGTTGATTCTTGTCCCTTGTAAGTGTTATTGTCTTCCACAATGCTGTTTTAGGTGTGAATATTGCTGTTAATTTTTTTTCTGGTCATGGTAACATTCGAAATGCAGCCGGTGAGACTGTATGTCCCCAAGTACACAATGACCGCAGATATTCCTCGCACATGCTTCTCCTTGTGGATGCTCTATATGTAGTTCTCGCATTGCTGTCTTTACATGAAGCTTTGGTCCTCGGGGGCATGGGAAATGTCAGCCTACATCCCAAAAGCTAAGAATAATTTTTAGGGATGCTATAATTATATAATGAAATGAATTATTACTCTATGTGTGAGCTACCATTGTAGTAGCTGAGAAGCTCAGCAATGGACTGATGTTTTATTCCATTCGGTATTGGGAAAAACACTACAAGATTACTTACTAACTTGAATCAACAGGTTCTTTTCTGGCACCTCTATTCTCAGAAATCTGACTTAGTTGGTTTATATAAAGCATTGACTACTGAAAGAAATGAAAAAAAAACCCAAGGGGGAATCCATGTGGTCCAAGATTCTTCAGTGATAAAACAGTTTATTTTTGTGTATGATTTGGCCAAATGTAATTGATATAAGTGGGAAAGTTCACATGAATCCCTTAGAACGATTATGAGATCCACTGGATCTCAGTCTTGAACAAACCAAGTGTCAGGAGCATACAATATTTTATATGTATGTAAATCAATCATTCTTTCTACCCTTTAGTACAATTAAGCGATGTTTACTAAGAAGAAAGAGTCAGAAGGACTTGAAACACCAAAGACAAGAATTTGTGATTCCTTTCAGATGCAGATATTTGAAATATTAATTTGAACAGATTGTTTCAGAGTTTGGATCTTCTGATACGTTTTTCCAGTGATCAGTTTTAAACCATGCGTGCCTACAGAGGAGCAGAACACAAAGTGTGACAGCGACATTTACATCCCATTAGAGATGATGAATTACCAATCACCACAAAGCCACTTGTGCGATAAAAGAAAGTAGCCAAGTTTAACCTCAGTCTTTTAGTGCTGCAGCAAACAAGTGAAAAAACATTCTAGACAGTTTTGCTTCTTTTTAACTAAAATCTAGTTTTTGCTACAAGTAATCTTGCAAGAGCAAAAGATTACTTTTTACTGAAGAAATCTGAAATTCATGGTGGCTTAAAATTACATTACTGAAATGTAAATACACTCACCAGGACCAAAAATGTCGGCTATGCACTTCTCCAGCAAATGAAATGTATTTTTACTTGCAGCAACTACCACAGTAAATGTAATTTATGAAAGTAATAAAGCCAATATTCCTATACCATCTAGAGTCTTTACATGAACTGAAATCTCTTTGCATAAAACAGCACCTCTGTCTCCCCCTCTCTCAGAATTCAGACGAGAGTTATTGATTTCAAAGAGTCACAATGAAATTCAATGAAGGCTGCATTCATCGCAAAGTGTTGCCCAGCTGTGTAGCACCGAAGTTGGTCTCTAGTCACTTCCTAACCGAACTTCTGCCTGAGTGGATTCAATATCCCTAGTCCCTGTCAGACTGAAATAGCTACGAGGCTATTGGTATTTTTGAGATGATGCTCATTAAGCTCCGCTTACTGACACGGTTCCCCTTGCATGAAGTGACTTCCTAGCAGCTTAGGGGAGTAAATACAGACTGGTAACTGGAGGGCCTATGGAGGGGAAGGGCTGGAGTTCGGTTCCTTTTAAATGTACGCTTAACAAAATACCTAAATAAATGCTGGAGCGGTGACAGGGAGACAGGTTCCCCACTGAAGGCAAATTTCCCCACCTTTTAATCGTGCTCAAGATCATTCTCTGTCCCAAGGCATATTTAAATAGTATGTTGAAGTTGAACTGTTTCCAAAGAAGAGATTAATAAATGTAGTAAACTGATTACGGGTGTGTCTCAGCACAGGCATGCAGGAGCTGATATCTGGTGTGATAAGAGGGAGAAAAAGGAGATGGCAAGGATGAAGAGACAGAAATGGAGAGGCAAGGAGATGTTGGCGATGAAGGCAGCTCGTAAAAGCAGACTACTCTGCTCCTCTTCCTTGCAGGGCCCAACCCAGCAGACGTACTTTGAGCACGCCCATCAGGCTTCACTGAAGAGCCAGAGCAGCAACAAGTTCATAGTTCCCAGTAGGGCTTAAGACCAAGCTGAAAGTTTTGTTGCTCTGGCTTGTCATGTTGTAGGTAGTTTGTGGATGCCCAGAAGCAAACCCTATTCCCGCTGTCTCTCTCCAGAGCATTACTTTTCAAGTGCCACAGGACTCTTGAAACAGAGGAACATGGGGTTTGAGGAATGAAATTTTACCTTTGATGCCTGGCTCAGCAGTTAGCCTAATTATTATTGTCGATTTGGCAGGCAAGTTGTCTTTCTAATGTGTTCCAGATCTTTTGAACTATCCATATAGATTGTGAAGATTTTTTCCATACAGCTTTAAGATGCCACAGTTCAGTTTTAAAATGAAATGGCCCAGAAGCCAGAAAGACCTTGCTCTGCTGTCTAGCATAGCCTCACCTCTCAAGTATTTGAAAGCCTGAAGGGCTTGGAGAGAAAATGAAGAAGGCTGTCTAACTTTCATGGAAGCATGTATTTCCTCCCTGATCTCTTTATTTATTTTGGTAAGAAGTATACAGAAAAAGGAAAAATATGTTGAAATTAATCATGTGGAGCTGATTTCTGCAGGAGAGGCCATGAGATAACTGCAGGAACCCAAGCAAAGCACAGATCCTGCTGCTGTGATGTGCTGATGGACTGGAACAAGCACGACAAGAAATGAAACACCCTGTGACACACACAGTGTTGAGCTGCTGTCAAGGCCACAGTCTGGTTACATGGGGCAGATCAAACACCACCTGGAAGACAAAATCAAGGCCTTGTGGAGTGAATAACACAAGTAGAGAGAAGACGAGGTGGAGCTATAAGGTGGTGTTCCAGCGCCAGTGTCACCAAAGGAAGTGTGGGTGGCGAATCACGACCTCCATTCGGTGGCTGGTAGATACCAACCTCACCCCCTTGCAGGAAAGAAACTGGAAGCTTCTGGGTAAGGAGACTGCTCATATTTAAACATTTCTACTGTATTTTTATGCTATGGTCAACACCAGAGAGAGAAATTCCAAGAGAATTAATGTTTGGTCAATGCTCAGTGGGTACAGGAAATGTAGGGGGGCCGTGCATTCAGCAAGGCAAGCACTGAAGCTTTGGGAAGATCGCTCCCAGGCACAAGATGCCCTTGTGAAAAACACATAACAATGTAATCCATGATGTATGAGATTGAACTTTAAGAATGAGATCTTCCAAAATAAACTGCTAGCAGCAAGGTCTGTGCAATCCTGGAACATTTAGCTATTAAGTACTGTCTTTCTTTTTTCCTCATTAGTGGTATAATTTGCATTTTGATTAAACTAGCCAAATATTTTGTTGAACAAAAGAGTCTCTCAGTAAACATAATTATATTTTGGGTCTAGATGACCTTTTTCCTGAAAAAAATATCCTGGTTACCTTTTCTATTAATAAAAAGTTGATTAATGTAGTTGGATAAATTAATAAAGAAGAGATAACTGAATTAATCATACTTAATATAACAGCAGATTGCTAGGAACTTATGGATTAGTCTAAGAATTTCCCCTCATGTTATAGGCTCATATAAATAGACTCAATTCAAAAGGACCACATCCATTTTTTTCCTGGCCTTACCCACGTACTAACAGTGCACTAGTAAAAACTGCTGGCATGTAACAGACACAGGGTAACGCTTGGGATAAAAGGACCACAGAGGTCCATGTTTTTCACTCCTTGTT
Organism: Dromas ardeola; assembly: GCA_013398915.1. NCBI lineage: Eukaryota > Metazoa > Chordata > Aves > Charadriiformes > Dromadidae > Dromas > Dromas ardeola. Next base: position 294,616 of record VYZM01015077.1, read on the forward strand.
TTTAACAGGAACTGGAAATCTATTCTGTTTGAAAATAAAGATTTTAATTGTCACACAGAGTAAAAGTCTAGTATTGCTTCAAGATGGATTTGGAGATATTCAGACCTTGCGGCTGATGAATCAGTTTTGAGCTGCTCTTTAGCTCCCCAGTTGCTTTGTTAAATACTGCCTTGTAGGTGTGTTTCCTGAGATCTGAGATAGATAGTGCAGCAGTTGATGGACACACTTTCTCATGTTAGTATTTTAAGAGAAAAGAAAGTAAATTCTATTCTTCCTCTTCTTTTTTAGACCTTGCCATCGCACAACCTGTAATTATATCGACACCTGGGACACATGCAGAGGATGAATAAAGCGAAGGGGAGCCAGATGATAACGTTTTTCCACTCTCTGGGAGTGTGTGATTCTTCTTGAGGAAGAGACTGTCTGAAACCATTGGATTCCAGCATAGCTCAGCTTATGATAGACCCAAATATATAGTCTCAGACCTTAAAATGTAATGAGTCCCTAATGCACAGTGAAACAATTCCAGACATACATATGTGACATGGGAAGAAACAGGTGCCAAAAATTTCTCTTTTGTCTGGCTGTAAAGTGCAAAAATATTCTCTCTAAAAGGTAAAAAACCAATGAGCTCTCTAACACAAAACTTTGTTTGTATATGTTCTTCTCCACCATACTGCTCTTCAGAAATTTTTAAGCACCTTCAGGAAATGTTTTTTTTTTAAAAAAGGACTCAAATCCTCCTCTTCTGTTCGAGAGGCTGTTGTAAAAAAGCATATATAGTTTCTATGCATGTGAATGTATGAGCATGTATGTAAATCCAGAGTTGTACTGGACCTTTAGTAGCATCCGGCTCAGCAGATGGTGACCAGCAGAAGACACCTAGCCAGCTTGTCTGCACCATCATTGGCAGCTCCCACGTTCACCATGAGCTCTGTGGAAGAGATGAGAGGAAAGATAAGGCACCAACTACCAATCAGAGACTGAGAGATGATGGCTCTGGACAGAGAGGACAGTAGCATGAAAAAGCAGGTGATGTTCAAAAGAAGTTGTGTCATAAGCAGCTCAGGAGGAGACCCACAATTTCCACAGCTGGTTCAGCTGAACGGGGCTATATCCCATCCAACAGGCTATATGCATATGAGAGGCAGACAGGGCCCTCTTTTTTTATCTTCTTGTCTCCTGAGAACACTTAAAGTAATGAAATATCTGCTGCTAAGGTGATAAAATAGTTGAGCTGTTGGAGGCAAGCTGTGGGGTTTGCAGGGGAGAAGCCTGTCAGAGGGCTGGCCAGGCTGGCTCAGGCCAGGGGTTTGGCTGGTTTAACATCTTGCATGTTCTCGGAGCCAGCGTGTGGGGAAGGTGCAACAAACACAGCAGAAAATTGAAGCAGGGCAACCAAGCCAGCAATCCTTAGTGGTTGTAATGGACCTCATCATACCAGCCAGCCTCTGTCTGTAGTCCCATTAACCCCTGATATTTCTCATATCAGTTTAATGTCTCATTCTCTTTGAACTTACTGATAAATCCTGAAGCAATGAGGTCTGTAATTTAGTCATGTGCAAAGGGTGCATGTGTGTGTGGGGAGGGAGGGGAGGCACCTCTTTGATTGGTGTTGATATTTGCAAATTTTCATTTTCGTGGAATTTCACTTCTGTGTTAGACCTGAAGCTGTGCCCTGTGCTCTCCCAGCTTTAATTTGGGTCTAAAGGTTATAAATACAAATAGCAAAAGCAGAGCAAACAAATGGAACAACACACTGTATTTTCTCCCAATATTTACGATATGACCAGTTAAAACATTCCTGAGGTAAATGTTTGTTTACCAAAGACATTTTCCAAACTGTATTTGAAAGGTTAAAAAAAATCCCTATGTTTTCTCCCAAAAGCTTCTTTATACTTAGCTCCAACATAGTCTGACACTTTCTGGCTGTAGAAAATAACAGAGTTCCCATTAGCAAACCGGAATGGTTATAAAAACACTGTTACACATTTTATTTTTTTCTTTTTAAAGTATTTAATCTCAAGCTTAAAGTTGCCTACAATCTGCTAAACAGCTTTCAAGACTGAGATATAAGTAGAAGAAAGGACGGTCTCTAGAGAGCTAATCTTGCAGCTAGTAATCCTTTGGGTTTTCAGCCAAATAGGATTGGAGACCAGGTTTTCTATGAAGAATGATTAAGATGTCTATATAAAGCTCAGATTAGGAATTAAAAAAAAAAAAAAAAAAAGAAGAAGAGGCCGAGAAAAGGTTTTCATGGAAAACGAAAAATCTCACAAATCTCCTGTTTCATTAAAATCAGTACTCCTCATTTCAATGGAAGATTTCTTTGGTTTATTTTATTTTAATTGCATGCAATTTCCATGATTGTACTTCAAATTGCAGGAAACTGGGTTCATGCAGGAGAAATTATGCATCTGATGATGTATTCATTATACCCAAACCAGTATACCAGCACAGGCTCCTGGAGCGTGCATTGGGCTGCATTGTCTTATTTCCATGTTCAATCCCAAACACTAAAGTGAACCAAAAATGTCCATATATTCTTTAGTAATGCCATGGAAGTGCGAAAAATTTTATACAGGAGTCAAAGAGATGAAAAACTAATTTTTATATCTCAAATGAGCGCAGATAAGGACACTAATCACCCAGTGGAAAATTATGAGAATTTTATGGTCCAAGAGGAAAATAAATTTCCCAAGAGTTTTCTGATTTCAAGAGTACGTTGATTTCATACATAGGCTGGAGAAGTCAGAGTGGGAAGCAGGGCAAAGGCCTGAGAAAGGCAAATCTGACACCAGTATTAAACCACATGCTGAAGTTACTAATTTTTGTGCAAAATAGTAGCTCACATTGTACGTATATAAAATATAAGCATTTTTCACAGGAAACAAAGTAGACGTGATGTTGCAAAACGTTAATTTGATAGTCTAAGAAGAGAGGGAAAAAGTATAACTATTAGCTGCCAAGTCCTTAAACGACTACGATTTTGGCATAGTCTTTCTGATCATATGATGCGCATTCTACTAGGGAAATCAGGGTTGTGTAAATTCTTGCGAGGTATTTTTAGAAAGCTATGAAGAATTGTCTGGAAGCAAATCAGAGGAGGAGAGAATTGTCCCAAATTATTGAAATATTTTAATTTCGTTGTTAAATATCTGAGAAAGCTCAAAGGAAAAATAACAAGCGTCTCTAAAAAGGCTATAATAAATCACTGTGTATAAATTTTCCATTCTGTGTGTTGTTCTTGCCTAGGTTTGTCATTTAATTTCTACAAGCACTGTGAGAAATCACTTTGCCTGGAAGGTTTTCAGGCTTCTGTTACTTTTTGGAAACTTAAAAATCCCTCTGTGACTCCATATCCTGAACTGCCATTCTGCTGTTAGAGCTGCAAGTTTGATGAATTCACAATGTTACATTAATAACTCTAAAGGTGTAGTTGGCCAAATAGGTATTTATAGGTATTCTTCTAAAAGTGGCAGAATTTTTCTTACAGGTCATTTGAATGACTGTATTGCAGCTTTTGCATCTGCTGGCAAAGAAGTCCTGACCTGACCAGTTTGATTCAAGCAAATGCACCTGAGGCTATTTATTTATATTTCCTCTATATCTGATGCAATGGGTTCCTTTGAAAATGAACATTTCCAAACAAAACCTTGTTTTTATCTGTAATGGTCATTTGCATCCCTCCCTCCCAGCATTAATTATTATAAACAGTACCAGACCATTCTTTTCTTATGTTTCAGTAGTTGGGTTTTTTTGTCATAATGATTTCAAGACTAATGGAGGCACCCTGACTATCAGGGCCAAGTGCAAGACCTCGGCAGTAGAGGGGGTTACTGCTCTCTTGCTGGAGACCATCCCATCTCTGTTCTCAAAGGGTTTTTGCACATCTCCCAAGCTGCATGTGACCTCACTGCTGAATGAAGACGGAAAAGGCCATCCAGGTGAAGATTTCTTTCACAGCAGTCATTAGGGTGAATTTTGTGAGTTGATTCATTTTTCCTAAGTGACGGTCCTATAGATAGGGATGAAATAACATTAAAAAAAATCCTTTTTTTTCCAGACCTGAAAGGTGAATGTTTAACATTCACTTAAGTCATTAGGAGTCCAAGGTACTCAGAAGCTTGAAATCCGATCATTGTTCCACTATAAAGAATGGAAAAACTATTAAGAGACTGGGACAAGAGTGCGCAACAATAACTGCAACAAGGGCAGAAAGAATGGAGACTGAAAGTTGCTGAAAGTCTAATTTTGGGAAAGGTCTGAATCAGAACTAACAAAGTACAGAAAAGTCTAATTAAATGAATGTTCATTCCCATAATCTTTATATAATCTGTTAACAGCAAATGGTATGAAATTGCCTTGTATAAAACACAGTCCTCTGATCAAGATTAAAGCAGTACTTTCCTTCCTCTCATTGCATCATTAAAATCTTTACTAAAAATGGGGATGCTTTAGTCTTTACAGTTTCGCCCTATTGCTAATGGGAAGGATGGCCAATATAAAAAAAATTGAGTGGAGGAGCTATGAGAAATGTGATCTCTGTTCCAGGAACAGACTGAAATCTCTTTAGTAAACTCAACAAAACAAAGACAGTTTATTCTCCTTACATTAAACAGCAGCATTTGTCAATGTCTTTGGTACAATATACTATTACAAGACCCTCAGTGAATGAGCTGCTATGTATTTCTCTATTACTGTCAGTGCAAAAATACATCAGCAACAAAGTTTCCTTTAAGGATCAACCAAAACAACTTTGTAGCCTCCACTTATAAAATAAATGTAATCAAAAATAGTGAAGAAAAATATTTGAAGTAAATTAAGCAAAAATTATAGTCTGTCTCATCCAACTTCAAAGTGGGAGCTATCTTCATTTTATACCCTTAATGAATGTATTTGTAAAGCTTAATAAAATATCAGTCAGTATTTTTGCTCAGTGTTCTTTCCCACGATGAGCTTGTTATGTCTTTTGCATTAAGCAAGGAAAAGTATGACTGTGTAAATATATTAGTGGCAGTGAGGATGCAAGTAACAATGTCAAGATGGTGAAGCTGTCTTGGATGAATGGGAATCGGAGAGGGTGTCCCTGGAAAGCCAAAGTGGAGAAGAGACACCGACTCAGTTTAGGGCAGGGGATGTCTGATGGGAGTATGGGGAGAGTAAAGATGTGGAACAGTCCAGGGTAGTAGCTAGAAAGGTAAGATCAGAGAAAGAAATACAGCTGAACTGGGAGATGTTATGCATTCTAGGATGCTGGCTACTAATACTGGAGGACTTCATGTATATGAAGCCAAAACACCTCATCTTTTAAGTCAAATGGTTACATGCTACTGGCTTGTCCTGTTACTCCTAACCATTTCCAGTACACAGACTCCCTGGCTTTCCTCTAATCCCATCATACAGCAGTGCAAGATTGCTTCTCCAAGCTTCAAAATGGTGGCAAATAATGAAACAAGAAAGGCCTGGCTGAGCTGAATAGATAGCAAGCCGGAAATTTTCAGATGCAGCAGCCTCAGAAATTATGCATTAATGTTTTCTCTAGCAACAGAGTTTTGACTGAAAGAGGCATCTTTATAAGAAACTGTTTTGGCTTATTTTATATTCAATATATTTTTTAATCAAAGCCCTCCAGATGCTACTGTGTTCTCCTCATTCAAAACCATCAACAGCCATATGCTACGGAACCAAAGGCTTAATTGCAAGGATGTATCTGGAATCCAACAAAGTCAGGGGAGACGAGGTGGAATTTCGTGAGTAATCAGGCAAGCAGACACGGGCTAGATGAATAAGTAACAAAGAAATACGCTCAGCATTCTCACTATTGAACAGGTTTTCGATTACTTCCAGGCCCTACAAAAAAGGGAATGAAATTCATGTCTCGCATACATCCACCCCTTATTTCTTTAAGTACCAGCCCGTAATTGTTACAGGAGAGGTGAAATTAGGGAACACACAGTGGAAAAAAAAAAATGTGAAGAAAACACATAAGGCTACATTTTTGTGATGCTTCTACACTGATCTTGTGAGGAACCTACATCTGTCCAAGAATGGAGTTGAAATGGAGCCAGCGGCAAGGTGGCATCTGGGGATGGATGAAACTGATGCATAAAAATGAAAATGTATGAGGTTGTTGAGAGAGACGTTTGTGGTAATTGATAATGACTAAGTGTTTTTGACCAACACAGAGTAAGTAGCTGGGCCTGTGCCCTGTTGCAGAGCATCGTTAGCATGGGTCTCTGTTATTGGCATATTTCACATGCTGCCATTTTAGATTTACTTAGTTTGAATAAAACTTAAGAGCTGGCTTCTGCACGTGCAGCATAATAGGCATTCTGATTTATCACTGCTGTTGCTCTGGGGTCTGGTTTCATCCTGCCATTCCAATGATGTATTTGGATATACTTTAGGAAGGAAGTCACGTGTACGCAGATTTGTTTTTATTTTTATGCAGTCAAGCATATAATGCAAATTAAATAAATTTTTAGCACCGCAAAATCCCATAGTCCTCATAATATCCAATACCAATTTAAAAATTATTCCAGAATTTACCCAACTTCCACTAGAGGTCAGTCAATAGATGGTAAACTTTCATGTTTTAGAAATGTATATTGTTATCTTCTTTACCTGTGTAACTTGTGCAAACATGCTGAACAAGAAAGTTATTGTATGTGCAAAACTTATGCATGAAAAATTCTTTTAACCATATGCTGAATTTTTAGAAGCTTATCCATCATTATCGCAAGGTGAAGTGTCACTGAATGCTTAGTTATCGAACAGAAAATGAGTGTGAAGAGTTGCTGTTACATAGTTGCAGCACGATCTGGATAGAAAGACTCTCCTTATTGTGGAGTGTTTTGTAAATCATAGAAACTGATTGGAAATCTACATAAGCCTTTTAGTAAGCTGAAAACTCAGTCAAACTACTGGGTTTTTTTAAAGGCAATCTGTCTTAACATAAAACTTGAAAGTACTGAAGTGCTTTAGTACAGATCTGTGGAATTAAAGCTATTTGTCGGGTGAATGGGAATTCAAAACAGGTTGCACCAGCTGCATCCACCACTGCCCGTTATTTGCAGCCTCCAAATCTGGGGTGTTCCCCAGGTGCCTTGATGTTCAAAAGGTGTGGCTGTTAAGTTGCTTTATTTATCATGGTTTTACTTACTACCTTTTCTATAAGCAGCATACTCAAAATTTCACTCCTTTACGTTGTTTCTGGATATTGAGTTTAGTTTATTTTTAATGTAATTGCTTTTTTGTTGTTGATCTCTCTCATCTTAGATGAAGCCCTGCTCAATAATGAGGTTCTCAGCCTCAGATGCTCTTCTTTGCCTCCAGACATGAAGGTCTTCAACCTAGAAAGCAATATTATTGTCCAAGATGGTCTTTTGGGAACCATTAAAACTGGTCAGTATCTGTGCTTTGTTCTTGGTGAGTTTTTACCTAATATTTCAATTTAAATGCTTCCACTATACTTGCAAAGATCTCCCATTTTCCACTAAGCATCACTAATGATGATGACTTTAATCACGCTCAAATACACCTTTTTGTTGCCACCCTTCTGCTGCAACTGCATCAAGTCTGAGACACAAGCAATTTCTCCTAAGGATTCACCACAACATTGTTGATGTGTGGACCGAGAACATCATAAATGTGAGCATCTATCAAGATATTACATACACACAAAGACTACATGCTTTCATATCTCTGCTGGTTACTCAGATATAGATATGAGCCCTCCTTGGCATTACTCAGGTACAATACTCAGATATATAACCGTCCAACTTCAGGAAAACTGTAGTGCAGTGTTTCTAATTCAGGAATCATTAGCTGGCATCTGCTGCAAATCACATGATGCATGATTACGAAAAACTTTTAAATACTTACAATATCTGAAAATTGTTTTATGAAAGATAATTTTTATGCAGATCCTGGTAGCCACAAATTGCAAGTCACAAACATCTTAACCAAGATTCATGAAGTAGGAGTACCATTAGCACTTGAATTGTTTCACCGTAATTGGACTTGACAGTTAACTATGAGACAAAAAAGCTCATCTCTGTGAAGCCCCTGGAGGAGCAGAACTAGCATTTTCAAAAATTCTTATTTTCCTAAAGCTATCTGTTGGACTGGACCTCTCAGTATTAAGCTAAAGTGGCATGCACAGTTTTGAGCATAGGTCAGAGGATTTTGGAATTCAGTGACAGTATTTTCAAAAGGAGTTACGTCTTTTTCTCTGCTAACCGTGCTTTTTCTGACACATGACATTTGAAAATCTAGTTTGCGTGTTTTAACAAGAGAAGGATAAGCCTGTAGAGCTCCTGAATCCAGTTTAAAATACATTCCTTTCAGTGTTTCACAGCCATGATGTTATAAAATAGAAACGTGTTTTGAGATAAACTTGTTAAGCTGGTATCTGACATCTCAAAATGTTAGAGTTTTTTTGTTCTTTGACTTTCAGTCCTCAAGATCCTCTGCTTCAATTGGAATCAGCTGAAGATTCAGCGTGTGGCATCTATGTGAAAGTGATGAAGCAAATACATCCATAATCTTGTTCATTTACAGCAGCCAAGGATTTGGCAGTTATACCTCTTTGTGCCTTTTGATTTGACCTGCATCAGAAGACCACCTTCAGAAACCTGGGAAATTTCACTCTTGTCACATCCCTTTTGTGCTTTTACTGTGACAGCTTTCACCGAGAGGAAGCAGGAGGGGTGGTGGGAGGACAGCAGAACTGCACAAAGTGATGAACACGCATGGAAAATTGGTAGAAGAAACTTATTTTGCTTGCGTGTCAGAAGAGACGGGGGATATGCCCAAGGGAAGGAGGTTTCGGATGAAAGTTGCTGAACTTCTGATGCTCAGAAGTGAGCACTTTGCCTAATGGCTACGCTAGGAAATTTACCCTGGAGCATTCTAAACAGATGCTGACTACAACAAACGGAGAGGGATATTTTTTCCTTACCATGTGAGGCAAGGGTAAACAAATTGGAGTTTTCACTAAATCAAGCTTTTCTGGAGATGCCCATCACTCTGTTCTCATTTTGGGTGGATTCACTGAGGAGGCACAGGGCTTTGTGGACCATGGTCTCCCTCACGTCACTGCTTAGTGCTGTTGCAGTCTCCTTGCAGCAGTGGGGAACACCAGCCTGCCTTGGAGCTGCAAAACAGCATAGTGCCACAGCTGAGGTGTGTTGGCTCATTATCCCATCCACATTAATACCTGGGACGCTCCCATCCCTCCTTCTCCTCACTGCCTTAGGTACTACCTAGCAGACTGAACAGATAAAATAAATCCCTGCAGAGACCTCATATTAAGGGCTTTATTCACTGTAAAAAAATTTCCTCTAGGTATGTGTATTACTAGTTTCAGATCTGCATCTGGGGTACAACTCTTAACATAGCTTTGCCTATTTGATGAAACTGTGAATGCATCATCTCCAGCTGTGTGTCCTGAAAGCAGGTAAGCTACAGAAGTGTTATGTGTTTCCAGGGATAGTGCCTTGCTGTGAATATCCCAAATGAGCAAGCCTACTTTGGCTGGGTTTATAATTCCTGGTAAGTTATGACTCCCTCCCTCAGCATGAAGAACTCTTGAGAGCTCTTAAAATGTGCTTGAAAAAAATGCTATGCATCCTTCAGGGGCACAGAGTCTAGCTGGAG
>VYZM01015079.1:0-13235 GCA_013398915.1 Dromas ardeola
ATGATTCTATGATTCTATGTATCAAAGTGCAGTAATTGATGTAAAATGCTGTCCTGGTTTCAGCTGGGATAGAGTTAATTTTCTTTCTAGTGGCTGCTGTGTTTCAGATTTGGAATGTCGATAGTGCATATTTTTTTAGTTGTTGCCAGGTGATGTTTATATTAGTCAAGGACTTTTTTCAGCTTCCCATAGAAGCTGAGAGGGAACATAGACAAGACAAGCTGGCCAACGGAATATTCCATACCACAGACATCATGCTCAGCATATAAATGGGGGTTGGCTGGGGGAGCAGGAATCCGCAATCACTGCTCAGGACAGGCTGGGCAGTCAGTCATTGCCTAGTGAGAGCAACTTGCATTGTATTACTTGATTTTGTATATTCCTTTACCATTACTATTATTGTTATTTTACTTTTCCATTATTGTCCTATTAAACTGTCTTTATCTCAACCTACAATGGTTTTTTCCTTTCCCCTCCTTTTCTCCCTCTTCTCCATACCCTTCTGGGCAGGGAGGGGGAGGAGTGAGCAAACAGCTCACTTCACAGTGTGGTCCTAGTTGCTGGCTGAGGTAAAAACATGGCAAATGCATTAAAAAAGCTCCAACCATCTTCTTTGATAATAGACACCTAGCAAGAATGAATGGTTTAATTATATATGCTTTGCAATATCATGATGGAGGGGGGGAAACTACTTGGAAGAAGTAAGGCATTAAGTTGGATATAGAAACCCTTCAACAGTTTCTGTATCCTGCTGTTTAAATGCTTTCATTAGTTAAAACTAATGGAACAGATCACAGCTTCTTCTTTGATTTTGAATTAAGCTAAGAATCATGTTCCATACACCCTGTAAGAAAATGGGAGGGATGGGGGTTTCCAACGACATCAATGGGTTTAATAAAACTAGAAAATATTATTTCCCTCAACAAAATCACCATCATTTATCTTTAGACCATCACAGGCACAAAAGTACTTCTATGAAACATTGTTATCATTAAAGTATTTCTGCACCACCTGCAAAGAATGCTAGAAGAGTCTTTGATAGCCTTTTCAAAGTATTTGTATTAAATCCTGCCTGCACTGGGAAAAAAACCCACCACCTGATTCTATTTCACCTGTGCATATTTTTGTAATTACCTCTGTCATATTATATGGTCTACGTCCAGTCTAACAAAGGGTCTGGTAAATCTACAATACCAAATAACTCTAAAGAAAGTTCTGATCCAGACTCAAAGACCTGTGAGTTTGAATCATTGACATTAAAGTTTAATCAGTGCACAGTCATTCACTGCATATAACCAGTTATTACCTTAATTTTGGACTGACTTACACCCACTGTTTCATTAAAAGGTAATTTAGTGTCCCAGAATGAAAGGCAAAGAAGCCCTGCCTAGATAATTTTGTGTGCCTAATGTTCTTGAGAGCTATAAGTGCCCTTATCTGTGAAGCACGTTAGAAGTGCACAATCTAAGGCTTTGTACTGAAGTTTCTGGGGCCATTAGAGTTCTGCTTGAGCACCAGATCCACCTCCTCACACATGGCTCCTGTGGCTGCACTTCAGAGGATCAGGAATGAAAGGGGCTCAGCCAGTCAGTTGCTAAAGGACAGTATGTCCTGGGTCTTTCCTACCTTACAAATGCTGAGTAGCTGGTCTGCAAATATCGAGAGGACTTTGCACTGCATAAAGTGAATACATTCTCATTCTGCATGCTATTTCATCCCTTTAAGGACACATATAATATCCAGAGATTCCCTTACTCCTAAGACATTGCTATGCTGAGCGTGTCCAGATGTCCCTCAGTGTTTACAGTTTTGCACCTGTCTCTTCTATAAATCCAGTTAAAATGAATAAAACAGTTTTTCATCAAGCAGAGTTGCTTGAGGCAATCTGATGTGTTCTGAACAGATGTAGAAGATCAGGTTTTCTGTTAAAACAGACTGCAAGGATTTTTAGAGGTAATGAATGAGGGCTCGATTATTTTCTTTTCCTGAGATTGTGCAGACTTCCCACTCTTCCCTGGTAAATCCCTTAACACTCCAGGATGATGTGCTGTACATGGATATTGCTAGGAGCAGGGGCTACCAGTAAGAATTTCAGACTCTTCACAATGCATAAATAAAGACTAACAGAACCAAAAAGAGCATGCATGTTATCATGCCTCTCCATTCTACTGATTAAGATGCTCACCCAGGCTGTTCTAGTACCTGAGCCAATTAATGTTTCAGTTTTTATATTAAATAGTAACTGTTCAGGAAAACAAAATAAAAATTGAAACAGAATTTAGCACGTTATTTTATTTCTCTCTCTCATGCCATATGCCTTTTCTCTCTCATGCTTTCCTTCCCTCTTAAAAACAAAACTGTAATTAACTACACAAATAAAATGGCTTTAGCTGGAGCATGTAACCAATCAGGGACACTGAGGACCTGGTGGTAAAGGTCCTAGCAGGATCTTTCATTCTGGTGGCTAAAAGATGAAAGTTTGTAACAGTTAAAAAAAAAATCAGTGGGAAAATTGCATGTTATGTGAGTGCAGTATGCCCTGAACTGTGAGATAAGAAGAAAGTCCGCACTTCACACCTCTGGCTATCATTTGATAGTTGAAGACACTGATTTCCTTTTGGGTGGTGATGGATACTGGATCTATGAATTCCATGTGGAAGAAAATGCTTTAGTTCAAGAAAAGACTAGGTCCTATCTGCAGCATTTCTTGTTGACTAACCCCTGAAAGTGACTGTTTAATTAATTAATCCTGTATTATAGAATCCACACACAGAATCACACACAAATACGTAATAAAGTGTATTTTGCTATACTGTTGTAGAAGACTTTTATGAAAAAAAAATCATGTTTGACTCAATCATTTTCCATAATTTAGATTTATTTTGCTGAAGGTTGTAATCGTCATACAAATGTCATCCACTTTTCATCACGCTCAGTTCTTTTCTTTTTAAATAACTTCAGAACATCTGCAGTTAGCAGGACAAGATAGAAAACCATATAATACTTCTTAGGGTGCCGATTTAGCTTGAGGTTGGAGAGAAAGATTTGGTGCCAATTTTGCCATACAATTAAACAATGGTCAAAGTGTTGGGCCTAGAAAACAGCAATGTGATACTGAAAAGAGCTGAAAGAGCCGAATCTGTAGATCTATAGCACCTGAAAGTTTATAACAACTTTTATAATTACTGTGGTTGATGGATTTTTTCTTGCAGTTTTTGAGTATCAGCTAGAGCTTCTGTATGTCTTCCTGGAAAAAGTCCCAGTGACACTTCTATGTGAGAGTTTATTTCTAGTGCTTGCAGTTTAGATGGATAGAGGACATGATGTATAGTCCTAAACTCCCCTCTCTGGACGACTGCCACATTTTATGTGAGAATTTCTGCATTTACTAAAACAGGCACTTGAATACATGTAATTCTTGTAACAACTGATTACTTTGTAGATTAGTCAAAATGTCATTTCTCATATGTGACAGGTGAAACGAGCAATCCCAAGAGAATTATAAAAGAAAAAAAAGAATCCTTTTTGCTGAGCTCAAGATAAACTATTTATCACACTCACTGAATTGCATACTACAGTTCTTGTGAAAACTGCCCAAGTCATACCGACAATTTTGGTTCACAGATGCTACCCTGCCAATACTTCTTGTGCCAAATTGGCTGTTGAAGTACTGTCCAAGCTGGTGTCTGCAATTTATGAAGCTGAAGGACTGTTCTCTGTTAAACTCTATCATGGACAATAGAAGTATTATCTACAACCGTCTGCTAATCAGCATGAGCTGGAGACTGCTGTACCTACATCTGATGGCTAAAATGTCATCTGTACAGACAGAAATATTTTTTTTTAAGTCTGGAAGATTTTAATCTATAGTGATCCTCTGAAAACAGTCACATCATATGATTTATTTTGTATCTATTACAATTGCACATGCTTACAAAAAGAATAATGTAATTAAACATTTCTGACATATCTATAACCTATGTTACTAAAATAATATTAGTGTGTTCAAATAACTCATTTGGCAGACAAATGTATTAATTTTTTTCTGGACTGGGATATACCAATACCCTTAAGGACTTACAAATTAATTCTGATTAACAGAAGGACAAAAGTAAGTCTAATTACAAGCAGTAAAAATGGTATTATACAGGAGTTCAAAGCTTGCATTCATTTAATTGACTTTAAATTATTTCTATAACCTTCTTGCTATAGGGATTTATGTCTCTGATTTTAAATTAAAAAGTAATTAAAACACTTATCTAGTATCTGCACATTACTTTGGTTTTAGAGAATACAAAATGTAAAGCTGAAACTATAGAACTTAGAAAGGGGTTCATGCTTTAGCACTGAGGGTAGGCAAGCACTGAGCCAGACACATTGTCCTCAAGAACTCTGTTATTAAAGTAGTTGTCGCTTTCTCCCAGAGCTCTATGTAACTGCATTTATTGTTGGGAACCTTGAAGCTTCTCTCATTTCAGACACGTTTTGTTTAATTGATGCTACATGTTCTATCACTATGCAAATATCAATTTTACTAACACTATTGCTGAATGAGTGACTCCCCGTCACTAATTTAAATTCATGAAAGCTTGTTCAGGCTTGTAACTTCTAGGAAGACCTTCCAAGAGCACAGTTTTTTCCTGTAATTTTCCCAGTCTTACAAGAGACCAACCTCTTTCAGTCTTATAGACCAATACTGTCAAGGCATTGCCAGTAACTGCATGAAGTTCTCCAGCAGAGACACAGTTTAAAGTGTCAAAAATAGAAATAAAATTTAAAAAAACAAAATCTGTCCCTACATGACAGCTAACTCCTTTTTTTTTCAGTATAAATTAGCTCTGTATGTGATAATTATCTCATATAGATAATTACAGCTTTTTCCTACACTTAGGAATTATGGTTTTTTTCCTACAATCCAAACATTCACACAGATGTCTAGAAAGCTTTGCAGTGTAGACATAGCTTATGAAACTTAAAGCCATGCAATACAACACATACGTTTTGCCCTTTCTTACCATCCTAACTCTAGGTCCCTTGCTAGCACATAAATAGAAAATAACAGCTTCCTATTTCGACGGGGATATCAAAATTGACTCTGAAAAGTCCTTCAAAAATAGTAGTTTCAGGAAAATCATTTTAGATTCCCATCTAGCCTCTACAGTTCTGAGAAGGAAACAAATAGATAGCCCAGAGACATTGTTTTAGACAACCAGTATACTTTTATTTACCAGAATATTGTTTCTCCGCTGAACGCCTTCATGCATCTCTAATTGGAATTCACTGAAATGAAAGTTATCTAAAGACCCTTAAACAAGTCTGTGGTGAGACAACAGAAGAAATCTGGGGTTTTGTTAATACATTTTCCTTTGCAATATGGAAAATAAAATTTTCTAATATAGTCTTATCATTCCTTTATCGCAAAACAATTACGTAAAATACTGTGTTCTGAATCTATTACTAGTGAGAACCAAACCATTTAAAAACAATTCCATTTTCAAACTCATGCCACTCTTAAAGAAAACAAAGTCTTCTATATAAACTTTGATGATGCTCATAGTATCAGCAGAATGCACAAGGAAGGGTTGATTGTAAACAAAAAACTTTGTATTTATGAAAAATTAAGACACTGAATGGAGAATTAGACACCTTCTGTCATTTTCTTCTGCATTCTGATCCTTCTGAGAGAGTGGAGATTCTTGTGCTGTATCTTTTTTTTATATTTTGTTGGTGATATTAAATGTGAAGGCAAAGTTCTGAAGAGATATTTTGTCCTCCCTACCTTTTGAACTGTAAAGTGTTATTGCTCACATCAATAAAAGGATGATAGAAACTTGGATACACCCTGAAGGTAGAACTGTTTAAAATACTTCTTAAGGATTCTTTCTATATAAAGTGGAATATATGTACTGACGTTGATGTTGTGATGGGGTAGTAAGTATATTAAAGAAGAAGTACCAGTACAGTCTCTTCACTGAAAAGGAAGACAAAGTAAGTCGGATCCTCTTTAATTCCTGTGATGTTTTGCAAAGCCTTTTCTGCCTTATGGAAATACTATCTTTAGAATGAAAGACGAGCTCTATTTTCCACTCTGCTGGTTACTGAACATACTGCTTAATACACAGAGCTGTGGTGAGAGGTGTTGTTCAGGACATTCTTGTACATGCTTTTGCAGATGCAGACTCCTGAAAGGAGAAAGCAAATAAAGGAAATTTGTTATTTGTTCTCTAATACACCATTAGAATGTCAGTAAAGAATTATTCTTCTGAAAATCCCTTGAATTCACACAGAGAAGGAATAATGAGTTTATCTTAATACGTAAAGAGTTTACAGAAGCACACATAAAACTGAATTTTCATCTCTGTCTCCCAGCTACAGAAAACATAGTGGCTTTTTCCCCTTTTTTTTCCTTTCACCCTCTCTATGTCTCTCCTTCCCCTGCCTTTTCTTGTTCCATTTTGGTTATTAGTAGTAATCTGCATCTATAACTGCAACTGCAAAAAAGGTGATTTTTCCCCCTCCCACAGAGCATTTACCCTCATAAGTTATGAGAGATGAACCTGCATCTTCATTCAGAGCTCTGAAAGCAGCGGTTGTGGAAAATATATTGCATTCACCCCACTAGGCCTTCAGCCTGCTACATAACTCAATTAAGTAATAGGAATGGAAAGTCCTATTTATTGGAATTTTCCTACTCAAGATCAATGCATATGTCGGTATAAAATTTCTCAGTTTTCAACAGACTTGAAGTATGTTTTTATTCAAATCCAACTGACTGCTTATTTACATTAAGATCTGATACTGTCTTTTTTATAAATGGTTTACATCGATTTAAAAGCATAACTGGGCAAAATGCATTTCAAAAGTGAATGAAGAGTCAAACGTGGGATACAATATGAAAATCTAGACTTATAATTATCCATGTACATGGGTTAAATCCACCTTTATAAAAATAAAATAATTCTGTAGAGCACAGCCAAAAATTGCAAAATGAACTATGCTAAAGTATCATCAGGAAAAATGTACTGAAAATGAAACATAATGTAGTGAAATGAAAGTCTTTGGGAATGAAGGCTTAGCTAATGGAATACCAGTAACGGCTGCAGCACCTGACAAGGTATATGTACTTTAGACTACCCAAACCGGAATTGCACCAAGAAGCAGAAATAAGACCTGTGGTTACAGTCTCTGCTGCAGGGAGCCCACCACCCACAAAAGAATTCATCAGAGTGTGATGATATGTAGACAAAGGAATGTGCAAGCTCACCACCTGCTGTTGTGTTATTGCTGCTATTTACAAAATACATGCATTCAGGCTTAACATTCAGAGTATTTGGTGGAAAAAATCTCTATGAAATATGGAAAACACTTCCCAGCTTTGCCTCCAGGTAACTCCTTAAAGAAATTCACCTCTTATAAAACAATCCTTGTTATTGTTGACTACTAAGGAAATAAAAGCAACTTACAGTTTGTCGTGAGTTTTGAGTAAATGCTTTTGTTTTGAGCTTGTTAAGGTAATATGTTGAAAACCCAAATACTGTATCTAAGCTGGCAAGAAAGAAAAAAGGATACGAAGAGATACTACTATTTGCAACATAAAGTGAAGTGTGACATCCAACCTGCAGGACTTAGACAGCACTCCTTAGTGAATTTGTGACAGAGGTAAAAAAGAATCCCACTACTCCATACAGCGTGATTAATTTTCTTAATTATAACTCTTCTTTTTTTTTTTTTTTTTTAATTTTTTCACTGTTTTAATATAGCTTGCTCCCATTAGTTCCACATATTTAACATATCATACACACCTAGTATGGAAGGGGTATGAAAATAGTTCTCAGCGTTGGCCCTTAATAATTTTTGTAACAGGCAGAGTCAATAGAGGTAAGTGAATGTTCCAGATCCTCTATACATCAGGAGAGAATGTTGTCTTTAGTTTTTTTCATTAATTTGGCTAGAGGAAACACACGACAGGTTGTGTGGAAGCTTTGTACACGACAGGGAGCATTAAACAGTTAACCAATAAAAACATAAGAAAGAAACTAACTAGGTAGAATCAAGTTTGACAACAAAGGACAAGACAGCACAGTAAGGATTGTCGGTGGACCCAAACATGAGACTACAAGTCGTCTTTGTCAATTTGTGCTCATTACCAGAAAACTAAAGCTTCCATTCCTAATAAATTCCCACAGTCTAATCAACATTTAAGGGAAGATTTTCAAAACCATCCAAAGGGACTTAGGAGCCTCAAACATCTACTTTTTTAAAAAATAGGCTTTTTGGGAATTGAAGTCTAATTGAATATATCTGGTTGGGCTTTTGTTTCTTCTACCATTTTATAGTTCATATCCTTGATCCCTTCTGCAGGCTTTAAGAAGAGACAAAGAAAGAGGAAACTTCTTTACTGATTATTTTTACCTCCCATTAGAAAATTATCCTGTATCCTGGACAATATTTGGGTTTTTTAAGAAAGTTGTAATGAGATACCCCATTGCAAAAAGGAGTAGATCAGAGATGATCTATTGAGATGAGAGATCTAACCATATATTTTCATCTTATCTTCTTGTTATGCTGTATTATAAACTGTAGTAGTTTCAGACTTTTCTGCTCTCCTCCACCCAGTTTCAGGTAATATATTTGAACCTGTGGGGTTTTTTTTTTTTTCCCTGAGAATATTTTTTGACACAACTGACAGAAAATGTGATTTAGCTTGCATTCTTTGAAATGCTCTACATTCCCCAGGTGAGGTTCCATATAACTGTTTAGTATGACAGAGAAAAATTTCTGAGCTGGGAGCTTGTGTTTGATATAGGAGCTCAGAGTCCAGGCTATAATTAGGTCAATGTTTTATCGGTGTCTAAAAAAAACCACCTATTCGTATGAAATTAATATTCTGAAAAAGAATACAAAATTTCTTGTCTGCTTACTGTTGAATACCATTTAAAATCAAGAAAAGAAAGTTTTGTCCAGATGCCCATGGATTCTATGCTTGTGGGTTCTCTGTTACAATATTTTTTGAGTCTAAAGTCTTAAGGTTGGAAGCTCATAATATTCAAACTGATGCTCTGATATTTTTTTTTTATTCTTTCAAACAAAGTATCATCATACTGCTACTAGGAAATGCAAAATTCAGAAAATTTTAATGAAAGAACAGTAGAAAATTTCGTTCTCACTATTCCCAGATTTCAAGCACAAGAAAGCTATGTTCTAAACTCTGATTATTCAGTGGGTATTGTCAGATATGAAAATCTAGGACACTAAAACATAAATTCAGGCAGCTCCAAAATCTGCCTAAGCAAATTTAAAGCCAGAACAGTAAGCTGACTCAGAAAGACCCATGCTTGAATCCTTCATTCCTGAACACAGTCTTCAATAAAAAAAGCTGTTGTTAACTGTCTAATTAGCATTTTCTTGGCAATGACAAAGCTGGATGAGAAGAAATTGTGAATTTAGTTTTGTACCACACAGCATAAGCTATATGGCATTGGCATAGCATGATCTTAGCATAGTAATAGGAAAAGATTAATTTTATATCAGAAAGACTTTTTTTCCTCAAAAGGAATGTTTCACTATCCTTTAAAAATGTTTAGATGTGGGAATAATTGTTTTATATCTGTAGTAACTCAACCCTTTTCTTTTTTCTTGTATTGAAAGAGGCAGGTAGAGTTTCTGTTCAGAGTCTAGAAACCACAATACAGAACATAGAAATGAGGAAAAATTTTTTTTTCTTGTATGTTAAATTACAGTATTCACTAAAATTCTTAAGTATTAATTTCCTTTTATTATTTTTCACAAATGTTCCTTTAACATATTACAATTATCAATTTAAAAGATATTCTACTGCAGCAAAAAAAAATCAGTCAGGACTATACACTTACTTAATATTAAAGGCATTACACAGATGCCTCTGTTCAGGTACTGTTCATTGCAGAACAAGCACCCTCATTTATTTCTTTTAGCTTTTCAAATGTAAAGGCAGTAGTTTCTATTTAGTTTCCATACAAAGCAACTATTTCTGCAGAATATCTCCCAGGTGAACAAGATGGAACCAACCAAACAGTACAACAAGCAGTATGTTTTAAAATATTGCAATTATTCTGAAAGTTTCACAATTGTTAAATATTCCTCTAGGACCTAATAAAAACAAATGTTCATAAATTGATATTGCGGTTGTGGCATTTCTGATGATGGCTACTATAACCCTTAGGCAGTGGCTTTTCACATTATAATATTGGTCCGCTCAAGAAATACTGACATGAAGGACAAGAAAAAGAACGGTACAAGCAATTTCTGAAAGGTGTAACAGGATAACAGCAAAACGTACTTTTGGATCTGCAATTCTATATGTTTGGTTAAATAGCTGTGGTAGAAGCACCTCATATGAAAATGCTCAGTAACATTGTTGTGAAGTCTAGGAAAAGCAAAATAAATGATAATGTGAAGTGTATTTAGCTCAATATGGCCTCTAAAAATTTCAAATGTTCCAATATCTTTCACAGTACAAAGAACATTTTTTTTTCCAAGGAAGTTCAAGTTCTGATTTATCTTCTGACAAAAAAAAATATGTAAACTCTTTACCTCATATGTAAAACTGGATGTGGTTTAAATAACATTTCATTAAAGGATGCTTGATAGTGCTATGTTCTCAAAATTATAGTATGAAAGGATGCACTAAAAAAGTTACGGCAGGGTACATTACATCAAACAAAAAACAGTCTTATTGTAAAAGCTTGATAGCACTTTTCTATAGCCTTCCTTGCCTTAGATTTATTACTTTTTTTTTTAATAATTTAGTACATTTCTGAAGTTTCAGAGAAAATTTGCTGATAATAGAGAAGTCTGCTCACCTAATTAAATTACATCACCACACAGAACAAATCCTTGCCAACAATCTGCACAGTTCTGTTGCTCTATTAGTGTAATCAAAGTAATCAGGAAATGATAAATACCAATTTTGACCATAACACATGTCTAACATCAATGAGACTAGACTTTGAATGTGAAAGTACTGTAGATATCCATTACACTAGCTTACTAAATAATAAACAGTGAAGTGTAAACTGTGTTGTTTCTGTTTTGAAGAAAAAACATAAACTTGCATTTGAAATACAAGACATACATTATACTTTACAAACATTAAACCTATTAGATAAAGACCTGTATCGTAATTATTTCATTCAAAGATGTTAAATTGTTAAATGATTTAAGAGTAAAGTTCAGGCAACAAAATTTGAAAGATGCAAATTTTTGACAGCAAGAAATACAAAAGTAACAAAGGGAGAGAAAACAGGTGTTTTCTTTTTTAGTTATTTTTTTTTACATTTCTGACACAATTTCAAAAAACACAGGGAAAAATAGATAAATACATTTTTTCTTAGATCTCAATATACATTAATAAGAAAATAAACATCCTCCCCAAAATTTGAAAAATATGTTTTACAGGAGCAGGACCCATTAAGCAAAAAACCAAGCATATAAAATATTAGGGAAAATTTGGCTTTCCTTTAAAGAAATGCATAAAGATCATAATGACAACCAAGTGAAAACATGGTAACATAATTATATCTCACTATCGTTATTTTCAAAGAAACAACCTAGATTTAGCCTTGTTGAGGACTGAATGCCGCCTACACTTGTCCCTCATCCTGAAGATCATTTAGCTGATTTACAGTTTGTATTATTTACTGTCAGCTTCATGGTACCACTCAAGCATCATGGCATCACAGGTTTGCCAACCTGATGTCAAATTCCTTCGTAGACAAATATTCTTCATAGTACTCTGATCTACTATTCTAACAACATGAAAACATCAAAATAATTGATGAAACAGAAATGATGGTGGTGAACTAGGTTATTCTTTTACTAACAAACTCGTTGCTGATCTTGTCTTGCTGATCATTATGGTAAAACCAACAAATGTAACATGTCTGTTGCTCATAAACCATCTTTAACACTCATATTTTACAGGTCTATAGCATGATTTTAGAATATTTTAATAGGCCACCAAAAAGCAAGAAATATAGTCATGACATTTGCTAGGTGAGCATCAATGAAGTTTGCAGATCTTCGTATGCTGTTTGTGGTGCTACCTTAGAAGTCCTTTACAGTAGCTGGTAAATATTATTTTTTTCCTGGTCAGTAGTGCCTTTACATTCATTAAAACCGAATTCATTACCATTTGAAAATTAAACCTACTTGATATTTCTTTCCAGGGTCTTGGAAACATGTTTTGAAAGAGACAAACACAGAATAGGCTAAAGAACATAAGAAAGCCTACTCTGGGTTCGATCAAACCTTCCCCGTCTAAAACTATTTTTATGCAAGTGACCAGAACGACACTGGGAAATTTAGCACTGAAACAGTCAAAAGTAAGCTTGCAGCTCCAAGAAAGGAATTCACAGTATCAATATTGTGCCATTGAACATAAGTTACACACTTGTACTCAAGATTCACAAAACTTAGCTATCTGAGCACTGAGATAACCAACTAAGCCAGCAATAAGAAATTATAAAATGAGATATTTGCCTGAAGTACTTTTTCTTGCTTGGGTTTCGGCATATCAGGTTGGGTTTAAGCATAAGTATGCGTGGATGCATAGTTTCTGCCTAACTCGCATACAGCTTGGAGATACATCCCTAGCAATCAGACTTACATGTGCATTAGTATGTTTTCAGTCATTTAAGAATTTTCATATACAATTTTCAGGTTTGTAAATGCTTTCTTAGGTATGACCTTTAATGATGTTCTCATTGATAATCACATCAAAGTTTACAGCTTCTCATAATATATTCTCTGAATAAATAGTTACTTTGCTCTTTCTCCATGTGTAAATATGTGGTTGCAGAGGTGCAGTCACTTGGGTCTTTGTATCTGGTATGAGGGAGATAACATTCTTACTGAACTGTGTTGCATAAAGAAGGCTGTGACACACTGCTAAACGCAAGACTGATGTCCCTATGTGCCTTGCCAAAGAGAATATCAGGAGAGAAATACCACTGAACAGAAGAATAAGGCTCATTATTTTAGTATCAAATCCAAGTAAAAGAACTTCACAATTTTGTTCAAGAATGTGAACTGAATTTTAAGTACTTTTCACTATTTGCTCTCCTCAAAATATTCTTATTCAGGTTGAAACAGAGATGACATATAAAATAACAGAGACACATTACACAGCACTTGGGCTCCCATAATGTTATCAAAAGTTTGGCAATTTTTTTGCTTCTCCTCACCACTCCATCTTA
>VYZM01015079.1:15880-35451 GCA_013398915.1 Dromas ardeola
AGGATATAAAAAAAAAAAAAGAAAATAACACACAAGAGTTTGGCAGGAAACGTCATCATAATTGTGATACCTCCAGTACTTGTGGGCTTATAAGCTTTTAGCTCTCTGTTTAGTAACCTGATACTTCCAGAGTCTTCTTTCTTTAAAAACCGGGTTGCAAGTCTTTTCAAAATATTTTTTGTTTAATCCACCATTAATATCTGAACAAGTTTCATGTTCCATATTCCACAGACTGAATGATATTTTCTTTCCATCTAGAGCTATTTGAATTGCAAGCATCAAAATGAGGCATATCAGACAATGTTTTCTCTTCAAAAAGTCTACAACACCAGGTTTCATCAACACTGCGTCAAGAACATTTTATAGCTAAAGAATACTGGCTTCACAGAGAATTTATTTCAGCCCAATTCACCCACTCTAATTTCTGTACCAGGATGACAAAACAGTGCTAAGTAGGAGTTAAAACACTATATCAAATCCATATCTCAAGGGTACTTCCAGAACTGCATGCATTATAAAGTTCACTTTTTGGATGACTTGAATCAAGATAGCCTGGTAGTTTACTTAAATTTTCAGAGAAAGGGTCAAAGACTTGGGTTTTTTCTTTACCCTGCATTGTCACAAATGATAGAGGACAGTTCTGAACAGTTATAAATAATCAGGTTTAGCATCTGGTCAGAATCCTTCAGGGTCTTTGCTCTGAAGAACAAGTAACAGAGATGCATGGAGGTGTTGGAGATACATAAATGATACATAAAGTGGTCAAAATAATCAAATAACACAGTTATCATATGGCAATGCAATAGGTGATAGAAATAGAAAGCACCAGAAGGGTCAAAAAATGCAATGACAGAGTCAATGCAATGACTCAGAGCACAAAATGTCTGCATGTGACCTATTTAAATAAATTAGTTTGTTTGTTTATTATTCAAACCACTTTTGCCCTCACTGTCTCCCACTTTATAAAGGATACAAAGTTTTTGTCCCTGAGTTGTTCTGAAATGTGCGAATTTAAAACCATAATTGCATTTATTTATAAATCATGAAATCTCTGGGAAGTCAATAACAGAATTCACACCGACTTCAACAACAAGAGCCTGTTACCCAGAAGTGTCATCCCATGGGATGGTGCATACTCAGAATTTCACACAAAAAAGAAATCCAAGACTGTTATTGGAATGGTGCTATTTTAAGGCCTGAATATTTTCAAGCTGCTGATACTTACCATTAGGTCTTCCTATACATAGTACTCAGATGCTGCTAGAAAAGAGTCTGCAAATGACTTGTATCCTGATGACTCCACTAACGCCAAAAAAGGCTGACTAAATGCATGCTGTGGCATATAATAAGGAAATACTTTGTGCTAAGACACGAAAGATACCAATGCTTTTGCTACAGTAGAACATTTCATCACAAATGACTTGAAGAGCAGTAGATACTCATCAGGTCTTGAGGCAGGATATGTGCAATTTTGCGGAAGATCATCATATGACTCTGCATTGTTGGTAAATTACCTGAAGTTTTCTTGTGGATATTTGTTTTCACAGAAAGCAAAACAGTTGTCTGGGTATGGGTCTGTACCAAATTTTATTTGGTAACACTGTCACCTGATGTAGTCCCTATACACAACAGATAATAGGAAACATTCAGAAAAAGTAATCGCCCCCTCTTCCCCCCTCCAACCCTCCCCCATATGGTCAAAGTATAAAAATTCATCCTAAAACCAAAGGAATGTACAATATTAGCATATACCTGTATGTACTAGCATTCAGATTAAAAATATTTCCAAAATTACTTCTAAATCTATGCAGAATTCTTTACAGTCAGCAATAGAGTTTACCAATACAGTATAGTAAGCCTGATTGGCTTCTTTAAGTTTTCTACTGTCTTCATGAAACTCCATTTCATGCCTTCAAGTATAGAAAACTATCTCAATTTTTACTGGTTTTGTAGTAGATGAAAAGGCAGATGTCATTGTGTGCAATTCACCGTAACACACATAGATGGCTCATATTTTTTTAAGTTTTAACCCCTACCATGGTCCATACATTTGTAGCTTCAGAATAAATTACTGCAAGGTTATCTGCAGGGCTGTAATTTTACTCAGTTTTGAAAATTAAACAGATTCAGAATTTTAACAATCTTCAATGTCAAAGCAATTATTACTGCTCTGGGACCTACAATGAGTGGTATGAATCTAAACTTTTTTTATGATCTGTTGAGTGTCAAATGACTGGGACTTTATCATCTGAGATACTCCTACTTGCATCATACAAGACAAAGATAGCTATCATCAGCAGTGTTCTTGGCCTGGCATTCAAATTCCATTTTGATTTGAAGAAAAATAACTATCCATAAAGCATTCCCAGGGAGAAAGCATCCAATTCCAAAGTTTGCTTCCAAGGATTTTGTTCCAAAAACTCTTTAGTCAATTTTCTTTTACAGTTCTACTTGTCAGCTGAAAGAGAAAAAACAGGTATATGAGGGAAAATAAAGAGGAAATAATTTCAAAATATGTTTACAAACAGAAATCCTCTTATCTATTTCAATTTGTGATGAAAATGGCATCAGTCTTAGTGAGGTATAGCTACCTAAGAGATACTGCATCAAGATTAGGAAACAAATCCACGGATTTAAGGAACTGAAAAATTATCTTTGAAGAAGAAGAGTCGGAGTGTCCACAAAGTGATTTAATAATAAGATATAACCCTATTGGGAAAAAGTTCTTGTCCCCTTGGATTTGAGAATATTTCTCAAAGGTTGTGTCAAAAAACTCCACAGCCCTCAGTCTTGCAAATCTGCCCTACTCAAGGACGGCATCTAGCTTTTAATTACTCTCCTGCACAACCTGTGTTTTCTTAGCACTTCACTAATTCGTCCTTAAATTTTAAATACAGTGCCCTCAATAATTAACTGATTCCATTGTGGATATAACTCTGTGCCTGTTACTAGGTACAAGCATTGCTTCAGCTACAGTATCTTCAGTAGTAAGGCACCGCAGGAACACAACGAACTAGCATTAGCTGACATTTAGCTGCCTGGAGTCAGTAGAAAAATGATGACAGTCTCTAGAAAAATGAAGTAATGGATGAAAATAGCTAACAACAAATATTATTTATTTATTGGTTTGTTTGTTTTTTATTTATTAAATTGATATGTACATGTAAATAGATTTCATAAATAAAAATCCCAGCTTCTTAAAACCCTGTGCTCAGTATTATTTGTAGGCAATCACTGATAAATACAGCAACCTTCTATTTTGAATTAAACTATCAAAGGTGAAATTAACTCAATAAATTAATGCAGTTCTAATCCATTGCTACTTTTTGTTCAGAGCATTATGTCTCAGCAGTTCTGGTCATGTTCTGCTGCAGAGAGTCAGGACTGCAGTGTACACTGAGAAGACAAATTTTCATTCTTACCTCATTTAGAACATACTTGACAGCGATTTAAGAAAAGCAGCAGGGCTTTGAAAATTATAATGAGAAAGGAAGATCATTTTTGTAATTTCTATAATGTCGAGCACTACCACTGGGCACTCACCATTGATTTCATTTCAGCGCTTTGCGATCAGTTGCCTCCACCACTGCTCTTCGAGCTGTGATTAAGGTAAAGTTACTCCGACAATCTTGTCGTTTCAGATTTTTGGATTTTCATTTTTGAGGTTCATATTTTGATTAAATTCTTTCTTATCAGCCCACAGCTTACAGCTAATAGACTGTAACAAATCTAAATGTCATATATAATGAAAATACAGCAAATGGAAAGCTGGCACAAAGCACAGCTAGTTCTAACTTTACAAGTACTGAAAGTTAATCAGCCATCCCTGGATGTGGAGAACACATTATTCTATTCCCCTTTCCACAAGTTCTCTCTCAGGACCAAGTAGCCCCACATTTACAATAAAACACCAAAGCAGCTTATCTAGACTCATTTGAAGATGTTCACTGGCAGTGGTATGTATTAGTCACTTCTGCATTTCCGTTGAACAAATTGCTTCAGGTGTCAGACTGTTAATGATCGCAAAACTGTCAAAATTAAAGTGACTGTGATGGGTGTTCTTCACATTGTTACAATCAAAACACTCATCTTCTGGACAAAATGGCTGCAGAATTCAATACCTGAATTAGAGGAGAGATAAGAATACTAAGATCCCACTCAACTTACCATAACTTTATTATAACTAAAGACTAAGAATATGTTAGCCCTCCCCAGTCCCCAGCTTCCCTTAGTAATACACAGATACCAAATTCAAGACAAATAGTGACTAATAAAGGTAAATTCAGAAGCTTGTGTTTCAACTATGATCTGTTCATTGATGTCTTCTGACTCTGATCATTATGCAGGATATATCTCATGTCAAATATTTAATTTTGGGTATACCAGAAAATGATGCACTCCGGACAAAACTAAATCCTTTGCAAATGAATCTGACTTTCATTGTGACTTCTAGATGCTTTTCTTTAGTGTATTATTGTAGAATGCTTGTAGATAAAATCCATTGGCCTGATCATCTTGATTCAGAAATTAATGATAACAATTGCAGTAGATAACTCTCTGAGAAAATGCCTGGAATGACTACCTTGTTTCCAAAACTTGCCAGCATTCCAAAACATTCTTTAGCTGTTTAATTGTTGACACATCCCAGAAGTGTAGTGAGTAGAGGAAAGGGGCTTGAACAGTGCAATGCTGTTCTAATTCACTTGAAAGCATGATTGCATCAAAAGTTGCAAAATCCAACACAATAAAAAATAAAACTACTAAAAGAGATAACACAATGATCTGCAGCTATTTTAGGCTAAGTTAAACCTGGCTTAATCTCCTATGCAGAAAAGAAAACCAAAAATTTTAAGACTGTCGTTGATCTTTTCACATTATAAACAGGATGTTTTTATGCTTAAATTGTCAAGGACACACAGTATGTATTCACATTTGTCATAAATTTTGATTCTTGTAGAACATTTCTTGTTACCCTTAAGAAATAGGGTGTTGTTTTTTTTCCTGTTTTGCTTAAATTATTCAACTAACACTATTCTCCTAACACCATTTTAACAGCAGTCTACTTTGTGTAAGTTTGTTTTGTCTTTACATCATAAAAATATAAATTCTGTATTAAAAGGCATACATTCTTACCAATTTGTATACAGACTCAATAGAAGAAAAACTAAGCAAACAAAAACCACAAAAAACCTAAACAAACAAACCAGGCAAAAAAGAAAACCATTCCAGAACTCATTCTGTGCAAACCAGTTTGTACTAATTTCTGGGTTCCCATGAATATGTATGTGAGAGCTACAGACCTCATCTATCTTCATTAGAGGTAATAACACAAATTATATTTTTTTCACAGACAAAAGTTAAGGTAAAAAAAAAATTAGCTTTGACTATTCATCAGATAAAATGGATAGCCACATTATTCTTTCTCCAGCTAGTCTGATCAACCTAAAGTATACAAAACTACACTGTGTGTGCTGTAATGTTACTAGAAGATGGAAGATTTTTTCTTAAGATGCATTTATACTCCAAAGTACATTACTTGATCTACCTGCAGAAATATTGCAGCACTTAGGTATGTCAGTAGTTTGGAAACAATCAATACCTAGAAATGGTAACGGAAAGAGGTGCAATTTTTTTCTGTATTTATTTAGATTATGCCAATGAAAATTAAAATGTACACTGCTTCAAAATAGCCCTGCAAATAGAAATTTGAATGTACAGGATTAATGGTTACGTTTCACACAAATAGTGCTGTTGTCTCGACGCTTGTGCTCTTTACTAGATAAATTGGTCTCTTAAAATGTAAACTTGCCTGTTTCAGCTGCACCCTTGAACGAAAAACACAGAGAAATTATAACACTGCAGTTCCTACCTGGATGTTAAAGTCTTAGCAAATGTCCTTGGCAACTTTATTCAAACAACCATTCTGAAGACAGGCTAACTAATGTGAAAAGGATTCAAATGGGTTGTCTGCAATTATATGAAAAGTCACTATGCTAGTTTAGATTGTTTAAAGACATATATTAATTATATATGCTGGCAGCATTTTTAGTAAATTATAATGATTTTTTTCTATTATCATTCTGTGACAGATGCCCATTTAGCTGCTTTCTTTTATTCTTTCTACATAACTTTCACTTTGGACCCAGAAGTTGTGCCTGTGACCAGTCATTCATACAGGTATGTGAAAACCCACCTCCTTTATTCCCTCTTCTTAAAAGATTTTAGAGACTATTTTGCAATAGTATTGTAAGTTTGTGAGGGATTTCAGCAACTAGAAAGTGAATAATACACTGTGACAAGGAAATATAGAATGCTTATAAAAATGCTGCATGAAATGCCAAGATCTGAGATTGACTGATCTCTCTGCTAAAAAAATGTGTGGGAATTGAAGAATTTCTGTCTCTGCCACAGCTATTCTTAGTGACTTCAGAGCAAACAGACCAACTAAAATTTTGTTTCAGTGAAATCAAAGGGAATTTGCTATTAACATCATGGAACCCAGAGTATCACCCTTTATGCTTATGTTCTGGTTTTCTATCAATACGATGAGGATAATAACACTGTATTTACGATTCCATTTGTCTGATCAGATTGTTAGTTCTTCAGCATAAGAAGGGTTTCTCACTACACACATCAGAAGGCACTGATCTTGATTAAAGCTTCTAGTGCTACCCTAATGGATACAGTTCATAGAATAAAAAGACGTAGGCAAGTGGAATATATTTTAGTCAACTTCAAAAATACTGTTCTTTGAATTTCTTTAGTGGTGAGCATTCACAGTAACAAAAATATATATCTTTTCTTGCAGAAAAAATAATAATCAAATTTTATTCACTGTATAATTCCTACACGTTTGCCCTAAAACAAAGCCCTTTTGAACCTAATAGATATATAATAGGCCTATAGAGATTCCTGAAAAAAAAAAAAATCCTTTTTGTTTCATGAGCATTCAAGAATTATTATGGATCTACTCTTTAAAAATAAAATAATAGATTTGATTTAGGGAAATTAATTTAATTTCTTGCCAA
Source organism: Dromas ardeola (assembly GCA_013398915.1). NCBI lineage: Eukaryota > Metazoa > Chordata > Aves > Charadriiformes > Dromadidae > Dromas > Dromas ardeola. Next base: position 22,909 of record VYZM01015079.1, read on the forward strand.
TTAAACAGAGCCCTCCACCCCTCCCTTCTTCCCAGGCTCAACTTCCCTCCCACTTCTCTACCTCCTCCCAGAGGGGGACAGGGAATGGGGTTTGCAGTCAGTTCTTAATGCTTTGTCTCTACTGCTCTTCCTCCTCACACTTTTGCCCTGCTCCTGCATAGGTCTTTTCCACAGGGGACAGTCTTTAATGAACTTCTCCAGTGTGTGTCCTTCCAATGTGCTGCAGTTCTTCATTAATTGTTCCAGCATGAGTCCTTTCCATGGGGTGCAGTCCTTCAGGAATGGACTGCTCCAGCATGGGGTTCCCCAGGGTCACAGGTCCTGTCAGAAAACCTGCTCCTGTTTTAACTCCTTTCCACAGGCCACATTTCCTGCCATAAGCCTGCTCCCGCATGGAATTTCCATGAGCTACAGCTTCCTTCAGGGCACATCCAGTGCTGCAGCGTGGGGTCATCCACAGGCTGCAGGGTGGATATTGGCTCCACCATGGACGTCCATGGGCTGCAGGGGTACAACCTGTTTCACCATGGTCTTCTGCAGGGGAATCTCTGCTCCAGCACCTGAACACCTCCTACCCCACCTTCTTCACTGACCTTGGTGTCTGCAGAATTGTTGCTCTCACATATTCTCACTCCTCTCTCCCAGATGCTGTTGTAGGGTGTTTTCTACCCTTTCTTGGGTATGTTATCACAGAGGCACTACCACCACCACTGATGGGCTCAGACTTGGCCAGCAGTGGGTCCATTTTGGAGCTAGCTGGAACTGGCTCTGTCAGAGATGGGGGGAGGTCCTGGCATCTTCTCACAGAAGCCACACTTGCAGCCCCCCAGCTACCAAAACCTTGCCATATAAACCCAAGACACTAGGCTTAAACAGTTATGTCATTAGCATTTTGGAAAACCAAGACTTGAAGAAACAATTGATTATTTCCCTACTGTAAATAGATAGCAAAATTTTATTTTCATTGTTGTTCTTTTGGAGTACTTCCTTTCTCCTCCTACTTTTGAATTTAGAAGACTAATAGCAACTCTTCGTGGATGTTCTTGGCTAATATCAGAGTAACTGCAGACCATTTTAGTGGTATCAGGAACAGAAATTTTGGGCCAGCAATGGCTCATACACACATTGCCTCATTTGAGGTAGACAGACATTTTCTGTTATCATTCTGCATTTGGTACCTGTCCTCCTCTTGTGGTATGTTGCCATTACTGACTGATTGATGATGTTTGTCAAACTGTAAATATTGTATTCTGTCTCTGTTTCTCATTTTGGTTTTTATTGGCAGATCTTTCCAGGAATTCTGTGGTATTGCTATATAGATGCCTTTCAAAGAAAGGATTAAATTAAATGATCTGTAAAGTCCTTCCAGTCCAGTGCATTGTAGTTTTAGTTTTAGAAAAAAACTGATTGTGGTAACAGCTATATCAGGTTTCTGCCTGTGATATCTGCTCTGCATCAAGCAATCTGGCAGTCTTCAGGCTTATAGAATATTAGGAGAGTGGAGATAAGTGCAATTGGACTAGTGCTATACATAAACATGTGCTATACATGCTTTACACACACAGTATGAGATTTCTGGTCATATGATAGCCAGATAGCCAGAAATCCTGGGAAAAATCTAGAAAAGGAAATATACCTAGAAGATGAGAAATATCATTAGTCATTTTACATCTTCCATAGCCAGTGAAAAGAAATAGCTACTCCTACACCATGAATTTCCTGAGCCTAAAGTAGATCTGTGAAAAAAAGTCAAATCCTTTAGAGAAACAGACTTTAGGATAATTAATTGAGATCTAGATGTCCAGACTAAAATCACCAAGAATTAGATAGAATGAATCCCATGATGGATGAATGTCCAAAAAGCATGTGATTTCAAATCCCAAAATTTAGAATGGAGTCTGTATCAGTTGAAGCATCTGAAATTCAGTGGTTAGTACAAAAAATTAGTGTTGAATTAGCCAATGTAATTTGGCCAAACTGTGACATGATTATCCTTTTTCTTTATATGTTATGTACTGCAACTATATATGTAACAAAAGCAACTGTAACTGAGGTTATGCTATGTCTGTAATTCATTAATAATTGCACTCCCGACTAAACAGTTAAGTTAGAAAGGAATGATCTTTGTGAACAACTAAATCACGAAGACTTTCATCAATTTCTGAGCATTTCAGGAAAAAACAACCCAGTGGTGCTCTCGATAGTCTTCTGCTCTGGAATTAATTAAGCTAGACCTAGACACTAGTGTCATACAGCACTCTGTAACAGCATTGTTTCACTTTTCAAATGTACTCCATACACTGACAGAAGCACGAAATAAAGTGACCTCCTCTGAATTACCCAGGTGAGCAGTTGCTGCTCTGTTTCAAAACAAAAAGACAAATTCTGGCAGATTTCAGCACCTTTGAAAATGAGGCTATTGCAAGAGTGGTGCTTGAATATGGATTTATAAACTCAATTTTAAATATCCGGGTTTGAGAATCTGGCCTATGTACAGATTAACAAGGTATTCATATGTTGGCTTAAAATATTTGCCAGATATCTCTTGAAATGTAATAAATACTGTGAAATACAGAGAGAGAGAGGATGAGAACAAAACTGAAAATAGTTCTTGCAGAAAAATAACCTTCCTTTCATACAGATGCTTTCCTATTAGCTAGTGCCTCTGACCCTTATCCTTAAAAAATGACCTCCACTGGTGAACAATGTATATAATAAGTCTCATGCTGCAATAGCCTCAGAATGTGCCCAAGCATGCCAGAAAATAAGTATTTTACTGACTGTAGCCACCAGCCACAACATTTATATTTAATAAGCAAATAATAAACATGACATTAAATTGCTAGAATTACAAAGACTAGAAGCCATCCATGAAATTGTCAATTATCTGACTCTCCCTGCAGTGCTGAAAGGATAAGGCAAAGATTCAAATCACACTTTGCTCTGTATCAATCTGCAATTTATACATTCCCTCTAGCTCAGACTCTTTAACCTCTCAGAACCAGTTCCCCCCATGCTCATTTTCTTTAAAAAATAACATTTGACCAGTATACTTAACCCAAATGTGAGTTCACCTCAAATATGCATTTTAGACCAGGTTCCCAACATCCAATATTCTCTTTAAGAAACATTTTCCGATATGATAGGAAATGGTAGAAAAAGAAGAGCATTTTTGATCGAGCTGTTACACAAAGATCGAGGTTACTCAAAACACAAGTATTACCATTTACCTTCTCAGAGTGAATCTCTCATTCCTATTCTGAGTTTATCAGTACTGAAAATCATTAATGTCTGCAGTAAAGATATGACTATCAAGATACCTTACAACTTTCTTCCCTTCCCTTCCCTTGGGCAATAATTACCTATATAGAAATATGACATATCTGCTGCAGCGTAAACAAAAAACTTTGACTCTAATTAAATAGCTGGAATTGGTTAGACATTCTTAGAAATGGTGTTAGAACTGTTCTAACGTTTCAGCATTTGAGAACTGTTTTTTAAGAGGGAGTAGTGGTAGTCAGAAAATGCTCATTCATCATGACGAAACTTCAGTGTAAAAATATACTGGTTATGAAAGTTGACTTACTGAAAAAGAGTGTCTGAATCCAAGCTGAAATTTCTCATCAAAACAGGCAGAAAAAAAAGTGAGATGAGATGCATGGATTCTCTTCTGATACAAAATATCAAGGTCCTTGATTAGCAATTATCCGACAATCCAAGCGAATGTCCGAATATTAGATATGTGACTATACTGAGGTAGGGTCTTTTCCCTTTATCTGCTCTTGGCATCATCCCTTTTGTGTAAATTGTATTTTGAACAAGATTCAGTTTGAATCTTATCTCTTTAACATTGCTAGATCACAGAACCATCCTTTCTTGTAGTTCGATGAATACCAACACCAACACGAGGTGAAAGACATAGTACAGACACTCAGTTTTGAGTCATTTACCTGAATTTTTTCTTATCAATTGTTCATGCTATTTTTTTTTCTGAAAAGTTATAGTTTGTCTTTCCAAAGAAAAGGAGCATTTCTTAAATTTCAAAGTCTAATGGGTGGAAAAAATACTGCCTGCTCAGAATTGATAAAATTTTTGGGAAAGAAAAACTGCATATGTTTCAAATACAGGACGGTTTAAGGTATTTGAATTTTAACATTTGAAACTACCTAATTAGTTCTGCCTTCAGTTTTCAAAAGCAGCTTTATTGAGTTTTGTTTCACTCAATTAATTTGACTAAGTGATATTGCGCTTAATTCATTGGCTCAAACACAGTACAGTATTTTTAGTTTATCTGTTAGGTTGAACAGGATCAAATTAGTACAAACAGTGGCAGCCCTAATGCTTTATAGTTCTTCAGGATCACAAGAGAATCTTTTCCAGTAAGCATCTGTGCTTATTTGTCACAACACAAGTTTAAGGGAACAAATAACCTACAAACCAACAACAGAGGTTATTTAGTATCAAGATAGTACAAGATGAGAATGTTTAACCGGTATACATCGGAAAACAGTAAAAAATGGTCATTACCTTGTGAAGGGCCTTGTAACTTTCTCCTATGTCTTGCTTTTCATGCTCAGCCCAAATTATCACATACTTGTTTCTGCAGCTTTTGGGATAACCAGGGAAACCCCCACTGAGGGCTAATGTACAGACATATTGTACCTCATCTTCCACTGTGTGCTGCTTCTTTTGATATATACGTCAAATTCTGCTATGCTAGAATGCCAGGCTTCATGCTAGCATGTGCACCATCTGCATTTCACAAAAGAGAGATGCAGGACTTGGGAAGATTTCACGGAAAATTACAAAGCTCTGCTGGGGATGGACCTCATGGTCACCAAGGTAAGAGTCAGCCCTGACTACAAGTAAGTGTATGAATAAGAATTTATAACCTTTCTTTTTGCTGCACAAAGTCACAGAAAACTGAAACATATAGAATATAACGAACCACTTCTAGAAAACAGGCATTCATTTGGTTTTTGATGTTGTGAAGTTTGTGCATAGTATGATAATTGTTCTGTCACTCCCTCATGATACAAAAGTAACAAGTATATAGCAGAGGTTATGTCAATGCCGTTACTTGATGTAGCTAAACAAAATAAGTATTCCAGAAGTAGAATACTTTTTTCCCCTACAGCTTTTTCAGCCTCACTTCCATGTGAATAGGAACATATATTCCCTCACAAATAAGGTGTATTAAGTCAGGATACTTTGCTGCTTCAGTGTGCTTCAACGTTTAATTATTTCTGAAATGATTCCGAAATATGCTTATTTAACGAGGTACAAATGCAAATCAGATATTTGCACTAATGTCCCCTTTAAACAGGAATATTGTTTCTTCATTTCAATAAATTCCTCTTTGGATGAAGACAAACGTACATTTTCACACAGATTTAGTCACAGCTCTTATCTAACATACATTTCTGAGCCTTTTTTTCCTGTTTCCCTCTGTTTATGCTTTATTTACAATTACTAGCTTTTTTATCACATTTTCTCCCTTCTACTTCACCTCTTGATAAATGACCAACTCCCGAAACAAATTTCACAGGTCCATCATATTAGCAGCTTTCCCTGAACTTCTGCAAGCATTTCCTACTTCCATTTGAAGAACCCTCCCAGTAAGAGAATGCTAAAACATGTAAATCACTCCTTTAAAATGCCACAGTGCTGTTAATTACTGTCTTGCTGGTATCATGTGTTTACTATACCAGAGTTAATCACGATTTTATTGTTTATAAAGAGTTTATTACAAAAGTCTTTAAGACTTTAGACTGTTAGTTTTTAAAACCGCGTAGTGTAATCATCTCTCAGAGGAATGTATCTACCTAAGGTTAGCAGGAAAATGCAAAAGACTAATTATCATCCTGAATCACAATTCAGCCATCTGTTATAAAAAAGCTATGCCCAAATCTGAATCACTCAAAAAATAAGCACATTGTGAGAGAAGTCCAAATACATTTGGCTACAGTACTTACAGAGATAACAGCAGTAATATTGCAGACAAACTTCATTTTCAAGTAATGATAGTATTTCTTCTCTAAATGTTGGTATATTATAAAGAATGTATGGATGAGACTGATGTATATCAAATGCATTAAATGATGACACTGGCATTCCACATTTGTTTCCCTTTGCATAGGAAGACCGGTGGAAATAAAAGCCTGTATTAAACACAAAAAGGTTCACAGGAGGTTTGAAACAATTTTTATGGTTTTGATACAAACGATTTGGTAGCTTATGAGTTGCACATTAAATTGAAAGCATATATATACACATTATTTGTGCTTTCAATTTATATATAAAGTTATGTATCTAATTTGAAATTTTAATATCTATGCATATAAACATACCTAACATACACCAGCATCCCAGCTGTTGACAGATGTTGGCCTGTACCCCAACAGTAAATAAGCATGGTAGGCTGGGATCAGCTCCTGGGCAGAAGGCTCAAAAAGAGCGAAACCAGTAAGTAAGAAGCCTGCAGTGCAAGGGAAGCAACAAACTCAGTTTCTCAGGACTCCTGAAACTCTCACTCCTGAGAAAATCCTGTTTCCCAGGACAGAGAGCTCAGGCTGTGCCTCCAGTAGCAGCTAGCATGGCTCAATAACTGGAGTCCTGTGGAGCAAACTGGTGATAAGGACCTGGTGTCGGCAGTATATATACTTCAGCAGGATTTACTTCAGCTTAAATTTACTCTGGTTCATGAACTGACAGCACATTAGCAATAGGAGCGTGTGCTTCTGAAACGTATCTTCCAATTTAATGTCATCTAAAAAAAAAAAAAGTAGTTTTATACTTTCTGAGTGCAGCCTGTGAATAAACTAAAGCACAATAAATAGTGGCAATGGGGAGAGCTGCTCTAAAAATAGAGTCCTGATCCAAACTAAAATGTTAATATAGAAAAAATCTTTGGAGAAGAATGAAAAAAAATTTTTCTTAGAAAAGAAAATGTGCAGTTGGCGAAAGCTGAAATGACATTGAAAATTGCTGAAGGGAGGGATCCACTCTGCATTAATAAAATGGCAGAAAAGCAACAAACCAAACAAATATAAAAACTTGCAGGCTTTTAAATGTTAAAGGAAAATATAAGATTGGAAGAAGGTTCCCAAATGTACGAGCACAGGATATTAACTGAGTTCTTCAAAATAAAAACACAGGACAATACAGAGGCCACAAGGCTATAAGCATGATCACAAATTATTATTTATTGGTCATTAAAAGATTGCAACTTTTTGATTTGGGCAAAACTGGTCTTCAGGATCACAAAGCAAACAAAAAACAGATATCCAGCAGAAATAAAATGCCACTTGTACAGAAAAACTTGAATGTAACATGGAAATGTGAATTAATGAAGAAAGAACAAGAGAACTGTGTTAAAATAAAGCTTGTAAAAAGGAAAAGAACAAACCCAAGCGGATCCACAAGTGAGGAGAAAAACCCCTTCCACCACCAGCATCATACTCCTCCTGATGACTGCATAAAAAGATTTTAATGAATAAATATTTGAAATTTGATGTGGCCTCTACATTTTTGGTCCACTTCTTGTTCAGGTTCACCTGTAGTTGAAGTTATCTAGTTCAGTCACAGTTTAAGCTACACCAAACTTGAAAATAATGACTTATATTTGATTCCATGTTGAGAAAAATGTGTAAACAATTCATAACACCTTTTTTATTTGGGTTCAGTACAAACATGTTAAACCAAAATCTGCAGTGCAACTATGGTTACTGATTGCCAGATCATCCAGACACTGCATTTACCATCTGAAACCTGCAGTAGGTCCTACTACAACATACAGACATAAGGTTCTGATCAACACAAACCCAGCAATGTATCGCAGCTTGTCTCTCTTCCTGAATTGCTTCAACTTATCCTAGGAATAAAAATTTAAAAATCAAGCAATTTTTTCTAGGATTCTTTGCACCCTCCTTAAAGAGGAACTGAGAACATGCTGCTCAGATTGCCCTTTCAGGAGAAAAAGAGAGCACGTCTTCCTGTGTTTTCTCGGTTTAGTACAGCATAGCAAGGAACTTAAAGTGAGGAAAAGATGTTCTGAGCAAAACCTTGATCTTTGCTGATGTGTGAATCTGAAATAGCACAGTCTTTTTCTTAGAATATTATGCTTTAGGATTTGTACTAGGGTGAAGCTGTGAAAAGATAGATAAGAGTAACTACTGGGGTGGACTGTTGCCCTAGTTTACCTTCTCCTTCTTGCCAAATTTTAAGTCATCTATATCACCGAATATAGTAGAATAGAGTGTTTCAAAAAGGTCAGATGACAGATGACTATGACTGTTTTTTTGTTTTGCCTTGTTTTGTTTGCTTACCGTGATATACTGTATTTCTTTAAAAAAGGGTGGTTGTGCAGCAAACTGAGAAAGCTGCTTAATTGTTTCTCCTGGCTGCTGTAATTTCAGTTGGATAGAAATTTCTGGAAAGATGAAATTTTGCTTTCCCTGCAAATGTCTAAGCTTTTCAGGGTGGATCTTCTAAAGTGCATGTAGAAGACAAGAGAGAGAGACACAGCAAAAAAATATCATGGGCAAGCGGAGGCTGGGAAACTGCTGAAGAGAACAGGGTGGAGGTGGCCAGCCAAGTGCCTCGGGTAACAGGGAGAACAGGGACTCAGAGTGCACCAGGTGAAACCTGATGACACCCAACTATTGCCATGTAGTGCTGTAAAAGAGAAAAAGAATGGAGCAAAGACTCATCCTGTAAAGACAGAGTAGAAAAAACAGAGATTTTATCCAGATCTTCCTAATTTCAGTCTGTCTTAGCCAGCAGAAATAATTTTTTATATTTAAAAATTTACCTGTGTTAGTTTATATTTTAAGAAAATCCACCATTATAAGTTCCACTTGATCCTGGTGTTTAGCATATGCTCACTAAAAAGAAAACATTCTGGAACATCCACCTCTAAACCTAGCCAATTTGGGATGTATTTTACCAGCAGTAACAAAACAGTAACAGTGTAAGGAGGAAATAATGGGACAAATGGAATAAATTTGGAAAAGAACTTAGAAATAAAAATACAATGAAAAAGGGAGGTGGAACATATGGCAAGAGTAATGCTAAAGTATTCTGGATTGTCTCCTTCACATCCTCTCTAAAAAACTGAGACACTTAGTTTTCCCTGAAAGGACACATTATACCCTCACACTTCCTGGCATACTCATTGATGTGGAAATTGGTAAGGAATGATGGTTAACCATGCAATTTTAGAAACTCACTATGCCACATCATGCCATCATGTTCATCCCACAGTCACAGTTAGTCCAGTTACCTGGGAGGATGAATGAGTATGATAAGCATTACCTTAATCTGATGTTTTAGAGGGCCTGTGCATTAAGACCATGGTGTCAAACTGGGCAAATGGCAAATCTTTTTAGTGCGGGCAACTTTAAAATTAAAAAGAAGTATCTTTATTATTTTTCATTCCTCGTTTTTTGCTATGCAAAACAGAAACACAAACAAAACTCTATTTCACATTGCTTCCTGTTAAATGCTCAGATACTAAGTTAGCTAGTACCAGAAAAATGTCCACAGGCAAACAAATAGCATCAAAAGGCACTCTCATATACAGCAATGTTATACAAAATAGGTTTTATGATCAGGGACTAATTCACAGCCTGAACAATAAAACTTCTCTGTGAGTCTTCAGCAGACACACCAAATCCTAGTTCCCGTTCCCTTTCCCTTTGTTAGTCACAGGTTTTTTTTGTTTGTTTGGTTGTTTTTTTTTGCTTTACCCTTCAAAATAAACTCAAATAGCTAAAAAAGCCCAAAGACTTTATACCTCAGTCACGCTACTTGGTTGCATTTGTTTGATGGCCTATCATTATTTATAGAAATAGGCTACAGGTACTTGAAGAAGCAATGCCATTATACAGAAAGCTAGTCACAAAAATACTGATATTACTTCTTAGTATGGGTTCTAACAAAGACATAGACTCTTACTTGTTAATGTCTGTTGTTTGCAATTGCCTCAAGACACCAGTAATATTTCATAAGGCTCCCTCCACAACCCTTTTTTTCCTGTTTATAATAAAGCATAAATAAGGATGATTTTGGAATATTAAAAACTTCAAAGGTAGCTGTAATAGCTGAGCTAGAAGAAGAATGGAAGAATTCAGAATCACCACTTTTTTTATTGTTTTAATCTTTTCCTACCCTATTGACAAAATAAAGAGGGCTTCATAACAACTGCTATCTGAACTGCTGTGGAGCTCCAAGCTATACATTAATCTTCAAAGCTGAAGCCTTTTGAGTTGTATTTCCAAGAATGATAGTGTGGTGTTAGTAAATCAGTGATTCCAGTTCTGTAAACATTCTTATATGATATTTTTTATTTTTCTCCTGAAAATGACCAAGGAACATGGAAAGATTTTTGTTCATAAATTTTGTCCCATGTTTCAAACTTTGCCATGATCTGCAAATTGAGATTAAAAAAGATAAAAAGTGTCAGGTATTTACAGCCTTCTCAAAGTTTTAAAACTGGCAATAGCTAAAGTTTTATAAATAAAAATTCATGTCATGGTTCATCACATTTTAATAACTGTTATTTATAATAAGTGCAATATAATATTAGATTATTACTGATGTTGATTCATGCTTTCCTGAGGTGAATATATTAAAAAAAAAACATCAAAAAACAAACCACTGTAGGCTGAAGGAATAGTTTATTGTAAATTTTTTTAAGCAATAAATGTTTTCAATTAGTACTATGAGTTCATTATTCATTAAATATATTGTGATTAAATATGGAGAAGAAAAAAAAAAGAGAAAAAAAATAAGGTCCTGCCAGCAGAGAAAAGATGATGGTAAAGAAAGGAGCTCATCATCAGAATCCAGGAAGAGAAAAGGTTGCTGTATCAATGTTGAGTAAGAAAATAATGCAGAAAAAATAATAGATGATAGAAAATAAAAGAATCACAACAATAACGATAGAAAAGAGACAGGAATGAGGACTCTGAAATTGTTCAAGTTATAGAGCATATAGCCCTGTAAATAAGATATTGCCACCTCCAGCTCAACAGTGCAAGGCCTCAGGACTTAGAATTTGTCAGGATTTCCAGACTACCATGGATTTTTAACAACCAAGTGACGACAATCTAACTTGTATTAGCTTTTGCTTAGCTTTGTGCAATTATGTGGTTGAACATCTGTCGTTATAATAATGTCTACATATTTTTGCAACTAGTAGATTGTACCTGCAGATAGTTGTTCTGTGCAGAGTGAGATATCTATGATCCTAGAAAAAAAAAGTGATATATAAAAGTACAGAATGATAACAGTACAAACACCATATTATAGCAGAGGCCCTACGGCTATAAACTGAAGTTAGTGGTCACTGCAGAAAAGCCTTGTGAGACTCGTGAGATGGGTAAAACTTGTTTTAGAGATAACAAAGAACAATAATGTCTTTTATTTAAAATACCTTGTACAATAAAAATCAACATTGTGAGTAAATAAGAAAAGAACAATAAAGCAGACCGTGACAGCAAACTTATAAAATTAACTCCAGCTAAACCCACAAGTGAGGGGGAAGAGCTCCTTCCATCAATGTCATACTTCCTCCAACAATGAATTCATAACACTGACAACTCACTGTAACAACATGTAGGCACAGAAAGAAGGTGAGAAAAAGGCTAGAGATAGGGGTAGAAGGTCCGTGGATAAGTTTTACCTGTTTATTTATAATGAATCACATTTTAATAACTGAACTTTAAGTGTTCATATCACTGTAAGTGAACTAATAGTATCTCCTTGGGGATTTGTTTGTTTGTTTGTTTGTTTAATTATTTTTTTTATTGTCTAACAATGAAGATTTATTGTCTCTGCACATCAGCTGTGCACACATTATCCCACAAAATTGTCCTGTGTATAGGGAAAGAAGAAGAAAGGAGTTCTGTCTTTCCAGAGGGAACGTAAAAGATGGATCTGATACATTCAGTATTACTCTCCTTGATTCATCTGTCTGGAAAAGACTTCCAAGAACTTTAGTCACAACTGGTGGGTTTTTTTTCTGTCTTATATGAATACATTGAATGGTGCAGCAAATCAGTAAAGCTCAGGAGATGGCCTGAGAATAGGGATTGTGATGAAATTCTGAAGATGTTTGACTACTGTCAGCACCTACAGAAAGAGAATTTTTCCGTTAGATAGTTTTCAACTATTTTTGGAGTATGGTCTTTTGGGATCAAGTATGGCAAGACTCCTAAGAGCTTTAAAATGAGAAACAAGGGAGAACACTGACAAAGGCAACTATAACTTCCACGCCTAGCTATAACAGGGGGTATAGAAAATCAGGTAAAGGAGGATACAGTAAAGTGTACAGGAGTATTTGCAGGTATGATTATGCCAATTAATACAGAGTAAGGTTTGGTATTAATGTGATTAACAGTCAGACAACACACAGCACAGCAAATTCAGCAGGAACATTAGCTGAGATCTGAAATAAACAGCTAATAGAAGGTGATGGAATAACAACATGGAGAAACTAGTTAATTTATTGCAATGCATGCGAACAAATGCTATAAGAAT
>VYZM01015080.1:0-13136 GCA_013398915.1 Dromas ardeola
TTATTTTTCTGTTGTGAAGGTGACTCCAGAGAATACCAGTGAGTATCTCGGCCCTTGGTTAGTGACTACAGGGTGCAGGGAGGTGGGAGAAATCAGTGATACCTCCTTTTTCAGGTGATAATGTCAAAGCTATTTCAAAACTAGAGGGAAGAAAGCATTGATATTTGTCCCACTATAACAACTGATACGTAACATTGAGGAGAATTTTGCTCCTGGCAGTATATGAATGAAAGTTAATTGTGGTTTTGGAATGAAGAGTGTGACACCTACTACAGTGTCACTTGGGCATAGTTTCTCCTCTTTTAGTTTTAGCATGTTTCAGAAAAGTAAAGTTTTTTGCTAGATTTCTGTATTGCCATTTCTAGACACCTTTGATTCATTCCACAGAACACCCACTCTCCAGCAGACTTGCTGACTTCTTCATGGGATAGAAAAAAATCTGACAAAATATGACACCTAAACCATACACGTGTGACAGAAGGTTTCCATCTTTTTTCTCCAATTGCTTCTGTTTATGTGAGTGACCTGGTATAATTTCTCTCTTGCATATGCCTGTACTCCCTCCTCAATCTTTTGGCCTCTGTGGGACAGGAATGGGATGACAGTTTTCACATTCAACAACTATATGAGCAGGATAATTGAATTATATAGTCTGGGGAAGCAATATAAGATAGTTACTTCCCTAAGATTTTTATACCAGCCAAGTAACGTGACTGTCAGGATCTGTGACTATTTTCATGTTAATATAAAAAGCAATCAAATGAACAAGACTTGCTTCGGTTAGTCCCTTTGGTCGGGCAGCTTTCAGCAGAGGCTCGGTGAAGTGAGAAGGATCAAATCTGCTGTCCCTGGAATCAGGTGCTAAGCCCTCTCCTAAGATCTGATTGCTGAATAGATGTTTACATATGTAGAGGATAATTTTGTTTGAATGTTACTGAATCCTGTTTTCCTGTGTGTCGTGAACGTTAACGTTGTCGGGGACAATGGCATTTAACGTTGTCAGTGTCCCCAACAAATGTTGGTTTTGGAATGGGTATTCTTGATGTTTCTCTTCTTTCTCAGCAATCTGATATGACAGTATGGGGTTTGTTTGGTTATTTTTTCCATCTTCATGCAACATTTTAACATGCTATTTTTAGAGGGTGTAGGTATAGAATTTTGTATTTTAATAAGGTGTAAATCAATGTTCCCTGACATTTTCTGGTTTTTTCTTTCCTCATAAGATAAACTTCCATAAGAGGCCTGTATGACAGTTTGTTCTTCAAACTCACTGGTGGTTCTTCGTTTTAGTAATGGGGGGCTCCTTACCTTGAACTCATCATTCTTCTGGCTTCTACCACAGATGAACAGTCATCTCATAAAGTAGATATGTTGTTTAAGTCTGATATCTCCCTGAGCTTTCTATTGAAAGTAGAGTTACAGCACTCTTCACACCCTGGCAAGCTGAGATACCAGAATGTGATATTACACACAGTAAAATCTTTCTAGTAGCTTTTCACCTTTTAAAATGACAGCTTTAAAAAAAAAAGTCATCTTCTAAGAAAGCTTTTGTATTAATTATTGCCGTGCAGCATGTTAGTATTTGGTAAAGAATACTGTTTTGGGATCCTGTTAAATTAGGACATCTAAATAGTAGCAATGAAGCAAGAGGCAACACTTCTTTTGGGAAGTTGTTCAGAGTATTTTCTCTTGCAGGATACTATCTACTACTTTGGTGATAAAATCTCATCACTTCAAATCATCAAGGGAGGAAGACTGAGTGGCTGACTTTCTCTGTGCCATTGTCTTTGCTTTCTACTTACCAGACTATCTGATAATCAGAGGATGACTTGAAAATCATGATCTGGTATCTTCTCTTGCAGCTATTTAATGAATTTCTATATTGATTATTCACCATCTTACAAAACTGATGGCATAATAACTTCTGATGAAAGGTTTTCAGGCAGCTGATAAATTGTAAGAGACTTTTGAGTTCAAAAATTCACATTTTTACAAATGGCCCAAGCAGCTTTCCTATTTCAACAACCTGATGCTTCTATCATTTTTTGCTATCCCTAATGATTACAAAACTGATATCATAACTAGAGTGAAAATAATTCATTTTGAAAAATGTTGATATGAGCAAAAGCCAAGTGTGTGGGATGACAGATGAAAGTGGTGATAAATTGTGTGGGTGCTCTCCTGTAAGAAAGTGCCTGAATCATTATTCGTTAAACAAAAAAAAAATGCTTGTTTTCTTTGTTTGCAATATTGGGACTTATTTAAAAATTCTTGGCATGTAATTGGTGTTCAGTGAATAATGAAAAGCTTATTTTTGGAAATTAACAGTCGTGACTTCACAATTAGTTGGATTTCACACTGTTGTGAATAATTCTGCTTGTAATTGCTAGATATTTTTTATGACATAAAAAGAAATACAACACTCAATGAGCATCATTATTGAAAACTTAAGTCAATGCAATACCTGGTCAGACAAGATCTGATCCAATCTACTCAGTGCAAATACAAGTGAATAGAAGTGCTGCAGTGGAGTGGAATTCATTGTTTTCCTCTTTCTATTTCTTTCTAAGTAATTGTTCATGCTTATAGTGTTACATAGTGATTAAAACTTGTTCATCTGAAGTCAAATATTTTAACTCAAATTAGTCCTTCTTATTAATTGGGAGAATAAGGTATAGCTATTCACATTTATTAAGCAATTAATGCAGTAAGGACCAGTTTTTTTTAAAGTATTCAGGTGGCAAAAGGTGCAGGTGATTAACTTTCATTAATTCTTTTACATTAAAGATCTTTAAAACGCTTACATATATGCTTCTCCATATCTCTAGATAAATACATACTTTTGAAAATATCAGCCTTCATCTGATTTTTTTAAATAAAATTTTATTCTCTCACTTTTTTGATGGGTTGAAATTTAATTTTCTTTTTTTTGAGGTGAGATGGAAAGGAGAACTGCTTTTTTTGTTTGTTTGTTTTTCCCCCCTTTTGTTTTGAACCCAAGCTGGTTTTTAAGATGTGAATTAAAGCCCAAATGAAAATATTCCCACGTGGTTTGTTGTGCACACGAAATTGAATGCAAACACAGTGGAGGAAATCTCAAAATGCATGTCATGATACAGGCTAAAATGGTAGTTTTATACTTTGCGAAACGTGGTGCTGTGATGTATATATGTGGAGTGACCTCAGGAGTTAGATGCGCTTTGCATTTTTCTTGTGAATAAATAAGGCAATACTTTATCCCTTTCTTAATATAAAGTTTTAGACAAAGTCATAGATGTTATGCTCTTATGTGGATTGATACACTCATGGCAAGTTTAAATTGCTGTAACTTCAGATTAAATATGAAATGGACTGAATAGTCCATGTAGAACAGAAAAGTTTCAACATACCTGATGTAAATATGAAAGGATATCCCATGTATTTTCAGAAACTTCACTCAGTCATTTGAAACAGAAGAACATCTTGATGAGAGTGTATCTATGCCAAATAATGCAAAGCTTTAGTCAGCATGCAAAAAAAACTAGTTACAGGGAATATAATGGGTTTAAAGCAATCTCAGTTAGGAATTGCTGTGAGCGCGTTCATAGTGCTTTCATTTAAAGAGAGACTTATAGTGTGGCTGAAGGTGTGTTTCTCCCATGTCTCCAAAATTTGGGATAGGAAGGAGTGTAATCTCCTTAAACTCACTAATCTTCTGTGATGGAAAAACACAGGACTAAGTGTTCATAAATAAAGCACATAACTTCTAACTGATGAAGTTCTGCCTAATACTAGTCTTTTGCCAGACTACTTCAACTGTGTATTTTCTGTAAATGAAATCTAGTTGATCAGTAAGCCACTGAAGTCAAGAGTTGACTCATCCTGAAGATGACTTGGATCAAATCACATAGTTATGCTTTCCCCATTATTAGCAATCACCAGGGCTTCTGAGTTTTTCTTCAAGGGATTGGACAGTAGGTTTCTGCATTCCCCGCTTTGCCTGCGTGCCAGGACGAGAAGCAGTCGTTTCAAACGTGGGGACATGGGGGCTTCCACATCATTGCTCTGGACACAATCCGTTTGTGTCAAAACCATGCTGGTTTTGTATTGGTCTCTGTCGCTCCAGTTAAATAGGCAATACTTGTTCCATTAGCGGTAATGTGATTTTTAATCTATTTGGACATTCTCTAGAAATCTTTAAAAATCATATCTAAGTTGCTGAACCATTAATTTCAGAAATGCCTTCTAACACTTTGACATCCTTCAATTCTTTGTCACAATAGATCACAGAAAGATGTAGGTAATTTTCATTGCTAAATATCTTCTTTGCTCTAACACACAAGTGCTTCAGTACAGTTCTTCTAAGATGCTGGTGGCCTTTTTAAAATACTCTCTGCCTTATTGCAGGTTTAGCAATTCACATACCAGAATTGCAAGTATAAAAACAAAAAATGACTTCACCTGGAAACTGAAAGAGAATTTCTTACTTCTAGATTGAAAAAACACTTTTTCTGTTTTATTCCTCATCCAGATTATCTTTCCTACCTACTATTTGCAACTAAAAGCCTGTAAAATACATGCTTTTTTTTTTTTTTTTTTTGGAAGGCATGTATTTGAGCCATTTCTTGGAACTTGTGGTGTTTTGATGTAAACTGAACGTAAAATGAACATTCTCCATGCTTTTTAGCTGAAATAAAGCATCATTGTCTTTATCAGGCAGGTAAACATTTTTGGTGCTTAATTTCTGGGTTTATCTGCCTTGGTTGCATAACCATTTAGAAAAATGGTAAGATTTCTGTGATGGGCTAAACCAGAAGAACATTAAAGCAGAAGGCTTACTTCTACAATTGTGAATCTGGGTGCTCTGAAATAGTAGTAGCATCATGTTTTCCAGGAGACCTTTTTTATGGCTGACTATCTCATCGGTAAGGCTCTCTTAGAAGGCTTGAACAAGGTCAGCAGCATGTTTATCCATTTCAGTCTTCTCATTTCTTAACTTGCAAGAATAAAGCTTGCTTCATTTGAATTTCTCAGGCTGCACCAAAAGGAATAATCATGTATAACTCTAAAATACTCTGCTGTTTTAAGATTTTTGTTTAAATGTAGTAAAGGGAGTTGGAAACAAGTAGCAAATTTTAAATTACAGTTTAAGATCTGAGGGGCAATATTTTGTGTTTGGTTGTTACTGTGTCAGAGCTGTGAACTCCTTTAATACTGCCACATGGAAAGCCTTCTTATTTTTAATTATTCCTCTTCCATGATGGAAAGCTTGTTGTTTTTTAGTTTTCATGCAGACTTGCCTCTTACTGCAAGGTCCAGAGCACACTAGTGTCTGATGGGATACCGGGCTCTACTGTTACGAATAGAGACATGGAAGCCAGAAGTGCAGGAGCCCTAGTTGTGGCTTAGTTAGCAGATGATTTCTGTGAAATCAGGTAATCTTGTCCCTTGGTTTCTCCAGCTGTACAGGAGAGGCAACTTGCAGAGTGGTGTATTTTATCTACAGAGTGCTTTTATGATAAATCCGCTGTAAATTGTAGGATTTCAAATTATCGAAAAATTACAGTTTAGGAATTAAGTAGAATTATTGGAGTGTATGCACGAATATGTAGTTAGATGATCTAGAGGTATTTTATTCAGTTATTTTTGCCAGTGTTTTATTCTATGAAACAAAGTAGCCTCATGACTTTATTATTACTATTCTCCAGCACCTGGCTTCTGTGAGGTGGGAGGGTATGACCTTTTAACCACTTGTGAGCATGTAAAGTGGAAGGACAAGCTAAAGCACTTTGCATAACTTATACATATAATTCAACAGGCAACTACATAAAGCAAATACAATGATATACAGCTGTTGGTTTAATTAAAAGGAAAAAAAAAAAAAGGAAAAAGAAAAGAAAAAGGCAAATGCAATGTTCATCTGGTTATACCAAAGAGGTAGGAGAAGAGACGAAGAGAATTCTGTCCCCAGTCCTGCACAGGCACAATTTTTTTGTTTTGGTTGCTCCTGAGTAGGAGGAGGATTTAAATAAAGTTATACAGGCTGAGGATTCTCTTTTGAAGTTTCCTTGCAGTTCCATAGGATGCCTTCCCCTCCCAATTTGCCTCTTACTTTTACAGGAAATGTCTTTGCATGCTGGATCCCAGGAGCAGGTTCTCCAGTGTGCTAAGGAGCCTTTGGTCTATTCTTTGTCTAATGCTGTATGTCCCTGCAATGTGTGGGATGGCTGTGGTAAACCAAGGCCTTTCAGTTAACTTGGGGCGGTTTCCAGGCCAAATACTGTATGTTGCAGAAGGAGTTAAGTAAAACAAAAAACCCAAACCCTCAGCAATGCTTACATAGAAATAATAATCAAGTAGGAATGCATTGTATCATAAAAGTGCTTTATGTTTGTCTTTAAAATCTAGTTGAAGCAGTATTGTCTGCATGTAATGCTTTTATTCTATGTATGTAAAGATATAAATCTAAAAGAGTCTGTGATTATTTACTTTCTGTTTATTCTAGGTCTTTCATCTTGAAAGTTCTCATTTACCCCTAGGGGAATGTAGTTTTAAATACTTTGCCAAATCTTTCTGTAGTGGAAAAAAAAAAATTAATTTGTGGCTGTATCATTTTAATGGTTGTTCTGCTGTAATGCATTGTCTAAATTGCTTTACTCTATATCTGATGATAAAGCCTTTTAGATAAACACTTAAACCCAGATTTTTATCAATCTATATGAATTTAGTAAAAATATTTGGAAAATGCATTCAGAATATATAAAACAAATGTACATATGGAAATAGTTGGCAACCAATTGTCATAATTTTAAAGGGTTTATTATATTGCCTGTACTTATGCATCTTGGGAGAAACGATGTCTGTGCATGTAGAGTTGGAAAGAAAGCAAAGAAAAAACCATATTATCATAAAAAGTGGCATTTATAATTGATTATGTAGTCTGTTCTGAACTCATGACTGAAATGTAGTATGAAGTAGGAGTGTGTGACACTGGCATTACAGTTTTACCCCAAGCCATTGGCACTGGAACTATTGCATTTCTGTCTTGATGGAAAGAAAACAAGCTGGAGAAGTCTGATTTAGGTAATGCTACTGGAGAGTACGTAATCTTACTGAGGGAATGGTTATCAAAGGTTTCTGAAGGCAAGGATAGCAAGCACTGTAATACATCATCCAGTTCTCTTAAATGGGCAAAAACATCTATCCAGAATTGTGCCTTGGGGTGGCCGTCAACTAGAGTGGGTCCACTCAAGCTCTGCCTGTGACCTCAGTTTTACCACTCTATTGAAGTAGTGGGCCTTGTGAAATATCAATAATGCCCACATCAGAGATGGGCATTTTCAAGTTGAATTAGGGGTATAAGCAAAGCTTTGGGTAAGCCAGGTGAATATTTTCACCTTTTTGCCTCTCAGTTACCTGTCGCTGTGTATGTACAATAGTACAGAGAGACCAGGCTGGCAGAGCTGGGTGAGCCAGTGCAGGATTTTAGGGCCTTACAGGCTTATCAGTGTCTTATAGGCTTCTTTGCCTGACAAAATGATCTGTGCAGCTTCCCAACCTGAGCAGGCTTTGGGACCATGTGCGGAGCTGCGCCTGAACCTGTAATCCTTGCTGGACTGAGCGGGTTTGGCATAGCTGTGCTGAGTGATTTTGTATCTTCGTAGTTAATCTGTAATGCAGAATAACACTGCCTGTGAAGAACGGAGTTTATATTATTTTAATTTCCTTTGACCTTTAAATGAAATTTGAAGCTGTTTCCAAAACTGAAAATCCATTCTTTTCCCTTGCTGCCTAAATTCATTATTTCTAAATATTTCTCAACTGAAAAATCTTACACTTGATTTGACATATATGGCCATGCAAGTGGTTGTGTGTGTGAATATCCTGCGTTGGTCTTTGACAAAGATTTGAGGGGGCGTTGTTTGCTCAAGTCCCAGTCATTGTAAGTCGTGTCTCAGTTATGCCTCTTTGAGAATTAAGAATGAAGTGACGAGGTGGTACTGATGAGGGTACCCCTGCATCTGGGGATTTTCTGGTGGCACATAAAGTAAAAGAGGAAGACCAGTCTTCTAAGACTTGAGATCTGAGTTTTGGGCTGATGCAATGATATTCTTTTTAACTAAAAAATTTACACTTGATTTTAGTTGGTTCTCATTAGTGAATTGAAGGCTGAAACAGCTGATTCTCCTGCATATGACTTAACTGTTTTTCAGGTTTCAGCGTTGCTTTTCATTCTAACTGTCATAAACGTGAAAATCATTCAGGTAGTGCAAATGGGTGCAGGTTCTGTTTCCCACTTGCTGGATCGAGGTATGAATCTGTCGTGAGATGGTGAGATCTTTAACTCGAGGAAACAAAGTGCAATTTCTAAACCAAAAAGTTCTGAGCTATCCAGCAGCAGAAGTGAGAGGAAATTTCAAGTTGTTTCCAAAGTGCAGAAAATCACATTCAGCTGTGCCAGCAAAGACCTGTGTATAAGCTCTGTTTAAGCTTCCTAACTTCATCTCAATCATTTTGGAAGTGCCTGCTTTAGCAACTCAGCTGTCAAAGACGGAATGACAAGCCACTGAAGTGGTCACCTTTCCAGCTGGCATAGTGATCCCAGAAGAGGCTATGCCTATCTCCCTTGAGAGACACTTGCAAAATGTTTGAAGCTTTGGCAAACTCAAATGCAAAGAACGTTGCCTTAAACATAGTGCAAGGTAACTGATCTGGATAAATAACTGGAAAAGTTGTTCTGCATGTACTACTCTGGGTCGATTTTCACTAATGGGTCTCATAGGATCAATTGGAGGTAATGCATCCTCATAAGGAAAGATGATTGAATAAGGATTTCACTCCAGAGTACCGAAGGTGCTATCCAAAATTGCAAAGAGAATATGACAGAGCATGTCTTTGCAGCTTCTTCCAATAACAACAGAAATATTAACAATGCATTCACTTTACCTAAACCGTAGAATTTTCGTGTCTAGTATGAAAATTTTTCCTCCTCTTCTGTGTGTCTGAAGGTCTACTATTTAAAAAAAAAAAGTTAACAGTGATCTCTCAACTACTGGGATGGTATGCATTTCTCACAAAGGCTTTATTTGCTTATGGGAGCTAAATGCTGAACTATTATGCATATTTGCATAGAGTGCAAGGTCTTTGATCTTGACAAAACACATATTTTGCAGAACAATATTATCTTGGGAGTGATTAAGACATGCATAAACAAAGGTAGTGTTTGTACTGGCAAACTTTTCTCGCTACTTCTCATTCTCTCCCCACCCCTTGCTTCCCCCTCAGCCATCCACTGCTTATGTCATTGCTGCAGCTAGAAGGATCTTTGTTGCTCTGAAGATGCTGTCACCTGCATAACAAAGCAGCGATCGAGTTGTATCATTTTTGAGCCTTCAGAAGTGTTAACAGATGTGCCGGTTCTTGAAAGCCAAAGAAGGTGCTGTATGAGGAGAAAGCTAAACTAGCTGTAGAAGCTGCAGAAGCTAAGAGGGCCTGAATGTAGATGGTAGGATAAAAGCCTGATTTTATTTTTTTAAATCTTAAAGCTTCTTAAAATTTAAAACTGTTTTTTATGTTCCAAAGTGATTTGAACTATGTGGGTAGATTTGGCAGGAAGCTTGGTCTACGTGATATATACTGATACAGCTGTAGTATTGGAAATACGTAATTGGGGTGTGTGTCACACTTGCACGTAACTTTCACTGATGCATTCATGCTTAGCGTTTGCTCAAGGGCAGAGTTGTGCTGAAAATCTCACATAGGAAAGGTGTGAATCCAGGAGTCATTTCAAATTATATCAACGTATTTGTGAGCTTTAGGTTGCACACTAAGACAAACTTCTTCCCCAGGAGGGTGGTGGAGCAGGTTAGCCAGAGGTGTGCAGTCCCCCCTGCCCCAGAAGGTTTCCAGGTCAGACCCAATCTAGCATTGTATATAGCTCCCTTTTAAGCAGTAGGTTGGACTGGATGACCTTCAGAGAGAGAGATCCCTTCCAACTGTTCTTCCAGTGAGTCAGAAAAGATGCTACGGACACATTTTTTTTCAGGATAATCTTGTGAGAATAAGCTTTGCTTTGGAGTACCTGTTGTACTGGGACACTGAAATAGTTAATATGTGAATTCAGTCATGTATAAAATAGTGGGGCAAGTATATTTTCATTCCGTCAAGGTGAAAGATCAAATGGTTTTTCATTGGGACTGGCTGTACGGTAACCTGCAAATGACTAACGTTCAGGAGTCCTGCCATTAACTTCCACAGATTCCTGACAGGGGTTGGGAGAGTTTAGGGTAGTTACAGGGGTTCTTTTCAGTCAGAATAATAGAGAAGCAACACTGAGCACAGATAATGTGAAACATAGTGAAGGTAAGACTGACACACAGATCTTGACAGGTAATATGTTCACCAATACAGACTTCCACAAGAAATTTACCAATTAAAAATAGTGGAAAGAAAAACTGGATGTATTGCAACATAAACCACGGGATGGTGTTTGACGTAATGTTCTCCTTTTCTTTGCATTAGTCATGTTTAAAATATTTGGAAAATGCTGTTGGTTGTTATAATATGAGTAGGCTGAAGAGCTTTCTGTGGGCTTTCCAGCTATCACAATATTAATTTAAGCTTGAGGTCAGAATTAATCATTTTTGTGTTTCTCCCCTTTTTTTAACTATCCCACAACAGATGTGCTACATTAAGTGTTACAGTTCTGCCTGCAAATAAATAAAAGTTCTGTCAATCAGAGCTGTCAGTCGAAGTCCAAAATGTCTGCCCTGCCGCTTCTAAATGAAAAAAGAAATCCCAGCAGGAGGTTGAAGAAGAAGTATAATGGGAAGGCTTTCTACATGACAGCATGGGAAGAAGTAGTGTTTTTGCAACATTTTTGTTGGATTTCTGTGGTGCCCATTCATATGCACTGCAGAAGTGATTTCCATATGTAAGGGAAGGGCCTTAAGACCTGGTCTGTATCCTGAGTGGGCTTTATGAAGCTGTGTTCGCCCTTACTGGGTAAGATAAAATAGGGGATACTCACATGTACAAATCCCAGCCAAAGCCGTTTGATACTAAAGTTGCAGAGAACTGTGTTGTTTTGATTGCTGCTTGTTTTAAGATAAGTGTTTGCTCTAATGCTGTAGTCTTAGCCCTGGTAATTAAACTTGTTTTCCCAAGGAAATCTTGAAGAGAATTTCCTCAGTTCCAAAGCGTATTCTTAGCAATAGCTTCCCTGCAATTGGGGTAGGAACAAAATCTAATTTGCAGCTTAATATTTGGAATGTAAATGATAGAATGATACAGTGAAGTACATTGATCTCTGAACTCATAGATACACAGCTTCAATGTGCTTATGTGCCAGGTACTTTTCAGAAACATACGGAAGCGCATATGTACTATATTGCATAATAAAGAATTGAACACTGGTTACTGGTAAGATACGCTGGTTGTAAAGAAAAAAGATACTTTTTATCTCCAGTTTCACCATACTGTTTAAACCAAGGACCCTTTCTTTAAAGAAAAGTGTTACTTATTAGAAAATCCGAAGCTTTCACAATAGACTTTGATCCTTACTGTAAAATGAAAGGAGGAGGAAAGCTTTCACACCAAAATGCTAATAACGTTCTCTTTGTTAGTGCCTTTGTATTGCATGTTAAGTGGATCTTTGCCTATCAGTCCAAGTTCTGCAGCTTTATAGGCATCTACGTTCCCATAGGACAGTCATCTTTGCACTGTGTGGTGGGCTATACTTTTTCTTTCAGCCGGGGAAGAATGCTGTTTATCCTTTGCAAATTATCTGCTCTAAATGTGGGTGGACCACTCTGTTAAACTAAAAGTATGTGTTTGTTGTAGGTGCACTGTTAATACAGTGTTTCTATATTGTTAAAAGGTGCAAACCAGAAGAGGCAGTGCGACACTGGGTTTATTGTATGAGCAGTAACTACTCTTTAAATGCCTAATGACTACACGATTGGGTTATTATATTGTGGTTTGATAAATGGAATGCTTGTGTTGTATTCCAGTCTCTTCAACCTCTCCAGGAAAAAAGGGAATTAAAATCTAATTTGCTAGGAAAGACCTGTACCTTTTAGGCAGGAAAAAAAAAAGCAAGTCTTTCCTTGCAAATTATGCTGGACTTGTGCATTTTTATAGTCCTTTTGAAAGCATGATGATAAGGTCAATAGTTCTGTATGCATTTTCAAATTATTTGCAAGTTGCTGAATGCTAGACCTTCTAGATTTTTATTTTTTTTTTAAATCTGCTCATTTTTATTTATGCTTTCTAAGTCCATTCAGTGGTTAGATGTCATTGCAGTGAGCTTCTGGGCATTCTGCCAAGTCTTCAGTATTGTCAGGATGCTGGATAAAGTACAAAGAAAAATGCTTATCTGTGTTTCTTTGTAAAAATTTTACAATAAGCATATAGCCTCAGAAGTAAGACCATCCTATTAAAGTAAGAGCAGACCTAGATGAAAACAGAACTGACTCTCCCTGACGATTTGTACAGCTAGTTAGAATGTAGAGTTCACCTTGACATGTAAGAATGGCAAATATCCACGAATTAATAAGAAAGTCTGAGCTAGAGGCGTAGGCTTTTGGGAGCCAAAGGTGTCTGTGTTTCATATTGTAAAATTGTGTAACAGCATAACTGTTAAGATAAGTGAAGATAAGCCTTTTCTGAAGTATTAAAACCGCACAAAAATGGTTCAAAATTTTAGCTCACCATTATCACTGTCTCTCTTACAACTGATCTGTAGTTTGGCAGACCCTTGTTCCTGTGCACTACAGTGTATGATTTCTACATGTTCTCATGCTTTTAAAACAAACAAACAAAAAACAGAAAAAAAAACAAAAACAAAAACAAACCAAAAAAACCCCTTTGTGTATTTTTTAAAGTTGTTTTTATATCACAACTTGACATTAATCCGATTCAAATGAAGTAAGATGTAGGAGCATACTGGGGAAGGGACTATGCATTATTTTTCATCACAGAATATACTATGGTCAAGCTGCTTGTTCATTTCCCAGGTTAATTTCTGTGTAAACATGATTTCTCTGTATTGAAAAAGCCTCAAAATGTAGATGCTCACGTGCAAATCTGATTTGAGGTGGAGTGAGTTCCACATGCTCCCTTGTACTCTTTTTTTTTTTTTTTTTTTAAAAGTTTTG
>VYZM01015080.1:20559-30633 GCA_013398915.1 Dromas ardeola
CCCCCCCAGGTCTTTGTTTGTAATACTTTCTCACCAGATCACTTTCGTCTGAGCATCTTTTACTGTGCACAGAGGGACAGCAGGCAGGACAGATGCAACTTGAGGACGCAGCAGCTATTTAGTGCTTACTGCATGGAAGGGAGAGCTAGGACGAATGCGTTGCGTGGCTAAACATCAGTGTGCTCATAGCTGCTGAGGAGGCACCTGATGAGTCTGTGCCAACTGAGCAGTCATCAGTCGGGGGGGCAGCACTGGCCTCTGCCTCTTGGAACAGCCTGATCTGCAGTCTTGCTGAGTTGCCCTCTTGTGCTTTTCTGCTCTTTTTCCTTGGGGTTTTATATTTTTTCATGTCAGTCTTTTTCTTTTGAGTCCTTGAGCCCCTAACAATTACCATCTCAACAATTACACTTCGGTCTGTGTTTTTATTCTTCTTATCTTGCAGGGCTTTAGCTCACAGACTGTCTCGCAGCTCAGCAACAGTTTTCTCAATAAATCTGAGCCAAGGTCACCCAGTGGTGCTTCACCAATTTAGTCCTTGGGCCACAGGCAGCTGAATGCTTGGCTAAAGGTTATGTGGCTATAGCTATTTGGAAATAAATGGCACTAGTAAGTGACTTTCAGGCTGAGAGATGGGAAGAAGTTGTTGTATTTCGCTTAAGGTGCTCACAGATGACTCTACAGATCAAAAAGACCTCTGAAGGTTGTTGCTTCTGGTGCCTCTCAGAGAATCATTAAATAGATATTGGACATTACAAGAATTAGTGAAACTTTCCACCAACACTAATCCTTATTTAGTTTACTGTTAGCATGCTGTTTGTTTCTTTTTCTATCTTCTAGATGTGAATAAGCAGTAGAGTGTAAAAGTGTCTAGTAAGGATGTTACGTAGTCCTCATGCGCCTAGATTCCTCCTTTAGCTTTTCGGTTGACAAAGAGAGACTAAATTTCTTGGATCTTCTGACATCTCTGAATCTGGCCCATCTACTGTTGATCCAGTAGCCAAACTTTATCTCTGGGTCTGAAAGGCTTTAATGCAGTAGATCCTCAAGTCATTGTGCAAAGCTTCCTCACTTTGATGTATTTTAATTGTTTGTTTGATGCATGTAATGTCCACTTTGTGGAATCTCCTACAAATGAAGCTGGCACAAAGCTGTCTTATGGTATTTTTTTTTTATATATGCGCAGCAGTGTTCAAAGATAACTAACAAACCCGGAGCTGTCCATCAGCAATCCTGAAAGACCCTCTGCTGTTAATACAAGGCAGGTCTCACCAATGGGTCTGTTCCCATACTTGTTTACTGTGAGAAGTTCCACCTACTGTCATTTCTGTTGATTTTTTTTTTTTTTATGTGCCTAATGATGTTCTGGGAAATAACACCATTCCTTCTGACAAAGCTCTAAACTGCTGGCGAAAATTGTGTGTGTATTCAGCTGCTTAAAGCCAGGAAGGTGTTCCCTACCTGCTTTTCTCCAGGGCGTGATATATTTTGTAAAGTTTCTTAGGCCAGGGGGTAGTCTCTGAATGATCTCTGGTGCCATAGATGAGAATTAATCAAGCCTAGTCCAGCTATATTTTTAAATTACTTTTTAAAGCCCCAACCATAAGACAGTCCCAAGGGTGTTACACACACTTGTTCGACTTTTAAAGGGCTACCTTTCTGTGCAGAGCCTGTTTCTTCATATGCAGTTGCTGTGGTGCAGTTTGATCCAGATTTGTGTCTTGAGCTTTGACTCGCTGAACTTGTACCTGCGTCTTCATTGGAATAGTCTTTTGATTCTTAGTAATTCTGGTTTACTGTTCCCTTAACTTCATTATAATGTAGGAAGCATGCCTCTTGGAGAACAGGGTGAGGAGGCCTTTCCAATTGGAACAGGTTACAGCTCCCTGTGAACAAAGTGCAAGGAGGCTTCTGGTACTTGAACACTTTCCTCTTGATCAGTTCAGAGATCCTAGCTAGATGTCGGCAGTTTTAGAGAGCTTTCCTGTTCCAAAAAATGAGCTGTAACAACAACAACAAAAAAAACCCAAACAAAAACAAGAGTTAAAACTTTTTTAGGTTGACCGCTTTGATTTGAAGCCAGTGTGACTAGAGTAAAACCCTTAATGTTCTGGAAAACTGCTGGGAGTTACTCACGCTTCCAAAGCTTGTGCATCCTACAGTGTTGCCTCAGCACACAGAGCTTAGAGTCAAACGGACTCTCTTCAAGACGGAACATTGTGTGCTGTAATCCGTGTTCTTCAGTAGCCACACCTCCATGAAAATGGTGATAAAATTGCTTGGTTCAACTGTCAGTGTGCTCGGATTTGCAGCATGGTGTGAAGTTCAACTGAGTGATTAAAGTTTCGGTCATAAGGGATCTATTAGACAAATACCAGGTGAGAAATTGTTGCCTCTGGAGATTCTGTGCTATAGTGTAAAGATGTGTCATGTATAACATTCCTGAACTAGCTTTAAATCCTCCAGCTTGAGGATCAGTATGTGCTGCTCATATTAAGGCTGGTCAGTTAGCTGGATAAAAGCTGGACAGTTTGAGTCTAGCAGGGGCATACGTAGATACAAGCTACCATAGCATCTTGGGGTTATGACCCTTAAGCTGGAGTTGAGGCAGAACCATAGGAGCAGGTGAGCAGTTGGATTGAGTTTACCCCAAAGGTACTGCAGCAATGCTGTCGCTGAGAAAAACGGGTAACAGAGGCAATAGATGGATCCAAGTCACTCTAAAGAGGCCTCACTGGATAACACGCATGCTGTGAAAAGACAAATACTGTTAAAGACGATGAAACTACCTAACACTCTGGCCAGAATACTTACAATAGCAATGTCAAAATACTATGCAAAGGAAACCAAGTAGATCCTGCCCAGATCTATCAGGAGTTAAATGCTTTATTAAGAGAGAATTATTGTGAAAATAGTGTAAACAGAAGCAGCTTAGTATCAGACAATTGGAAAGCTCAATAAAGCATGTTCCATCTCACCCAGCAATAAGAGGACTATTTGTATAACACCAAAAAGCTGTTTTTATGATCTGTACTGGAATGTTGTCTAATAAAAAGCATCTATTCCATTGTTTTCCAGGGGTTTGTACGACATTGTTGTAGCAAAAGACAACCAGTCACGCTGTGTGGGCCGCTATGATAATCACGGCAGTTTTGGGGAACTGGCATTGATGTACAACACTCCTAGAGCTGCCACCATTGTTGCCACAACAGAAGGAGCCCTTTGGGGACTGGTAAGGAAAGGAAGTTGCTCTCATCTGCATAATATTTTAAACAGTAACTCACCGTGTCCAGTGCTTCTCTTGGTATGACTCCTTGTTCCAATAGCTGTTTTATCATGATCTGCTATCTTACCTTCTGGCATAAGAGATCCATTGTGCAAATCTTTTTGGCTGCCTTTCTAGAACAACTTGTCTGTAAAAACTGTATCACTCATTTTTATCTGTTCCTTTATTATTTTGCATTTGCTGTAATTGTGGCTTTTGTTAAGGAAAAAAACCCTGGTTTTGTTTTCACCCTGCAGAGGACAGTGGAGGTATCAATGCACGTATTTTATGGGAGGGGAAAACAGTATCTAAATGATGTTCTCTATTTTTCAACTCACCTTCCTACCATTTTGTCTGCTTTAAGGGGAATGGAAAGGTGTTAAATATCTTCTTGACGATGTCAGTAATTTGAAGAGCTAGGAAGACTGCCCAAAGCTTTGTTATCCTTCAAAATAAATTGTCATGATGTTTCTGGTACCTTTGTGTTAACCCTGGAAGAGGTTCTCAGGTCAGCACGCTAAATGATGGTGTTGCATTGTTTCTAGCCCAGCAGTGTTGAATGTGAAGCTGTAGACATTAGTTTCCTTTTTTAGTTCTTTTCTCTGTACTATTTGGACAGGGTTATTTTCACAGTGCTCTCTTACTCATCTGTGAGGGCTCACATAATAAGTGGATTGTGCGATCAACGAAGCCTTTGAAGCCAGAAGTGTTGTATGCTTTCTGTGTGCGCTGGGCTCCTCGGCAACTATCGCTGGGGGTTGACCATGTGTTGTGACCTTGATTATAAGACTGATAAGCTGCTACACTGCTTGCTTATGCAATCGCAGCGCTTGCTGAGAGATCTCACTTCCCTTTTCTTTGTGAGCTGAAAGAAAAGATTTTTGGTAAATCGACCAGGGAATAATGTCAGAATCTAATTTCTTGAACAAGACAGAACAAAGCAGCTACCTACAAACTGAGCTCATTCATAAAAGGAAGAAAATGAGAGGATGATCTTTGTTTCAGTTTGCCTTTGAAAAGAAGTGCACAAATTGGGTTAATTTCAGGTTTGTGTTTTCTGTGATTACATTCATTTAATTAGCAAGGTGTAGTTGAAGGGGAACCTCTTGATAGTCATCTGTCCTCTGGATATTTTATTAACTAAGGCTGCATTTTCCTGCCTAAAACTTCAGTTATTTCTTCCAGTTATTCTGTTGTTGCCATGTTATATTGTACTATTTTGTGCCTGATGCAATTTAAACATATTTTTATTAGTCTGCAGAAGTTACTGCTAAAGCTCATGGGTTATCTGCCGTTTAGGAAATGTGGATTACTCCAGCTGCATTGCAGACTTAGGCCAACAAAAGCCTGGAAGGCTCAGGCACAAAGCAGTTACCAAATGTGGGTCTCTCGTGGAGCAGAGAAATATCCTCAGCCTTTGCTACTGAATGTCTGGGGAAAACCTCATGATCACACACACTTCCTTCACTGCTCTGCCTTTTTTTGTTCAAATACTGCCGCTTCTCCTCCCTCACTGATACTCTGAAACAAATGAATTCTGAATTTTTTATGCTTTTGTAATTCCCTTGACCATTTGAAGAGACTTCTACCACTGAAGAATTTCTTTAAAAAAATAAAAATATCCCTCATGCTTTATCATCTCTTGTTCTTCTCTGGATGACAGTAATACCATTCTTCCCTTCATCTTTCACCTCCTTCAACTTCTGTATTCCACTGGTGTCACCTCTATCAGTCGTTTTTTCAAGTAACAAGTATTTGCAGCCTGCATCCCATAAAACTGTTCTCTTACTTGAAAATACTTCTTCACCTCAAAATGTCTCTGCTAAGTTATCAGCTGATGTTTTCAGAAAATGAGATCCAGAGGAATGGCTTTCAGGACTTCCGATGTTTCTAATTGCAGTATATGTAAACTTAAAAGATTTTTTTTTTTTTTTTGGTACCATTTTCCTAACCAAATTTCTGCACCTTTCCTCTGACTTTTTGATTTTTATCCTTGTGGCCTCATGCTGTGAAAGGTGAACTCTGCAGCTGTCCCTCTGTTCATAAGTTAGTGCTGATCTTAACAGGGACAGAGGGCATTATTTCAACGCAAACACTAACAAAAATACCTGGTAGGCAAGTGCCCTTCCCCTTAGCCTGGGCGTGCTGTTTAGTTTCAGCTCTCTTGTG
This sequence comes from Dromas ardeola, assembly GCA_013398915.1. Lineage (NCBI taxonomy): Eukaryota > Metazoa > Chordata > Aves > Charadriiformes > Dromadidae > Dromas > Dromas ardeola. Next base: position 25,991 of record VYZM01015080.1, read on the forward strand.
GCCTTTCTCATCGATGTTTGCAGTAGTTGAGCCCTGCCTTTTTTGTGTGGAAATAAAAAGCATTTTGTTAAGATCTCTGACAATAAACTCGCAAATATGTCTGCCGCTGCAGGTGCTGAGACAGGAGCTGTAGTTAGCTGGGCGAGCTTGCCTTCACTCGGGCACCTACTGCCGCCCAGTGGCCGCGCAGCCTGCACGTCGCTAGCTGCTGCCTGGGGAATATGCCTGGGAGGGCAGGGGTGGGTGGGAATCTTGCCCAATATTTAGGCTTCAAAAGCAAACCAAACAATTTTTCCATCAGGAGGGTGCTCGTGTTACATGTGGACAGCTGGCGATTAGGAAGTAGTCATTGCAAAAAGCTGCTTCTCGGATCCTAGAAGGTGGCGGAGTGAATCAAGCCTGTTGCTGTTTGATATTGTGTTCCTGATCTATTTGAGACCAGTATAAATCTCCAACTTACTTTTGAAATCTGTGACTCAAGTAGAGAAGAATCCTATTTGGGCTTAATCCTGCAGTTGCCTTAACAAAAAAGTGTTGGAAATTCCAGTTCCCAATGGCTTCAACAAGAAGAGGTGACCTGCTCTAAGGTGACCCTGCTCTGGCAGGGGGGTTGGACTAGATGATCTCCAGAGGTCCCTTCCAACCAAAAAAACCCAAAAAAACAACAAAAAAACCCAAAACAAACAAACAAAAAAGAGCATAACTGTTCATTGCATGAGGAGGCATGAAAGATATAGCAACAAACTGTCAAACAAACCCCAAAACCTCAACTCTGAAAAACAGTACAAGATAGACTCAAAATGGAATTCTTAAATGCTTGTCTGAGAAGGACTGGGTCTTACAGCTCCCTGTTTTTCAATTTGTTATTGCAACACGTACTCTCACAAGAGTTGTTACGATCACCATTGTGATGGATATGGTGTCATTTTAACAGCTGGCTTCTCAAACCCAGTGTTTATTGCAAATACTAGTTCATGTTTGTCAGTTCTTTAAACAGGGAGCATTTCAGTCAAAAGGAATAATGTATTTCTCTGTGCTGTTTCTTGCAGGATCGAGTGACGTTCAGAAGAATTATATTGAAAAATAATGCAAAGAAGAGGAAGACATATGAATTATTTATTGAGTCTGTGCCCCTTCTTAAATCCTTGGAGGTAACGCCTCTCAGACATCTACATCAAATTCTTGCATTAGCATTAGCTCCACAGTCAGTGTTTCTACTATATCAAAAATCTGTGTCATTTTTGCTTGGAACAAAATTTTAAGAGCTGCTTTGGTATCGCATTTACCGTACAACTTAATTTGCATTGTTGTACACTGTTTTTTTCATATCCTTTGTTCACAGTAAGCGATTTGCTGATTTTTATCTCAGTCTGTGTAAAGATTAAAAAAAAAATAAAATCACAAAACACCACAAACCAGAAAACATCTCTAAATATGTCAGAGAACAGGTATTAAAATGAAAATTGGAACTCAGGGCTGTGGTTCCCTTTGAGGGTGTGATATTGAAGTAATGATACAATCACTGGGAATGGCCTTTATCAGCCATGAATGATTTTAAATTTGAGACAAAGATGTGGGCCACAGTAGGTCTTGCTTTAACCTTAGCCGATATTCAGGAGGCAGTCTAAGATACGCTAACGGGAAGCTCTGCTAGCTGGGAACAAAATGACCAGGCAGAGCAGGCAGATGTCATGTTGATGGTGCAGGGACATTTTTTGGACATCTGTTGGTAGCTACGGAATGTGTAAATTGCACAACACCTTCTCCCTCAGTGCCTGGCTTAAACTAGTTCCATCAATGTGACTTTTTTAAGCATAAAAATGACTCATATTTAAAAATATAGAAAAATAACTCGTTAGCACTGGATGGCCTTTTGCATGACACGCTGCAGTTGAATCATGTGTGGATCAGAATTAAGTTTCTCAAACATGGGCTAGATTGAGGTGCATTTGTGGAATGAATGGATTACAACTGAATCATCTGTCAAGATATTCATTTTAACGGTAGGATTTTCTTCCTTCCTTAATATGTTTTATATACTGCTCTGAAGCAATAAAATTGTTTTGTGGTGTTCTAGATGGGCAGTGGGTAACGCTGGAGATAAATTTAAGTGTTCTTTCTCCGTTCCTGTTTCTGAAGACTGAGGCACGCTTCATTGCATGTCAGATTAGTACCTCTTGCCCTTGCTGCTGGGCGTCCTGTTGCAGTGCCTACTTACAACTTAGAGCTGGTATCCTTTTCGTAGCCCCATTCCTCTCTCCGCTCTAGGAATGAGTTCTGGGGCACACAAAAAATCCACATATTCAAGTATATGGTGATTAAAATATTTTCAAAATGTGTTGCTGGTGTTTCTCGTTAAAGTTTGTTGTTGGGAAGTCTATGGCATCTTTGTGAGTGTTTTCTTCAAATTTCAACTGAATCCTAGAGGAAGTGATTTTGTGGTGTGTGTGGGTTTTTTTGTTTTTTTTTTTTTTTTTTTTCCTCTTTGCTCTAAACCAGCCAAATCAGTTATTTGTTAACTTTGGGGGTAAGAAAAGTGCATGGATGGGACACCAGACAATTTTCTTTCCCGATTGATTATGGTAGTCTTGAAAGCTGTGGTGCGGTATGACAATGTCATTGTAGGGGCTCTATTCTCAGTACCCAGATACTGTGTGCTTGTGTCTAGTGAATGCCTCTTCATTTCAGGGCTACAAAGTTTACAAGAGCTGTACTGTAATAGATTATTATGTTTAATTTTCCTCTGTTCCAGGCATCAGAACGAATGAAGATAGTGGATGTTATAGGGGAGAAAGTGTATCAAGATGGGGAACGTATAATTTCTCAGGTATTTGAAGTCTAAATTTCTGTCATGATTTGCCTTTCTCTGCTTCTTTTTTCCTGTTTGGAATTGACTTACAGAATCCTACCACTTGGACCAGCTTGGCATCACTTATTTTTCTAATGCTTTCAATTTATTTAACCACTTCTTGAATGGTTGTGGAACAGCCAGTATGTCTTTTGCTAAAAAATTTATTCTATTACTTTAGCTTCTGGGTTTTTCTTCTCTCATCTGTTTCTTTTTTATAAATGGTCTTTGCAAGGTTTCAAGAGAAGTGTGCCTTAAGAAGCTGAAAATAAATGTCTGTCTGTTTAATTTTCCATGACAGCCCCCAGCTACACTTCTCACAGGCATCTATGACTAGATTAAACAAGGAGTCACAAGCGTGTCGTAAAGGCATCTCCAATTCCCAGGTCCAACTAAACAACAAAAACAAACATGAAACTCAATGAAGTCATTGGGAATATTATACTAATTGGACCCAACTCAGTTAGCTATTCTAAGAAACTATCAGGGTTAATTAAAACCATTGCTTTTCTTCATACTCTTAAAAAGAGTATTTCAGTGGTGGAGTACTGTAGTTTCAACCCCTTTGGTTCTTGGTATGTGTTTTACCTGCTGCAATAGATCAAGGCCAGAGTTGGGGGACCATGAAGCTGGACAAACTCAAGCTAAAGCTGTGGGTTTTTTTTGTCTGTGACACAAATAACTGTTTGGAACACTGTTACTGATGAAACACAGGAGTTTTGCATCAAGTTTAGCTCGTGGTTGCTCTGTTTGTCGCAAAAATGCTCTAGTTCAAGTTAATGTAAGAAAGTCCTGGGCTTACCTGAAATTGCAGGCTTTTGATCATAACCGTCATCTTATTTTATAAACAGAATATGACTTCTTAATAACATCTTGAGTAACTAATCTTAATTACCTTGAATGCCAGATAACTCCGAATGCAGGAAACCTGAGTTTGCTGATAACTAAATACTGCCAAATTACTTCTCTCCAAAAATACCCTCAATTTTGTAAGTTGAAGATCGTGTTGCTTAAGACCCTGAGAAAACTGAACTGTCAGCAAAATCAAAGCTTATAAATCAGTCTCAAAACTGGGAACCCACGCAATCAGTGATCCAATTACGCAGTTGGTTTTAATCTTTTGTAATAACTGAATTAAGGACAAGGATATAATTACCCTTAAAAGGAGGATTAATAGTCTGGATAGGTCTGGGTGATAGTAATACACTACTAAAGATGATGAAATTTTATGCTTGGAAAAGATGCGATAGCTTTTCCATTACAGCAGTTGCATCAATACCATGAACCCCTTTTCTCTTGTGGATAATTTTACATTTTAATTACTTTTCTGGAGTTTGACCCTTCAGTTAAGGGCAGTACGCTTTAAAGCACTTGAAAATTGTTAATGCCTGCCGGTGTTAGGAGGATGTCTCCCACTCAGTTTGTTTTCATTCTTTTAAAGAAATAAGTACGTACTCTTTCAGTACTTACTCTCAGAAGTGTACTGAGAATATTGGTTCATGTTGTGACAGATGGCAACAGTGAATGAAAAGCTTTGTGCTGTATGGTTTACGACCATCCCCAGGAAGCTTAGCTGGGGGCCTAATTTCTTCTGTAACTCAGTGTTTAAATCTTGCATCATCTTCTGCCAGCCCACGTTTCATACTGAAGTTGTAACAATCTCTCTCCATCCTTCCCATCACATTCATAGTCTCCTTGCCCACTTAATGTCATCTGACATCTTGCCCATCTGACTTAATGTCATATTTATCTCTCTCTTCACATTGTTTCACAGTTGAGGTTTTTTTTTTTTTTT
>VYZM01015080.1:45525-87817 GCA_013398915.1 Dromas ardeola
GGCCCCGCGGCCTGCGGCTCATCCCGGCGGGAGCTGGGGCTGTGCGGGCCCTGGGCAGCCGGCGTGGTGCCGGGGGAGGGTGGTGTGAGGGAGCCGGGAGCGCGGGTTTCACCTCCGGGGGCTGTGGCGGTGCCGCCGTTGCCCGGTTCCCCTGCGGGCGGCCGGGAGTTGTTGGGCTCCTTCGCCTCCTCCCGGCCACGGGGCTGCGGGTTCGGGGCTCGCCCCGGCGCCCGGGGAGGCCTTGCGCCCGCTGGCTGAGGGAGCGGGTGTCGTCTCGGAGGGGTTTCTCCGGGGGTGTTACAGCCTTTTGGGGCAGAGGTGGGCTCCGGTCCCCTCGTTTGGGCTGCTGAGGTGAAGTTAGGTGTGGGGGGGCTGCCTGCGCGACCGGCTGTACGGCTGCCGAGACTCAACTGGGGGTACGGCCCCAGGCTCTCCGCTGTGGGGAGCGGTGACACCCAGCAGGACGAGCCCTTCCGCGACTTTTCATGTCACAGATTAATGCTTCTGGCACGTCTAGTACACACGCATGCTGCCTCCGTGAGGAATGTACCGTCTTCGAGCGTGCAGTGACACTCCGCATTTCATAATCTCCTGTTCGCAGTTATTTTCCACTTTAAAAACTAGGTTTACTTATGGTGTGACAAAGCAGTGCTGTGAATCACAAAGAGAGAGAACTGGCTGTCGCGTCTGACTCCTGCTTTGGCCGAGAGCGGGGATGCTGGGCTGTGTCGGAGGCCAGAGGTGCTCGAGCAGCAGGTACAGCAGCAGCAGGTACAGCTGCGGGCAGCGCGTCTGGCGTGGCGAGAGGGAGCTCCTGCTGCCCCGCGCACGGCTCCCATGCCTGCATTATTGGTCTCCCTTCCTCGTTCCCTGCGTCTGGTGACTGCTCCTATTAACCCGAATTACAATAATTGTAGGTTCACCACAGGATGCACAACTAATCTGTAGCTTGTCTTATTAAATACTCTTCCTATAAGTAATCCGTGCTTAAGAAGTAGTTTTTTTTGTGTGAGGAACTTGGGTTAACCAATGTTCCAGTCTTCCTCTGAACAGAAGTTACGCGTGAGAAATTGTCCAGAAGATGTTGTGAATCAGCAGGCTCTGCCTCTCCGTTGTTGCAACTCCTCTTGTAAATCATAGACTGGTTCGGGTTGGAAGGGACCTTAAAGACCATCTAGTTCCAATCCCCCCCCGCCATGGGCAGGGACACCTCCCACCAGACCAGGTTGCTCAAAGCCCCATCCAGCCTGGCCTTGAACAATTCCGGGTTTATAAAGCTGATGAAGTTTATTTTCTGGCAAGCCTGATACTTTTTACCTATTTCAATAGCTGAGGGGTGTATGTGCCAAGTTCCTACGCGAAGCTGTGTAACTTCTAGCACTCCCCGGTTAAAAGTCCAGATGACAGTTTCATTGTTAATTTGTTTCCATCATGCCTTACTACAGTTTTTTTGCTAGTGCAAATGACAGTAGCTTTTTGTGTTCTTTCCTTTGGTTTGTATGATTCTGGTTAGGAGGAAAAAAAAAAAGTCATTACATTCTTTTAGAATGAGCACTTGGAAGTAGTTTTTCAATCCAGACTCTCTGTGTGTGTGTTGTCTTGTCTGGGTGAGTGTGATAGCAAATGTTGCTCCCCCCTCTGTCTTTCATCTCTGTATTCTGTTACTAACGGATGTTCAGAAAAAATTCTCTACTGATTTGTTCTGATCTTTTGTTAATAACAGAATGCTGGAGCGCTGTGCCTTTTGATTTAAAATCTGTCTCTAAGATACATCTATTAGTAATTGTTTGTTTTACTGCAGAAGCCCTGTTGATAGTTGAAAGATGGCTTGAAGTGTGTGTAGCACAGATGGTTTATATAGAGGCAGTGCTGGGTATCAAAATACAGGAAGCCATAACACAGTCTCGGTTTCTTACTTGATGTAAGTCAACTATTTTGTCATTTTGGACACTTCATCTTATGTCCCTGGTATCTGAATAATTTGATTGTTGATGGGTGGTGCTGTCCCTGATTTGAACTTCCCTGGTTCAAATAAGCCACGCAAATAGATCCTTGTGTTTAAATGGAGGTGTGTAAATGAAGCCCCTCTGAGAAACAAGGGTTGAAGTGCTTTTGTGGGGTGTTAAGACTGTATTTTACTTTGTTATATTATGGATGTAAGGAAGTAGGTTGTCATTAACTGAATGCATCCCACCTCAAAGCGATGCCTTCAAAAGATGTAGATCTTTACAATTCTTCATCCCAAACTAATGTTTGGAGAAGTAGGTCTTCCCATGCTAGACTTGTTCTAAAGTTGAAATACAAAGGCATCCAGGAATAAATTTTCTATTCTTTTGTCAGCAGTATGTATTAAGATTTTATAATGCTGCTTAGTGTTGCAAGAATTGCTTTAAACTTGCATTTATAATTTTTTTCCTGTAGATCATTGCCTAAAAAAATCACTCATATGAAGATGATCTAGGCCCAGGTTAGATGCAACTTTAACATGGTGACTGAACTAGTAATAATGTAAACTTTCTGCGGGTGCTGAAAATAGACAGTCTTCTGAATAACCAGTTAAGGAAAAGGTGAAGAATTTCAGGAAAAGCTTTGTGGACACGGTGAAATACCAAGCAGAAGTCCAAAGCTTGTGTCAATTGTTCTAAGTGGCTTCTGTTAATTTAGATTTAATACAACAGACTGGGTAAGCGTAAACATAACAGCACTGAATCAAGGGCTGTACTTGGCAGAGGCTGAGTTTCTGTTTCCTGGGGATGAAGGTGAAACTAAAAGAAGCAAAACTGAAAACAAAACCCGAAACTGCTACGTACTTACCTGAATTCTCCAGAAACCTAAGAAGGGATAAAGCTAGTATTTAAAATGTTCTTTTGAGGGTTTGCACTTTTTGCTTAGTAAGAGCATGTCAGCCCTCTAGTAAATGTGGTTTGTAGATTGTTAGGAAATCAACTGCAAAATCTTCTGATATGCTTGCAAGCTTTTTATGTTTCTTTCAAGTCAGAAGAGCTCAGAAGTTCTTTCTTGAGTTAGTGCATCTCAGCTGGTACACAATCTCCATGCTTTTGTGTTGCAACAAAGAAATTGCCAGCTGAGGTTTTCTTTCTGCGTATTTATTTCCAATGATAATTGTAGGTGAACATGATGCCTTTTCTTTTTTACAAAAGTTGTTTCCCCGGTTAAGTGTGTTACAAGCAGCCTTACACGCAAATAATTCTATAGTGCAGCGTTTATGGAGTCCTTTTCATTTGGAAAGCCAAACAAATTTATATCGCAGGCCCATTCTAATAGTACCTGACTTAATAGATTTGAAATTACACAAGGAAACCCTGTCAGCTTTGTTTTGTCTCCTGCTGTATGCTTCAGTTACTAGCACTGCATAGGAAGAGAGAGTAACAGTATAATTTCCAGGAGCGTGTTGGGCACCATCTCCTAGGCATGGTTTGGTGGCAGGTATCTGTACCAGCTGTTTTGCGGAAAACGAATCCGTTTTGTTGCTATTGCGTTCCTTGAATTCAACAGGAGTGGAATTGCATCCAGCATATTAAGCCATTTGCATGTGTCTCACAACACAACATTTGGCATTAAGATGACAACAGAGGCATTTTCTGCACTAAAGCTTTAATAAATTTTGGCTGTTGAACTTGCTTCATATTGGAATATCTCATCTATATAGTCACTATTTAAAAGTGGCTTGCTTTCTCAGCCTTAAAATAGGATGCTATTTTCTTCCACAATAATCTAGACATGTTCCTTAATAAGAACTGCACAACTGTACCTACAAGTTTTAGAGCACTTTAAAGCAGTAAAACCACTAGCAAGTTATATGTATACTTCTGAACATTCCTTAATTCTTTTCTGAAGTGTTTTTCCTTTTTCATGCGTTTCCTGTGGAAATTGAAGTAGTGAAACAGCCAATTTTGCTACAGTACATTGTTGTCTTAAACGCATTTGGAAATGAACTGTTGAAATAAATCCCTCTTGTAACGTACTTTCAGAGTTTTTCGTTTTCCTTAAGCAGTGATGCATGTTGACACTCATAGCTGTTAGATTAGAAAAATGTTGAAAAAGCATTTATATTTTTCCTATATTGTTCTCTGATACAAAAATGGAGCCATATGTTTCTAGAACTGTAGGATTTATTTTAAGAGCTTGTAAGGACTTTGCACATCTGCTTTATAAGGAATTCAATCTCTGCAGTGAAGGTTGCCTTCACTTTGGGGGAAAAAAAAATCAAGAAGTTCCTTTTAGAGGTGGCTTTAGACAGGGGATTATTAGGGTTCACTTGTTTGAGGCTTTGGAAATGCAGTTCCTCCACTGGACTTAGTAAGTAAGCTTGACCACCTCCACCCCCAGCTTGGCCTCAAAAAAGATAGCTGCTTCATCACACCTGATTTTAGCTATCCCAGCCTTACCGTTTCCACTAGTGAACTTAACTAAATTACTATTGCGTTTGTAGCTTCTGCAAAGATTGCAGTCAAAATACTAGTTGCGGTATCATACCTTAGAGAATCCATCGCCTTAGAGAGCTTGCAGTGTACCTGGAATATTCTTATCAGCTACTGAGTATTTCCTGAAAAATACTGAGTATTCTGGTTTTCTGGTGAAGGCCACGGTGATGCTGTTATTTCTCTTGTCTCTCTCCGGAGCTTTTCTTGTTCAGTACGTTTCATTACACGTAAACACGTGTCCTATTTTTTCCCCTGCAGTTGTCCTACTTCATAGCTTTCACTTGTTGAACGGCTTACTCATTACTACACCAGCAATACAGGGTGTGTGGAGCTAGAGAATGTCCCCGGACAAACACGTGCGTTGTTTAAAATGCAGGTAAACAGCGCCGTTGCTGCTCATACCTCAGATGGGTTTAATGGCAGGTTGTGCAATAGCAAATAAGTTCTGTGCCCTGTAGCGAAGAGGTCCCCGTGTCTGAGCAGCTTTCCTGATGTTTGTTGCTACTTTTCACACGGGAGATTTTCTAAATAAACATTTAAAAGAGCTTCTTACGAGAAATTGTTCCAATCCAGCCTACTCAAGCAGGGATTGTATTCATGCTTAATTAGGCTTTCCCCTCTTTAATGCTTACAAAATAAAGCCCTTTCAAACTTTTAGTTGATGTGACCTGAAGGTGACCTGGATCTCTTTAATGGTTGGCTTTTCAAGCCTGTTGGGTTAAACAGATGTAGAGCAGAAATCTGTGAAAAACAGACTGACTATCCTGAGCCAGAAATTTAGAGACTATTTTCTTGGGAAAACAGAATGTATTACCCAATATTGATGAGACTCTCTACGTTTTATTATATGAATCTCTAAATTCACCACTTGTTCTTTTCTATTTTTTTTTCTTCAAAAGCCTTTCTTTCCTGTTTGCTTTCTGTTTCAAAAACCAGAGAAGATGATAAACAGCAATTGTTAAACGTTTGGACATGCTTTACTGTGTAACTTTCACCTAGGAATGGTAACAAAATTATCTGCGCAGCTCTGATGCTGATGTTTTAGCAAGTGCTGGAATACCAGGGAATAATCTTGGTGAATCTGGGGGGAAAAACCACCTAAATGCTGTCTCTTTATGCAAATGCATAAATTCAGGATGTTAATCCCAGGCAGTGATTGTGAAACTGTTACTGGCAAAGGATTGCAGAAAGGCAGCGTGGTTGTCACTGATCCATGTGGATGTTTGGAAAATACTCTTTTTCAGAAACTCTATCCAGCACTCTGTAGCGGTAGGAAGAAGATTTTAGGAAACGACAGTGTACATCTAGGGTCATACAGCTTTCCCTGCTCCCGACCTCCTCCTCCCAGCGCTGGTTTCCGCTTCCTTGACTGATGGGAGCAGCCAGGAAATGATCCCATAGGTAAAACCGCTTTGCTTGGCATCTTTAAAAATCTGTACTGAACTGCTGCTGCTGGAATGTGAAGGTTGTGGCAGGATCTGGCTTGGCAGTAGTGATAGGAAGCGCAGCGGACGTACAAACCTTCCCTGTGGGGGGGTCTGGAGGGGCTCAGGGAGGTGGTCTTAGGGAAGGGTTTTATGGCCTGTCTGGTTGGTGGCTCCTATGTAGTTGCTGCCAGGGAGCTCGCTGCCCACGGCCAAAATCAGTAGCGTGAGGTTGTCCTGCAAGCTGAGGCCTTCCTTTGCCAGCTAGCAGCTGTTAGGGCTCCTTTGAAGTTGTTTGGTAAACTGAGTCATGGGGAAGATTTTTGAGCCATTCGTGTAGGAGTGAGAAATGCCATGGGAATTTCTGCATGAGCGTAGCTAACCTAGACCTCACTGAGCCTGGTTGTTGATCCCTAAAATTGTTGGTAGGAGTAAATTCTAGTAATTACTAGCTGTTTTCTGAAGCCATCGTATTTTCCTGTGTTAGATGACGCAGCTGAACAGAAACGATTCTGAGTGTGACGATCTGTTTTCCTTACGCTGTCATTTATTTCCTATGGGCACAGTCTCAGTTCCACTATCAGATCTGGCTGCCTCAGAAGAAAACTGTTGTAATTCAGATTTTTTTCCTAAACAAAACAGAATTTGGCAGAGTAATAATGGCTTTTGTGCATTTAGGCTTTTTCCTTGCAGAGTTGAAAGCTCTTCTTTGGTCCTATGGGAAGCATATATCAGCGGTGCTAATTATAATCCCAAGACAAGCTTGTTGCTGTGCGGAGGCAATAGGAAGTGTCAACTTCTCACTGAAACTCGGCATACTGTGGTCTGCTGGTTATATGTAGTCATGGCAGATATTTGGAATGGTGGTGTATTTCTTACTGTGTCTTTTCTACTAGAGCTATTCTTTGACTTTCAATATCTCATTATCAACTTCGGGGGGGGCGGGGAGGGGGGGGAGAAAAAAACAACAGAAGGGCATCTAGGCTTTTTCATTATTTGTATTGACAAGGTAGTGCTGAAGCGGCCAATTCTTCGTTACGGTCAGCGCTGATGGAGAGGGGGTGGTGGGGACTTCGTTTTTTCCATACAGACAGAACTATGGACCACGTCTGGAGAGCGATGCTCTCTTGTTTCAGGGTGTGAACCCGTAGCGTAAAAAGGGGGCTCAATTAGTGTTTTCAGGTGCCAAAGCAGAACTGGATGGGAAAACGTTCGAGTCTGCTTGGAAAAAATAGTTGTGGCCCAAATCTAGTTTTGTAATATAATCTTACTGCGAGAATGAGCTCTGAGCCCTGGGTTGTTTATCCCTAGGCTCTCCAGAAGAGACAACTGTCATATTGATCAGAGTGGTTGTATGCAATAAGATGCTTTGACGGTTGTCTAATGAATGTGTGTGTTCTGCCTGCCTGAGGGCGTTTTCTTGGGGTACAACAGAAAAGGTTAATTGCTGGATAAAGAGTAAGTGCTACAAGGGGTTGAGTAATAACTCTGCTTCTTTCAAAATCCTAGAAAAGATGAATGACTGAACATGGTGAATCATCACTGACATGGCTTCTCAGAGAAACGGCCAACGTTCCTTTGAGACTTGCTGAATAAGCAGTTGCTGCAATCTTTTGGCTGTGTATGAAGTAGCCTCTTCCTGCTTCCCAAAATGCAGCGACGATCACCACGACGTTCGTGGTGAATCTGGGTCTCCAGGTGTCTCTTTAATCGGGTTCCATCGCAGTTTCCAAGCATAATTACACTGGTTGAATTGCAGTCAGCTCCGTGGAATTTTGTTACTATTTATGAGGATTTGGGCTTCTTGTTTTGCAGGAAAATACCTTAATTATAATTTCAAATAGGTAGGAGAAAAGAATATGGAGAGAGCATGTCAGGCTGACTTTCTGAAAAGAGACGCTTTAATTCCAGTGTGGTCATTACGTGTTTTGGTTTGTGACATCCTGGATTTCTGTCATTTCCATCTAAGCTGCTAGGACATTAAGTATTTTAGATCACTTTGGTTTTCATGCTTACTAGTCTTGAATTTGTTCTGAAGGCTAGATGGTTCAAAATTGCTTCAGATATTTGATAGCTGTTGATGATCAAGGATAATTTAAGTGAATTTTGGAAAATGGAATAGCATTTTCACCTGAGCAGCGTTGTGCTTTGGAAGGAAACTTCAGTAAATAAATTCTGGATTAGTTAAGGTTGACCACACAAGGTAAAGCCATCTGATAGGTGTTGCCTTTGCCTCTTGTGTGGAATAGTCATAATTCTTGATTTATACTACCTACTATTCATGGTGGTAAACGTTAAAGGAGAATTCAGTTCTGCGAAGGGATTCTCTGATGTGCCCCACTTCCTTTGTTTGCATGCAGTGGTACATTTATGCTTTTCAGGGTACAAGCTTTTAATTTCATTTCATTTGAAAGAAGAGTATTAGTTCTGTGCGGTTCTACAGGCAACTTCCAAAACCAGAAGATGCTTCACGGTACCTGAAAGAAGTTACTAATAACTGCCTGTAGTGGATTTTTAACTGGGAATCTGAATTTATAATACTTCAGAGATCAAACACTCAGGTAATTGAATTATGTAGTTGGTATGCAGATATGTGCCAGACAGTTATTGTTACAGAATGGACAAATTTGGTATATAAACTCAAGGTGCTGGAAATGCCTTTGTTGTTACTTCATTATTATCTATTCATGATAATTTGGAATGCAGCATTAATTTTAATACCTGAAGAAAACGTGCATAATGCTGTGATCTGTCCTTTTTGTTTGTGTAATAACCCTATTGATGTAAGCAGTTCAGCAAAATTGGGTGGCATTTGAAATCGAAAAATTATTCAGCACTTTACATAAAATGTGTTTGAAAGTTTGTAGCAGGGTGAATGAAGTCATCTGAGCCGAATAACAAATGATTTGCCATGTGATGCTTGCTGCACTGCAGGCGATGGCTGGGTGGGTGCTCACGCCTCACTTGGCACAAGGGCAAAGAGCTTTTTTGCACGTTCCGGCTTAGAAAGACCGTGAGCCATGGCTTGAATTAGTATTTGTTTTAGAATTTCTAGTTCTCGCTTTGGATTTTGCAGCTGCAGGTGTGCGGTGTTCGGTGAGGCAGCCTGGGGGTTGCAGTGGTGCTTCGAGCACCCGTGGTGGGTCCTGCCACCCCTGGCCAAGCACAGCAGAGATGATGAATGTGCTTAAAAGGCGCTGGGGACATAAGCTCTCCTGCAACGTCAGACTGATACGGTTGGAAGGGAAGTGTGAAAACATAGCTACCTGCGCTGCTTCTTCCCCCTCTTCTGACTCTGCGTGCTCTCCAGCTCTCTTCAGTGCTGAGAGTTGCATTTGCTCAGGCAGCTCCTTATTTTTTGGCTCTCTGTTTTCATGTTTTTCAATGTAAATTATATGGCCATGGGATTATCTGCATAATAAGACTTTTAAAAGAGCTGCATTTATAGAGCTTTGTGTATCCAAGCGGTAAAGGAAGTATCTGTTACTACACTTAGCCCGGATTAATTTTATTTCCTTGCTAATTAAACAATATCTAAAATGGAGATTATAGGCTTTCTAGGAAAAGGACTTGCCTCGTTTATGATCTTTGAAATGCCAAAGGTGTTTTTAGAGCTTTTTCCAAACTTAAACAGGGTAGGGGTAAACAAAATCACGGCTTCCTTGAAGAATGTCTAAGTAGGTGTACAAAATACTTGGAATCTATTCTTGAGATAATAACATAAATCTCAAATAATGATATTGCTGTATTGACCAGGTAAAAGGTTCAGTGGAGCTTGAAATGAAGAGACTGAAAAGAATTGTGCTTTATGAATGTAATCGTGGTGGGAGAATTATTTAATTCTTAAAAGCTAAAAGTGGTTCACTGAGATTTAGATATATCTGCATAGTTAATATATAAATGATTAACTTTAAGCATGCATTATAAATGAAGAATTATCATAATGAGAAACTGATACGTTCTAATTACTCAAGCACACCCCAAGGCTTTTGTGGTAACCTTTCTTGGACAAAAATAATTAGAGGTTGTGTGCAACTGTGGGTATTTACTGGCATTTTATTCTGTTACGATGGCAGCAGTAATTCCTGGGGGCTACTAGTTAGATATTGGAGGTGAGGTGAGGAGAGGTTTCTTTAGCTGTTGTCAGTCGAGATGCGTGGTGAGTATGCTCTTACCATCTTTTCCCATAACCAAATGAAACTGAGTGCTTTACAGGTCTGCAAGCTCTTGGACCTCTCTTTGTCTTCTACTCCGTGAAGCAGAGGGAGACGGCTGCTAGTGATGGGTCTGAGCAAACCCAGCCCTGACCTTCACCTCAGCACTTAACATCTGGATCTGAATTTTCTGAGTGTTTCCTAATTGAATGGTGGTCATAGTTGGAGAAGTACCTAAAAACTTTCTTCAGCTCATTGGTTCTCATTTCTAATAACTTTTTCTTTTATTAGGAATACATAATCCGTGTTCAGAGAGGAGTTTCAGCAGAAAACAGTTGGCAGGTAATTTCTTAAATTATGGATTTCTTTAAACCAGGATGCTTTTCTAGGAAGAATTTGAAAATTGACTCTTCCTAGATTTTAAATTTGAGCTGGAGAGGGAAATGTTAGTTTGGAATTGAGAACACGAAGTGCTTGAATCCTTTTGGTCAAAAACTAGGAGAAAAACAGTATTGCTGCCAGCTGCAGAAGGCATGTTGTCTGCTGCTATTGTGAATATTCCAGGGAAAAAGCCTGTGATATGTTACTACTTGTGTTGGTACAACCATAATTTAAATCTCAAATGCCAGTTTGCCTTCCTTAGTGCTAAAATCACAGCCTTGCTGATACATGACCAATGAAACCGAGAAGTAATAATGAAGATGAGTATGAAAGGTTGTTACATCTAATATGGCAAAAATGCTTTGTTTGCAGACAACTTTGCTTGCAAATATTTTTTTTAGCTGTTTTAAGATAATGTTCAGAAATGCATTTTTGATCTGATCGAGATAGGATTAAAAACTTTTCTTTGCTCTCTGGCAACGTGACATAAATCTGTCAGTTACACGTTTGTACAAAAACGGTTAAACGAAGATTATAAATGGGAATTACTTTTCTCTGATGGGATTTTGAAGAGTAAAATGCTAATGGGAAAAGTAATATGTTTCCTGAACTTTGTCTTTATATTTTGCAGATTGTGAGGCGATACAGTGACTTTGACTTGCTTAATAATAGCTTGCAGGTAACTTTCACCCTTGATATATAAATATAAAATGTCATTTAGAAGGATATATTTAAAATAGCTTGTGATGTTTTTATATATTGCAGTGAAGAAAACCCATAAATTCGCATAGCTGTAAAGAGAAACTTGTGCCTTCAAGTGTAACTTGAATGTGTACTTTTTCAGTCGTATGTTTTCTCTTGTAAAATTTTAATTTTAGCATCAACAAGACCAATTTATATAGAAGTGGAGGAAATTGGCAGATACTGAATCTTTTCCTTTAGTACTGTGACTTGTTCCGGTTTTATGTGTTATTATTTGTTCCCCCTTTGATTCGAAGAAAGCCAAGGCACATACCAACCTTATAAATTCAGCATTGAAGTGCTATGTGTCTCATTATTTATATTGGTCTAAAAGCACTACCAGATGCTGCTTATCATGTGATGGTTTTCTGTATCACTGGAAAGCATTCCTTAGTTAAACACTGGACTTACTGTGTGTTTTCTTTTGCTTTTTAGGACAATTATTTCTTTTTAGTTTGTGTGGGAAAAAGCAGGGCATATGAGTGTGTTTGGGAAAAAGGGGGAAGCAGCAGTGACTAGCATCTATCTACAGGAGTGAAACCTGTTACTCAGGATTTCCATGCAAGCAAGATAAAAAAGGAAACGCTTTTGCAATTTGAGGAGAGATTTTTGTGATTTTGAAATTTCCCCCCCCCCGTTAAATGTTGTATGAATTCAAGAGCTTAATACTGCTTGCTCTCCCTCCCCCCTCGCCACAATCAAATCAGCTATCTGCTTGATGAACTGCAGTGGGCAAAAACATGTAAGGATGTTGAATTGTCCACTCTGATAGTCTGCTATAACTGATTCCTATGCTGGAAGGTGGATGGGGGGGCAAATGAGTCATAATTCAACAGATGCAACATGGTTGCGTTGTGGAACTATTTTATTAAATGTGCAGTGGCACGTAGGAACTTGATTTTCATGACCTAGAAACCTCTTGTGTGATGTGCTGAATAAATGCAATACAAAGACGCCTCCTGCTCCAGAGAAATCCAAGATTTAAGATTAGATTAAGCACCCATGGGAATACAGGGGAATGAGATGGTGCATGTCCGTCACAGTACATAGTGGTCATTGTAGTCTTAGCCATAGTCAAGTTTTGGTAGAGATCAGAGAGAGAATTTTGAGAAAGCTTCAAAAAGAAGAAAGATTTCACTTTTGCAGCCACCTATAACAAGCTTCTCTTAACCGTGGGGAATAGAATGTGTTAAGGCATGAAAAAGCTTTGTTGCCTTCTCATTTAACTTTCAAATGAGGCAGCTTTAGCAGAAATGGCAATGGACCTTTAAGACTTAAAATTTAGAAATGGCAGGTACTGAAAGGTTAGGCCTATGTGGAAGGTCTAGAAAGGGAAGGTAAATAGGTTATGCATGATGTAGGACAGAAAGAAAAGGCCTTTGTATCTGAGGCAGAGGTGAATGATAAAAGTGGAGGGTTCAGGAATTTATTTGACAGCAACTTGCAGAGTGGGACAAGGAGGAATTTGAAACGAGAGAGAGATTTTGCAGCTGTAAGATACTAAAATCTGGGACAAAAATGTCAGCTCCTTGGGTGGATAGAAAAGATCAAACAGAATCATCAAAACATGCCTCTAACTTGGATGGGAGGGTATGCAGAGGGCGGCTAAATTAACAGGCCGAGTTCATTAGCACTTGGTCTCCTCAGTGCAAATGACTGCTCATCCCTTGATGTTCAAACTCCTGTTTCTGCTTTCCACGGTCTGGAAAGGCAAATACGGATCTCAGCTTGGAGACAGCCTTTTCTGGCTAGTAAAGAGAGCTGCCCTAAGAGGTCAAATTCTTCATTATATGCCCAGCAGAAGGGCAGGAAGAGAGTTTTAAGCCTTTACCAAAGATGCACAACTCTGCTTTTGACAAACAGCACTGCTCCTCCAGCCTAGTTCCACATGCCAGGGCTTGAGAGACAGCAGACAGTAGCTGGCGAGAAGCATGTTAAAATTGCTCTTTTCTCCTACCGTTTTGGAGTTTTTTATAAAATGCTCTTTGTGATGCTGGAGATGAAGCTTTCTGATCCATTAAGACATGCAACACTCCTCAGTTCTTTCCATCCAGAACTCTAAGCAACAATATTCTATCACGCTGTTCAGGTCCCATGACTTGTTTTTAAACTCTTTAAACTCTCATCTTGTGTATATTGAAATTAGACTAAACAAAGCAATAAACAAAACTCCAAGCAAATAAAACATCACCCCCACCCCCCAAAAAAAACCCCAAACCAAAACCACAGTATTAAGCAATAAGCAATCAGAAAATACCAAAGCCCAACCTCCTTTCTTCAAAACTAAAATGTTGCTGGAAAAACTGCTGGAGCTTCTTTTGGGTGTGAAGCCCCAAGTTCTTCCAGTCCTTGTGGCGTACTTGACCTCTCTGTAGGTTTAGGTGGTTGTGTTTGAACACACAGCTGCAGGTGAGTGGGAATGCAACTTTTTTGCTGTTAATCAGGTGCTACCTATGCAATAATCGTAAGGACTGAGAATTTCCAAATGGGCTAGGCTAGGGGACGCAGTCCTACCAAACACCTTGGAAATAATGAGAGGTGTATACCTGTGACCCTGATCTGCATCAGCAAGTTTCAAGCCAGATTCCCTGAACTCTCAGCTGTCTACTGGGTTGAAAAGCTCCTTGCAGGCTGTCCTGCATTTCTTCCCCTTCACTTATTTGACAGAGATGTGTGGAGATCGTTGGCCGCGCGTCTATTTTGTTAAGTGAACTACTTACTGGTACCGTATTCACAGCAAGATATCTGGCTTTTGTGAAGCATTTTATTGCAGCTTTTGAACAGACATTCCTGAGCGGGCTGTGGTTTGAAGATAAGAATGTTAATTCCCAGGTTCTTCTCTAGTGAAGCCCATCCTGGCTCCAGCGCTGAGCTGGGGCCACTGAGAAGTACCACTCGTGTTTGAAAGCACGCGAGGTCTTTGCAAGATCAGAACCTCAGTGAGGTGTTCTTCTGTGGCAGACAGTGCTCTCGCTGTGCTCTGTGGTTTGGCAGATAGCTACAAAAACCTGGGGGTGAATGTTACTTTCTGCTGAAAAATAGCAGATGTGTGGTTTATTGAAATAAATTTTAAAACAAATAATAGTGGTTTGAAAACATCTGAACTAGAGGCCTTTTCTCCCTGATGGTAGCTAGCTGTCGGGTCAAGAAGGTAAAGGTGATTGTGAATTGATATGCTTTTCAAGTGAGTAATACCAGAAATGGATTTAGGCCTTGTTTAGAAACTTGTTTTTTAATTGAAGTAAGAGTGGTCTGCCAAGTGAAAGTTCTGTATGCCTCTGCTGTTACAGCCAGTAACTCACCAGATTAGTTTTAAGTGGTATATTGTTGCTTTTGGGTTTCTTCCTGGATATACTTTTTTCCCCCTTTGGGTGTAAAAGAGCATTAAAAAATGCTCAGTGGATTGTATGATTTTTATTAACATTGGTAATTCAGGCGTAGTTAGAGGTCTTTTCTAGCCTGTGATTTGCACTCAGAAACAGAAGTGCTGAGGTGGGGGGGGACACATCTGCTGTGTTCAAGAGAAGGAGGAAAAAAGGAGAGGGATTGCTACTTCTGCCCCAGTTTGTTGAACTAATCCTTTACTTTTTCCACTAGTTAAAGTTGTTGAAACACCAGAAGTCACTGTCTTCTCCCTGGTGGACTGTTTGCTTTAGAAATGAGGTTATTGCATCTGGTGTAATTGATTCCTGCGATACACATTTCTTAAAGATAACTCCCATGGAGACTCAGTGTACCCAAGGCAGGTGCTTTGATCTTCAGGACAACGATGTGTTAACAACATGAAAAAATTATCTTGGCAATGCACATGACGTAATATAATGTGCAACCTAGTTTTGTTTTCTAAAGCTGATCTCTTTGATCTGACTTACATAAGGCTTTGAATTTCTGTAAATTTTTTTCATCGTCCCATTTCGAAGTATTTCTCTGATTTTCATCTGAAGTTTTGGATCACTTATGTCAACATAAAACAACTACTGCACATCCACTGGTAGACTGCAGCTATTTCTGGGTTGAAAGATGTATAGCTGTTTAAAAACTGTACAGCAATAAATTCCGAAGAGAAAATGGAAAAGTTGCACCATATTTGAAATTACAGATTTAAAATACTGACAGTAAGGGCTTTAAATTACCGATAAAGGCAGTAAAGGCAAAGGAAAGTTATTAATCTGCACTTCATAAAATAAGGAGGCATAAATATTATCTGGAGAAAATTGTAAGGTGTGAATTGGTTTTGTGCTGTGGTGGAGGTACGTCGTAAAATGGATTTGGCTGAAAACTGTAGCCGTTTGGTATCTGAAAGTTTTGTGTAGTGATCTTAAATGCATGACTCACTAGCAAAAATTTATCTTCTTGCATTTTCAGTGTCATTCCACTTACTAATCTCTCCTCAGTGGGATGCGAGCTGTTGTCTGACGAGCTCACCCTGACAACAGTACTTAGAAAAAACATAGAAGCTTGTAAATAAACAGTACAAAAAGAGTTATCCAGTAGTTAGCTTGCTGCTAAGATTCTTTTACTTTTTGAGTGCTAGTTTATATCCCTGAGGCATTCTGAGAGCAAGGTTAGTAATTTTTCTTCTCTTTTTAAGATCTCAACGCTAAGTCTACCTCTTCCTCCAAAAAAATTGATTGGAAATATGGAGCGTGAATTCATAGCTGAAAGACAGAAGGGACTCCAGGCCTATCTCGATGTAATTACTACCCATCACATCCTGTCTAACTGTGAATTGGTAAAAAAATTCTTGGACCCAAACAACTACTCTGTAAACTACACTGGTAAGTGAGGAATTGCAAAACTGCATTACAGTTTCACTTGAGCATGTGTGTATATTTTCCGTTAAGGCTGGCAAGGATTTACATTGAAGCACGGGGGGTGGATGGGGGGAATGACCTTCAAAATTATCACTCTGTACATGTGATTATTTATGATAATGTTTCTCCAACTCTGCAAGAATCAAGCTGCAAATGTCAAATCTAAGTATTTGAATTATTTTACAGAGGAGTGATTAGGGTCAAGATCGATATAAGCAGAACTTGGGGAAGGGGGTTTGGTGAGAGTGACATCTACTTTTTCACAATTTTTGATAAATGGGGAGAGTTGGTGTTTGGAAATTATTTGTTTACCGGAGTGTAAGGTGGAGTTAAGTTTGCCAGCTCTGTGTTCTGTTAAAACAGTTGATCTTCTGAACACTGAAACCTGTATTCGTCATGGTTCTGAGCTTTTTCAAATCAACAGGAACAGTTGTGGTCACCTTGTCTGGCTCCTGCTGTCACTTTGGGTTGTGAGACTTCCTAGAACTAATCGTTTGAGCTAGGTTGAGTACTTTTTCAAGGCTTAAAGAAGTCACATACCCTCTCCCCCCACGTACTGGAAAATCACTGCATCCCTTAAAATGATATCCCAGTGATCAGTTCTCTTAATTATTAAATGTTTCTTCTTTGAATTTGTCTGACTTCAGCTTCAGCCACTGGAAATTGTTAAATATTTGTCTTATAGACTGAAAAAAGCATTTCCTCTTAGTGCCGAAACCGACTCCACAGATTTAGTTCATGGGCAAACTGACTCTTCGCAAAATGCAAAGCTTGTTTTCGTAAAAGCAGAGCCTACTGAAGCAGGAACTCACTGCTTCCTTTTCACTTGTCTTTTTGCTCTCCCTTTATGTAACATTCTTGTATCTCCAGCTTCAAAGTGCAAAGAACATTTCCCGGATGTTTATGATAAGCTGTGGAGGAGTTGTAAATTATTAGTAATTCTTTAAGGATGCAGTTTGTCTGGCTAATGCTGAGCAAGCAATTTAAATCCTCTAGGAGACACTGTGACTTCTGTGTTAATTCAGAGCGCTTTCATCACAATTGTTTTTTCAGCAAGTTGCAGGGAAGTTAGTAGCAATCAAGTCATTGCCTATGGTCTTCACAAACGCCATCAGTTTGTCATTTTTAAAATAATGGAGCTGATATTTATTGCACTGTTCTCTCTCTTTTTCCTAGCTTGTTTTTGGAGAGAGAAGATCCAGTGCAGAAAGATCAGTGCATCCTTACCTTTTTGCTGTGTTTCTATGCCAAGATAAGCCATGTTAGAGAAAACTCTTTGTTGGCACGATTCCCTTTCTTCCCCTGCTGTCACCACTTCTCACTGAGATTTCCCCTCAAATCGCTTCATGAAGAAACCAGTTGTGTTCCCAGCTGCGGGAGAATTCAGTAACCAGAAGGGCAACCTCCCCCTCTCCCCTGAAATATGCGCTGGATCACGATAGCTAGCAAAATACCTTTGCCTGCACAGAAAAGGACAGATCAACACCTAGTGAAACAGAACTGATTAGTTTACATGTAGTAATGGAGATGTAGATGCACATTAAAGAGATGTAAAAGTTAGCACTTCTACAGGTATAGCAGAAACATTTTGTGATGTAATGTAGTGATTTAATCTTCTCTGTGAGCACTGAATTTGGACTTGGAAATGTAGATCTAGTACAGACAGAACAGGAACTCAATAAGCTAAGTTTTTTGAAAGCGGCACTTTCTCTGTTTTCTCTGTGTTTGAGTTCTCAGGTTGAAAATGCAAATGTCCTTTAACTGTGTTTTTATCTGATTTCCTTTTAAAGTGATTTTGCTGACTTTCAGCCTGAATCCCTGCAGTCTTCCTTCTGGCATTGAACCTTACCTAACATGTGGATTATCATTTTAAATAGTCTCTTAAAAACTGTTTTGTTTTCTTTCCAGAAATTGCCTTACAGCACGTTTCAATGTTCTTCCGTTCAGAGCCAAAGTGGGAGGTGGTGGAACCATTAAAAGATATAGGTAAAAAGAGAATGTATGCATGAAAACTTGCCTGATATTTTTTTTCCAACTATACAAGTTGTCCTAAGATCACAATATTATCTTTGCTTACGGATCTTGTCCTGCCTGTAAGCCATGTGATTTAGTAGTGTTTTAATTAAAGCTGTTGATGACTCTTCTTTTGTAGGTTGGCGAATACGTAAGAAATATTTCTTAATGAAGATTAAGAATCAACCAAAGGAACGGCTAATGTTAAGCTGGGTACGTATACTTTCATCTCGTACTCAAGTCTTTCTTAATGAACCTGGCTTATTTCATTTGACTACCATGCGCGAGTGACAGCAACGTAGACTTAAGAGCTCCAGCTTTTAAAGAGCCTTGAAAGCCCTTAGGTGGATGCGTGGTGTGAGAACTTCTTATGTTTCTTTCCTCTGGTGGCAAATCCAGTTTGCAAGTTTCTGTGCCTGGTCATTTGTTCCTATTCCTGCACCTCTGTTTCTTCAGTTGTAATGATGCTGACCATAGCATAAATTTGCTCACTGAAAGTAACAAGGTGACCCTTTTTAAGGCGGTGGGTTTCCTTACTCGGATCTTTGGTTTTACTGACCAATAGGGGAGAGAAGCATGAACTGCTCCTTTAAGGTAGACATGTATTGGCACCAAATAGTTTGTTGTTACTGAACACTTGCTTGTGTTCCTGTGCTGAAATGTGCTGCCCTCTTAATTATATCAGCGTAGCTGTTTGTGAGACTTCACTGGAGAGCAGATATCACTAAAGCCTGCAGGAGGAGGGAAGTTTTTTTTGCTGGAGAGGAAGCAGGTGGGGGTTTAAGCCTTGTCGGTTCACAATGCGCACAGTCCCCAAGTTTGGGGTTGGCAGAGTTCATTCCATGGTAGTAATGCACGTCAGATACGGGGGGAGGAAGGAGGCAATAATACTTATTTACTGTCAGACACTTTGTATTGTGAAACCATGGCCTTATTCAGCCTCTTCAAGTTTCATTCTGTATGTGTAATTTCCTTGCTTGCTCTTCAAAATATACCTTCAAGCAGCTGCCTTAATTTGTGAGAGCAGAATATAGATCACACTTTCTTTATGGAATGCAACATCTATTATGATGCCATTCTTTTCCTATTTATTTCCAGGCTGATCTTGGCCCCGATAAATACTTGTCTGACAAAGACTTACAGTATGCTGTGAAACTTCTTTCTTCCTGTTCTGTGAGTATTACTTGAAGACTTTTGAATTGTGCCAGCACAAAAGTGCTTGTCAAGGACTGATCTTGCAAAAGCACATGTAGCCTAGCAGACATAGTTTATAATTTTAGAGTTGCTTTCATTTAAAGATGTGTGAACCTTTTAATTACGTTTCCCACACAATATGAGGTAACACGTTCTCAGCACAAATAATAATCCTGCAGGGTTATTACAGGAGATTCAGAGTTGTGGTTAATTGTATTTTTTTTTTTTCTCTTGTGCAGTAGTGTGAGATCACAAGCTTTTATTTCATCTCCTGAGCACTTTTAGGCTGTTAGGACAGTGCTGTCTAGGTGTAATTGCTAACCCGTGTGCTGGGATTATTCTCAGGTGGCAGTGGATAAGGCAGTGTTATTTTTTCAGTTCTTTGAACTTAAGACAGGAATATCTTAGTAGAGGTATAGCAGAGGCCGTACAATTTAAGTTCCTGTGCAATGCCACATTATAAATCCAATAGGTATCTCTGTCTGAAAAACTGGTGTTTGACTCCAAAAGGAGTTTCTCTTTAAGGACGTTAAGCATGTGAGAGACTGGCTGAAAAGGATGGTGTCTAAACCTCTGGTAAACCTCTGTGCAGTCTTGAAGCCCAGCAGATGCACACAACAGAAGAGGCTGAAAACTAGGCATTTCAACCTTCAAACCACACTGAAACTGATGTATTAAAATAGGACATGAACAAGGGGTCTTTTCCTAACTTGCAATTCCAATTAAAGCATGTGTTACATGTGCAATTTATTTCCAACTGTGCTGTCTCATTTGGTTTCACAGAGTTGCAGGAAGTTATTACAATAATTTCTGAAGATGTAAAACTGTTATGACAGCTAATAATGCCGAGTTCCCTTATGTGCCATAGTTGTATAAAACCATGAATGAGTTTATTAGCTTAGCATGACTTAAACCTGCAGTAAAGCTGCTCGTGTGTAAGTATTAATGGGGCTGGATTCTTCATTTGTCTCAACTGCCAGTATGTTTTGTTAAAAAAAGATGCTGGATTTTTTTAAAAAATTACTTACGTGGAAATTAAACAATGTTCTTATGAAGTTTTCTTTGCATTTACTCCAGGTTAAGACTGACTAACTTGAGCAAATGTCACTGACAGAATCCAATTTATTACTTTAAATGTACAATTCAGGCAGATTTTTTCTTGCTTGTGAATCAAGCAAAAAGGAATTACAGAATCTGTCATCTAAAACTTACTTACAGTTTCTTCTTTTGGTAGCATCCTTATATTTACAAAATCACTTTTGCCACTGCCAATGAATCTTCAGCGCTGGTTATTAGACCGTTCAGTGAAAAAGGGACACTAAAGGACCTTATTTATAAGGTAAGGTCTCCCCCCTTGCCCCCAGCTCAAATGGTAGAATATTTCCTGGAATGACCACAGGATGTCTTTTATAAAACTGTTTACCATCTATTGCAAACTAAGACAATTACTGTCTTTTCTGAACGTGATGCTTGATATGCGTGTTTCTTTTAAAGGCAAAGCCAAAAGACCCATTCCTGAAGAAGTATTGCAATCCTAAAAAAATTCAAGGTCTTGAACTTCAGCAAATAAAAACATATGGAAGGCAAATATTAGAGGTATTTTTTTTTCTTTATTTACCAGCCTTTATAATTTAGGTTTTTTTAGGCCAACTGGTTTAACTAGAAAAAGTAACCAAACTTTTGAGCACACAAGCCTTATTTCAGCAGCAGACTTCAAAGCTAAATGTAAATTGATATTAGCTGCTGGGAGTTGAATTTAGGTGTGTGCATGTGAGGCCACTTCTGACCAAAGAAACAAAAAAGGCAATTGGTACGTGTGGAGCTTAAGTGGGAGAAAGGTGATAATGTAGTTTTTCCCTTGTGGAAAAAGGGAAAGAAGTAATTCATAGCCTGCAGAACATGTGCCATAAATTCATTCTCATTAATGTGGCTTGTTTGGTTTTTTTTTAATTTTTTTATTCAAACTATAATACTTGGTAGAATTGTGAATTTTAGTTTCCAGATCTCTCTGGGAGGTGTCTGTAAGTCTGCTTTGAGAATCAGCGTCAAATGTTTGTTTTGTGAGAAATGTTACCAGTGAAATGGAAATGAATAGTCAGCCAAAGATGATGTAGATAGAAGATCAAGTTGAGCAAGCATTCCAAATAGGGGTCTCATTTATTATGTATCTGCATTCGTATTGGAGCATTTAAGATCGTGAGATCATCAAAGCATCTAGTGACAGTTCTTCTGTATTGGATTTTTTTCAGGTATTAAAATTCTTGCATGAGAAAGGATTTCCTTATGGCCATCTTCACTCTGCCAATGTGATGTTGGATGGGGACACCTGCAAGTTACTGGATCTAGAAAATTCCCTGTTGGGACTTCCATCATTTTATCGATCATACTTTTCACAATTTCGGAAAATTAATGTAAGATTCAGGCAATTAATTCAGCTGACTCTTATGCATCCCTTTATCCACAACTTCTGTTTGGGGAGAACTGACTAGAATGAAAAAAAAAAACCTGTCTCAACCCCCTTCCTTTTATCTGAGCTTTTCTCCATCAAATCCCTTTTCTGCTTCCTGCAAATCACTGTCTGGCTGTGCAGTTTTGTTGCAGCACACTGGAGTGAGGCTGAGGCCAAAGGTAAGCAGGCAGGAGGGGAGCGCAGGTGAGGGTTTTTGTGACTGCAGTGCTGGCACAAATATAGGTAAACTGCAGTTGTTTTAAGATCTCTTTCCACCCTGGTCTTGTATTTCATAGGAACGTGCATATTGTCTACTGCACTTTTTCGCTTGTCTGTCTGTACAATGAGCGCAGCATATTACTTGGTCTTAGCTGGGAGCGGTCACCAGCCTTGTCTTTGGTGGATACTGTGAAAATTGATTAGATGCTTGCAGACATCTAGCTATTAAAAGCTGTTTTTCATTTGTTTGAAGGGTGTCTCTTAGCTGCGGGCTTGCAAAGCAAAATACTATCTTCCTACAAACATATGAAAACAAACTTGCCCTGTTGCAGCAATACAGTCTTTTAGCCAGCATCTTGCCCTGCCTTTAAGTGCTCATTGTAATAAATTCCATACAGCATCACGAGACAGCTGCGTGCTGACCTTGCTAGACAGGTTCTACGCTGCTGTCAAAGAAACGATCAAAAGTTCATGGTTAGTCCAAATCTGTTAGTGCCATCAAAGCTCTAAGCCTCCTCAAGTAAGAGGAGCCATTTCTGTTTAAACATGATTCAAAAATCTCAGAAATATGCTGTCTGGGAACTTAGCTTGTTATGTACAGCTTGTACAAACCTAAGGAGGAGTGAAAGAGGCTCTCCTAAGTTTGTTTGGTGTGTATTTTTGCTGTCTTTTTATCTACCTCTCTGTAAAGTGGCAGATGGTCATATTATGAATCTCATTCTTTACTGTTTGACTTAGCTAGGAAAACGTGCTTGGTTGTGATTCGTATCAATGTATGGCTCTAAACTACTTTATGTGAAAAGAGTTTACTACTTTACGCATGTTTACAGGACATGACTATACTGCTGTCCCATTTCTATCATCACGTACAGCAGTAGCTGCTTTGCTTGAGGCATCAAGATTTCATTTGAGCTGAAGTTGTGCAGGGAAATGGTTGTGGTTACAAACTGTCTTAATGGTTCCTCTTTTCTATCTTCAGATGAGACACCACTCTTCTTCTTTAGTGGGTTATCGCATGTTTTCAAACTAGTTGTGAAAAACTGATTAGTTCTAGCAAGTTCTGTTTTTATTTTTTTTGTTCCTCTACAGACTTTAGAAGGTGTTGATGTACATTGCTTTGGGCACTTACTGTATGAAATGACATATGGAAGACCCCCAGATACGATTCCAGTAGACAGCTTCCCTCCTGCACCATCGGTGTTTGTTGGTTAGTATACAAACGAGAAAATGTCGGTCTCAGCTTCCTGTGTACTCTTGCATTTACCTAAGCTGAAGTGCTGTGAAATAGCAGCCTAACAGCTTTGCAGCCTCTGACTGGAAAGAATTACTTAGTAATTTTTAAAAAACAGAAAATGTGTTCTTCCTGAAATATGTGTAGCATATAATTATTTTTTTAACTGAGTGATAAAACAGTGTGTAGTAGGTAATTAGATGTCTGGATTCCCTCGCCTCATGTCTAACATTCTTGAAAAGTTTGTACGTGCAATAGTAACACTCTAATAAAAAACACATGCCACAGAGCTTCCTCGCTTCTTCGCTGATGCAGTACTTAGGGGAACATCATGCAGCAGTGCCAGATGTTTATTCTAAATCATTTGCTATCCTGCCGTGCAAAAATGTGTTCATTCTTATTCTTTCTTTGGTAGTGTCTGTGTTGGAATCCATTCTGACCTGTGAAGCTATGAAGAATGGCATGCCAACGGTTTCACGGCTCTTACAGATGCCGTAAGTCTTGTTCTACTCGTTTTATACTCATAACGATGTTTTTAATTATATTAGGAGGAAGAACCTTTTTGCTCTTGTTCCATTTTAGAAAGATTTGCTCCTCGTTCGGAGGGATGTAGCGTATCCCAAATGAAGCTTTAAAATTGATAGGCTTTATAGAACCCATCACTTGATAAACGCTCATTTAACATTTCTTTCTCTCTCAGTGTGTTGGAGCTGTCATGAATGCATTTTATTTAGCATGGTGCTATGATTTAAATTGATCCAGCTAGTACAGTAGTGCAAGCATAATTGAGATCACATACAGATTGTTTTAAAGCATTTAGAATAAGGAGTCTTTTTGCATCTACCCTTCAGACCTACTTCAGTAGATTTTGCTATCAGTTTACCTATGACTAGCAAAATAGATCTGTTGCTTTGCTCAGCAGTGACATTTAGACTGGGTCTGGGTATGAAATGTTACGTAGAAGTTCTGGCTGGTTTCTTGCAGGGCTGGCTTAGGGGTTCTCTGAAGCGGAATAGAGTGGAGAGAGCGGAATATAGGTGAAATATATTTCCTTGCAGGCTGTCCCCCCAGTGATTCAGGGAAGCGGTAAAGGCAGGTACAGAGCAAGACTGGGATGCAGAAAAGGAGCAGTGTCAGTGCATGACTGAGCTGGAGCTCATACCTGTCTGCAGTGCTGCCCTTCCTGCAATCAGGAGACAATATTACCAGGGAAATTGTCTGCTGTTACTGTGCTGTGACATGTCGCCAGCATGCTGAGCATAGAACTGCAGCTCCTGGTGGGGGGTTCTTTTGTTTTTTTCTTAATACGAGGTACCAGAGTCGTGACCTTATAAATGACAGTTGCCTACACCTAAATCTGGGTCTGATCTCACAGTATACAGATTGCAGTACATTTAGAGCGTGCTCCAAGATTCATGTTTCCTGGTTGGGAAGAGTCACTGCAGGTTCATCTCAGCCTTCAATTCCTTCTACTCCTCCCTTCCTCTGCTCTTAAAGGAGGTGGGAGGTAGAGAGGAGAATGTAAGCAAGGGAGAAATACTATAAGAGAACTCTGTGACTACAGGAATATACAGGTGTTAAAAGATGTTGAACAAACAATCCGTGCCCAGCTGTATCTGATATATAGGATATTATACTACATTCCCTTCATACCAGTACTCTTCACAAGTGTTCTATGTAGATGTGCAATGCAATTAATGTAATTTAAATATTTATTAACCTTTATTATAACCGTATAGACCGTGAGTTTCCTTAATTTTGCAAGTACCTGTAATCAGAAAGGGTCAGAAAAATGGCCTGTAAACAAGGGTGAACATTTGTGAGTTTTTAAAAAATCTTTTAAAATTTGATTTATATCTGAATTTTTCATGGAATACTATTCTTGTAAACTTGATTCTAAACTTCAATTTGTTTTCTCTAGTGTAGGCCTGTGATAATTTTCCATAGTGCCAACAACAAAAAAATCCCTGAAATCTTTATCTCAGAGCCAGGCTTGGGATCTCTTTCTGGGACAGTTTTCTAGTATGTTCTCCAGAACAAAGTATCGTGAAATGGACTAACCAGTTTATTTTCAGACTACCATTGCCCTCTAGTGTCTTAGTTTTGCATGGAAAAGGATTAATCATTTATGCTGCTGATGATGATACCATAGAGGGGAGAGCAAAAGTATTAGAATATTTGCTTTAGTCACCTTTGCCACAGTACAGACAAAAATGTAGATATTTTCAAATGTTAAGTTCACTCATTGGTCTTTCACATGGCTCTTGTTAATACTAAAAGAACAGTTGTGCTAAGAGAGTTTTCTTAAAAAGAGCAATGATTTTGTTCAGGTGAAATTTAAAATAAAGTCCCTGGTAATCTTTTGTCATTAAAGAATCCATGTACTTTTAAGGAAAAGGCATTCATGTTCTGGGGAAACCCTTGTCTGCCTTTGCTAATTGTGCCTGTTCTATCAACTTTCAAAGTACTTCACACAGTCTTGCTTCTCTGCCATCAGTAGTGGCTACATTCAGAGGGTTGGATGCTGCTAACTTTACAGCAGTGCTTGGAAAATACAAAGCAGTACATAAAAACCTGTTGAAAAAACCCAACCAGTGAGGTGAGGACAGAGAAGGAAAAGGAGAAAGGGGGAGTTAAGCGAACAGTACTAGTAGTATTCTTGCTGTGATTCTGCCTATCTCTTGGGAATAATATTCCCTTTTTTTTTTTTTTTTCTTCCTTTTTTTATCCACTCACAGATTATTCAGTGACGTCCTGCTAACAAACTCTGAGAAACCACAGTTTAAGGTAGAGTTGAACCTTGATTTGCTGATGTTTGTGGAAGTGCCAGGCTGTGGGCAGCTATGTATCAATCGACAGATAGGGTAGAGGAGAGCTGGCTTTATTTGGCTTTATGGTGATTGCCATCAGTATTTAGATTCCTGTGCTGAATTGTACCCGAGAATGATGTATCACCCCTTAGAAGGGAGGCACGGTGTGACCCATGAGCATTCAAGTGCAGTTCCTGTCCTGGAGCTCGTTTGCATGACTAACGATGGTGCTCTATCTAAGCAGAGGCTGCTAACTAATATGGGTCCCTTGCGGTGAGAGGAAATGAATTGCTAAGATCTGTGGAAACTGATTTTTGCGAGGTGAGACCATCACCACGTTGTTGCCAGCTCCAGCGCTGCAGTGCTGGGACTTTTGGGGAGCCACATCTGCTCCCCATGGGGAGCTGCCCCAGAGGACGACTTCTGGAGGGCATGTGCTGTATCTTGTGTTGTCAGCCTCATGGCAGTCTGGGGATGTGACCGGAGCATCAAAACAGTTAGCTGTCCCTGCCATCAGACAATCCCTTCCATTATTCAGTGTTTCTTTGTCCCTGCCATTGGATTTGTAGCTAGGTTTGGAGTGGAAAACATGCATCTAGATTCTTCGTTTCTCCTTCACTAAGGGAATAGTGTCAGTACTTGGGGCTGTAGATGGGCAACGGGATCAGATGAATGGTGAGTTTTGAGCAGTCAAGTTATGTTTTCCTTTATCACGTTTTGTGCTGTGATTTTTTTCTCCCCCCCCCCCATTCTCTATTAGATTCCTACTAAGCTAAAAGAGGCATTGAAAACCTCCAAGGAATGCATAGAAAAACGATTAACAGAAGAACAGAAACTGGTAACGTCTGCATTTCTTTACTGTATTTCCTACAGACATTCCATTTCCTCATATCACTTTTACATGGGGAAAGTGAGTTTTTACTCACTCAAAGTGATTTTGCGTAATGAAGGCTTTCATCAACAGATTTGCTTTCCCAAAACTGTAGTATGAGGAGTTGAACAGCTGTGGACTGTATGGTATTTCACCGTTTTAAGTGGTGCAGTTTCACAGGATCATTTTAACTGCAGTCTGAGACTCCATCCACTACTGGCGGTAAAGATAAAACAGTAAAGATAAAAACGAAAAATGAAAAAAGACAATGAAACACATAGAGGGACTACAGGGTGTTTTCTTGTACTCCAAACATATGCTTTGTCTGAGAACATTTAAGATCTTAACATGGTCTTTTTCTGTTTCAAGATTCACCAGCACAGAAGGCTGACAAGAGCTCAATCTCATCATGGCTCTGAAGAAGAAAAAAAGAAAAGGAAGATCTTGGCACGAAAAGTAAGCAATCTTTAAATAGGTTTCTCAGACAGAAAAAGACGTGTATCTTTTTTTGAATGTTTAGCATGCACAAGCACAGGTACACTGGTCTGTTCTGTCCTGTGTTTTTCTGTACTATTACCTGGTTGTTTTCACTTCTGTAGCAGAGCAATACACTTCCTAAGAACTTTAAGTTACAATGGTAGCTGACTTGCATATTGGCTTAACCTGTTAGAGGTTGCTGTATGAAAACAGGCTTAGTTAGCAGCTCATGCATGGATGACAGCCTGTGCTGCTTCCTGCTGCCCGCTCAGGGTGTTGGAGCCTTCTTCAGTCTGCCTCTGCAGCACGCTGTCTGTGTTTCTCTTCCTTTTCGTGGGTCCGTTTTCTGCCTTTCCCTTGTGGAGTTGCCCCATTTGCTTGCCTGGAGATATCTAAGCGCACAACGGCCTTGCTGCTGTTGTCATCGTGGCAGCACGTGTCGGGTGTGGGGAGAGGGATGTTGGGCATTGATAAACCTTGTGTGATACGGTTGGACGGTTGTTACAAATCTGTGTGTCAGTTCAATCCTTATCAATTATTCATTCCCATCTTCTGTTTCTTCTGCTCGTTTTTAAAGAAGTCAAAACGCTCTGCCTATGAAAGTGGGGAAGAACACTCAGCAAAATACAGCAACTCAAATAACTCAGGTAACTACAGAGAGGAGAGCTTGCTTTTACACAGCTATGTCAATGTTTTTGTTGTTGCTGTCATTTTCTGGCTTAAAAGATCCAGGGTCACCATCAGTTTACGCATTAATATTGGACTACCAGAGCCTGATAACACTGTTTTGGCTATTTAATAATAGATAAAACTAGGGCTGAAAAATATTGTCAGTGTTATATTTTCAGCTGCCTAACGTAAAGCAATGTGTCTTCTGTGCCCCATTCAAAAAAAAAAAAAAAATCAGTCTCTTCATTCTGTTTGACATTTGAGTGGAATAATAATAACATCCGTTATTTGGGCCATTTAATAATGCAGCCTTCAGGGAGAAACTCTCTGGTGATCTGTTTCCGTAGTGAGGTGTTAAGATGAATGAGAAAATTACCTGTTTAATTGGTGCTTCAGTGCCAAATTCTAAAACAACAGAGCCTTTGACAGGTCTTCATTTAGTTAATAGGAATGGTTGGTACTACGAAACAGTTTAACAGAGTTGACTTGCCTGGCTAAAATGTGTCCGAAAGCAGCCTATTGTGGAATAGTCAGATACCGGAGTAACTTGTGGAGTACAGCAACTGACTGAAAATTATCTCTTATAAGGAGAAATGGGGTGCCATCCATGCAGTGGCACAACTCTTAAGGAGAACAGAATTTGGACGCTGAAATCCAACAGCCTAAGCAACAGAAAAGAAGTGTTTCCCATTGAGGAATACTGTTGAGTGCGCTTCTTATGTCTTTGGACCTCCTCTGATACTGTGTACTGTTATGTCTCTCTGTTCTGATTGGGTCTGAGTGACGCTGTTTGTAGGAATGGGAGTCTTTCCCAAGATTTCAGTGGAAGCAGGATTGGATCTTCAGTCAATAAAGTTGGCCTGTTTCCAACAATCTGTCTTGTCTGACTGTTGTTGAATTTTAATGTCACAGCTTTAGTTACTAGACTGTTGTTTTATTTAGCAGGCTCTGGGGCGAGTTCCCCATTAACATCTCCATCATCCCCCACTCCGCCCTCTACAGCAGGTAAGTTAAAGAGTCATTATGATGTTTGTCTTTTTCTTTGTTTTTTATTCGCCTCCCCTCAACTGTGGATGTTATTCCCAAGGATGGCTAAGGGATGGTGGTTTTCAAGGATGGAACACAGAGATGACATTTATCTTGCGGCAGCCTGAGCATTTGCTGTCTTCTAAGGGCCATAGAGAACCTTTTAATACTGTTCTTTTCATTTAGTAACTTTTCTTGAGGTACACATGGTATGATTTACCCATAGATTATAAGTGCTTGCTTCAAAGTCTCTATTACTCCAGTCCTACTGACATTGCTACTTTCCAGACATTTTCTGGTCCTCATGTTGCAGTATGCGTTTGTTCTGATGTAAATGGTCTGTTGGCTCGGGAGTATTGTTTGCTGATCCCTTGGTTTATTGTATTTTCACTTTACCCTGTATTACTGTGATGTAGTTTCAGGAATTTCAAGCTCCAGGGAGACCTCATCTCAGTCTTCCCAGTACCCAAAGGGGGCCTACAGGAAAGATGGGGAGGGACTCTTGATCAGGGAGTGAAGCGATAGGACGA
Organism: Dromas ardeola; assembly: GCA_013398915.1. Lineage (NCBI taxonomy): Eukaryota > Metazoa > Chordata > Aves > Charadriiformes > Dromadidae > Dromas > Dromas ardeola. Next base: position 74,974 of record VYZM01015080.1, read on the forward strand.
GGGGTAACAGTTTTAAACTGAAAGAGGAGGGATTTAGATTAGATATCAGGAAGAAATTCTTTACTCTGAGGGTGCTGAGACACTGGCACAGGTTGCCCAGAGAAGCTGTGGCTGCCCCATCCCTGGAGGGGTTCAAGGCCAGGTTGGACGGGGCTTTGAGCAACCTGATCTAGTGGGAGGTGTCCCTGCCCATGGCAGGGGGGTTGGAATTCGATGATCTTCAAAGTCCCTTCCAACCCAAACCATTCTATGATTCTATTAATTTTAGGTGTGACAAATTCAGTGGCTTAGGCTGTTTCAATCTCCCCTGTTCTGCCACAGCCCATTGGTAACACCAGTAGGACTGGTAGGAACAAGAAAGAAACTGATTTGGGTTAAAAATAATATCTTTATTATTTGTGGCCAGTTCTCTCTTCCAATTTGCTAGGTAGCTGTGCAAACAGTTTTTCTAATATTTCGGACAGGTGGTGGGAAGTGGTGAAGAATCTGCTTGAGAGGGCAATAGTGGCCGTGCTTCAGTCTGAAAGGCTAGAAGAGGAGCACCGGCAAAGATTAACAGAAAGAGGTGTTAATGAAATACACTTCTAGAAGGGAAGCAGTCCATAGCGTTACCGTTTGTTATGATGACTCACGCCATATGATTCCTAGTCCCGGGAACTTTCTGCCGAGCACAACTTGTTAACTGAAGCAGTGCAATCAAATTTGTCTTTGCTGTGGATGGCCTTTCAAAGGGCACTGCAGTCTTGTGTGATGTAATTCAAATCAGTCATGCTGAAATTCAAATTACTCATTTCTCCTTCAAGTTGAGGGTATATTGAAGTGTATATTTTATGAACTAACTTCTCCCAGTTAGTCTAAACAAGATAATTACTGTTATTGTGTTGCACAATGACAGTGCTGTTCTATGGATGTACTGACTCTTCGCTGGAGGGTTTATTTCCAGTTCTGTCTGCTTTAGTAAGGAAGTAGCTGAAAATACAAAAGAAAACCTTGTGTCTCCAAAATGGACAGATGTTTAGAAAACACTTTTTTTTTTTTTGTGCAATAAAAGTACTTTTTACTTAACGTTTTTAACTTTAACGTGTTGGAACTTGGTTGAAAGCTTTTTCAAGTTTTGAGCATGCGATGCAGGTTTATGTGTAGACGTGTCTCAAATGGCTAAAAATGGCTCAAGTTTGGGCTCAAAACGTGGCTCTGTTGTTTGAACCACATTGTCACAGTGCGTCGGTCATCCTGCTGGCAGTGTGCTCGTGGTGACTTGTGGTGATCAGCCCGGTTTGACGCTGTGCACGTTGCCCTACCTGCATTCAAATTGGGAAGTACTTTAGTGTGCTGATGGCTTTGATGCATTTGATCGGGTGTGAAGGCAAGTGTCACCAGTTCAGGAGTGCTTTTGTGAGTAGAATTCATAGAAGAAACTTAAGATAGTAGTTTTAAGAGAAAGCTAGCGTTCCTGATTTTTTTTCAGCAATGTTGTGCTTTCATCTATTCTAAGCGAGTATGCTATTACCGACTCGATGAAAGACTCACTGGCCTCATGGTAGGACTCTCTTTGTGACAGCTGATGCATCCATAGCCTGTATCTCTCCCTTCCAGTTCCCTTGCCCTTACTAAGGATATTTACCTCTAAACCAAAATTGCTTGTGGGTATCGGTGTGGTGAGATGACCGTCAGAAGGGGAATGAGGCTTTTGGTCTGTCTGTCTGTCTGATTTGGCTGCAGTTGTGTTAGAATCGTGGCACGTCAAAGCACCTTGCTGGTATGACGCCATGGCAAAATGAAGGCTGACATGGACAAGCGTACCCAACAGATGCTCTTGCCCTTGTCCTGGCCCGTAACTAACCAAATCCATGTGGTGTGTGGGAGGGTATGTGCAGAGCCAGAGACACTGACCAGAGGGGAACAGGCTCCAGGCTGACATGAGGGGGGTTTCTTACATGTTGAGATGTGCTTTGTCTCTCAACAAAGGCCTTGTGAGACTTGGCTTGCAGTAGAGTCCTTGGTGTGGTCAATGCAAAACATACTAAGAAAGAAAACGATTGCTGGCTTCATCTGTCTTTGTAAGGATAGCTGCAAGTGTAGGATCGAGTGCACAACCTGCTTTGAGGGGAAAGGTGTCTACTGGAAATGCAGGCTTTCATGGGCTTTTCTCATTCTCTAGAGTTTTGGGCTGGTTTTGTTGCAGATACTCGGATAAATATCATCTTTGAAATATGCTCTTTAGATTGTGGCAAGTGATTCTAATGTAACTTCTGGTGTTTCTGACATTCTCCCTTGAATGTTTGTTTCTTTTTTTTCTCCACTTGCACAATTCTTTGCTTTCTTGAGAATGTGTTATTTTTCTTTGTGGCTATGAGCTGTGGCTAGGATCAGAAGGGATGCAGAACACTGTGGTGTTAGTTATTTAAAGCTTCACTGCATCTTCTCTAAATCCAGTAAGCCCATAAAATACCAGCAAGCTCTCTTACCATAGAGAAAAGTGTGGAAGGTGCCATGTTCCCTTCCCTGAGGGAATAAAGTGAAAGAGTTGTACTTAACTTTAGCCATCTTTTTCTGTGCCAGTTGTTCTGAATCCTTCAGTACGACATATGTTTCATAGACACCCAGGTGGTGCACTTTTTCTGCCCTTCACCTTTCTGTAAGACAATTTAAATGCTTTAGTAAGTGCTGTTCTTGAGTGTCTCTGACCCATGCAGCGTAAGTGTAAATACAGGTGTTAACGCGGCAGGAATTGTTCCTTGAACGGAATGGATTTCGTCTTCTATGGCTAATCTTCCTGCAGATTTCTTGCTAAATCTCTCTAAATGCACTTTAATCCTGTAAAGCTTGAATTACGGCATGTGCAACTGAAAGCATGCGTGTTGTATTTGTTCATCAAGGATAATAATGCTTATAGCATGGAAAACTGTGGTTCGTTGTTCAGGATCAGACAAAGTATTGTATATGTAATATGAAATAGTCTGCTATCCTCATATTTGTCAGGGAGTAAGAATGTATTGATTTTTGTACTAACTTTTCAGCTAACTGTATCTGTTTTTCTTACTTTGACACGAGAACCGGATGATTAACTTGTGTCCTCTCTCTTTCTCTGCTGTCTTCAATAGAGCATGCATCATTTTGAACGTGAATTTTCGGAAAAGTAAGCTAATGCTGATTTATCTCTTTAAAGATGCTCTGTTTCTGTATGGGAAAGTTGAATGCAAATCTTGAACTTGCTTAGTATTGGGAGGGAATAGAAGAAAAAAATCTAAACATTCTTATGGATTATTTTAATGAAATACAGCATCTTTAAAAACTCTATCACTAAAATTATTTTCTTTGTTTGCATCCCATTCTCCGCCAAGTTTTTAATACTGTTTGCACAGTTACTGTCACTTTAAATTCATAATTAAGTTTTTGTTTCAATTCAGGCATCAAGTTTACAGCATCTGATTTACTTCCTATTCCTTTTAACACACTCTCTTAACAAAAATGTCCCTGTAAAAAAACCTTGGTAAGTTCTTGTTTGAGTGTTTTATTCTTACAACTGCATGAATGAGTAAAATGTGTGTTTGAAGGCAACTTCTTTCAACATATGTGTACTGGAAAGGTCTGGTGGTAACTGAGGACTTGTCTCAAATGTATTTTCTAGTATATACAGAAAAATATTTCACTGTTGGGCAGAACAATTTAATCCGTAGATGTAACTGCATATGAGTACACCAGCGTGAACTACTATTTCCTTTGCACCACTCACGCCAAGAAGAGAAGGACAGCTTGGTTTTGATTGACTAATAGAAATTAATTGAAGATTTTTCAGAACCATGCTCTTAATTGATAGGTTCAATATGTAATGCTCATAGTTAGTCAGATACCATCCTGAAAAGTGTATTTATGTGTTTAAAGCAGAGCTCAGGTGTAAGAGTATCATTGCCTGTAATCAGTCTCCCAAGAGTTTAACTGTATGGTGTTGTTGGCAGCTCAATTTCCGTAGTCGTGAGTCCTGAGGAATTTAACAATTTTCCAGGAAGGAAAGTGGCCTCTCCCCCGCTTCCCTGTCTTTTCTACCCCCATTGCAGAATAACCAGACTAAATGTGAAGATAACGTGGAATCTTGGCCTAATGATACTTAGTGATCCAAGCATTTGAGGCTTTTTCCCCTGCTCTCTGTCAAATGTGTACCTTCTTTCACTACATATGTTGCCGTTGTATTTGTATTCGATACAGAGCCCTGCCCCCTCTTTTCACGGTCATTCCCTATTGCATCTTGTCCAACCAGTAGTAGCTTCTTCAACCTCAGCTTGCAATTCCTGCCAAAAATCTTGGCTTTGTTCTCTGCAGTTCTTGCACCTCTTTCGAGCCATTTCGTATATGATTAGCTGGTCTTGGCACTCTCACAGCAGTTCATCTGATGAGTTTGGTGATAGCGGTGGTACGCCAGTCCTACAGTGTTCTGCTCTGACCACTTTAACCACAAAAGTGGTTACTTTAACTGTTATCGGTCTTGTTCTTCCTTTGGCAAAGTGTCAAGATTTGCTTTGCTGCACTTTGCTGGCACTCCGTACGCACATGCGAAACAGAAGGACTCTAATCTAGGGGATGGTTTTCCAGTATTTCTAATAATAAATTGACTTACATCTTTAGTGTAAAAAGTAAATTTGGGTAAGTTAAGTTAGATGGCCCCAAGGCTTCAATATGCAGTTTATTTCAGTTTGTGCTAACATTGCGTAATGCTTTGATTACTTAAGAGAGCAGTTGATCCCCGTGCAACTGGCATGTTAAATTGTTTCAGTTGATCTCTGGTATTTCTACTAGGACGTATTTCCTCTGGAAGGGAGGAAGTGAAGCCAAGCCCAGTATGTACTTCCATGTTTTGTTGCCACAGAAGGTTTTCATGCCAATGAGAATTTCTCCTGAAGAGTTGGAAGTGCTACAGTCACAGCATGTATTAATGTACACTGGCAAATTGAATGCTTTGTGTGAATACTCTGCACTTTGATCTTGCTCCCACAGGCGAAAGGGCTCTCTTCAAAGACTGGTACAAATAGAAAATGAGGGAGCTTTGAGTTACGACTTTCATCTCGTATAACTGCTTTTTTTAATTGCAGCAGTTACTTTTTTACTATTACATGTTAGTGTGAGAGCAAGTGTTAGTGAGGAATTGGGAGAGAACTGGAGGCACAGAGAACTTTGCCTGCTGTTTGTTTTCGGTAGCTGAGCTTTATCCTTCATCACCTCGAGTCTGTGTGCCGTAATGTCCTTTAACTGCTTGGTATTTGCTTACTTCATAGCAAGCAGTTCTACTTCAGCAGCCACAGCCTCTTGGTTGGCCTCATGTTCTTTTGCGTTCTGTCATAGTTGTTGCCACTTACCGGTATATTCCTCTTTGTAGGTTAGAGCTAACAAAAGCAAGTGTTACACTATAGGTGCCATCTGTCTCTCTGGTCTTACTACAGAATAACTTACGATGTAGATGATAAGTTAAAATTCACTGCCGAATGGTTCTAAGATATTAATCATTATGCCCCTGCTCACTGCAGAATATATGAGACAAGACAGGCCCACCATTCCCCATCTAGCTGGTGATGTGCTGCCAATGCCACCTTCATGTGGATGTCTTGTGGAGTGGCAAGGGGCCACCTCTGAAGCCCTTTGCTCTTACTCCCACGTGGATCTTTGAGTATACTTGTGTGGAAATGATGGCGCAATGTGCAGCAGCTGAGTTGCACAAGATCAGGGTGTTTGGGAGAGCTGCTTGGGGCAAGTAGGGCCACTGGTTTGGACCTGAGCTGCCAGGAGGCACCTCCACGCAGGCCCTCGCTGCTGGGTACCTGCCTGCGCTGCTGCAGGCTCTGGCTTTCCAGGGAGTCGGGACGCAGAGGCTGAGGCACGATGAGAAGCACCAGATGGATGTGACGGGGGTAGAAAGTAAGGGACAGTGCAAAGGTGGGAGCACGAGAGGCAGAGGGGTGAGTGGCAGATGGTTGTGATTCGTTCAGCCTGTGAAACAAGCATTTGTTACAACATGTTCGGAGAAAGTCTGACAGTACTGTGGAAGTGGAAAACACTTCCAGAAAACTCTATCTGCAGTTAGTGCTTTAAAAATGGAATATAGTATAATCTGACCAAGCAGTCATCACAAATACTACAGCAATGTCGTCCTGTTAAGTTAGTTGTAAGTAAGAACAGGTAGTAAGATTTGCTTCCAGTCTCTGTTACTGTTTGTGACAGAGAGCAAACTGCTTTACTGGGGACAAACAAGAGAAACTGAAGCTGGGAAGTCCTGTTAAGTGATCTCCATTTCCCTCAGTGCAAGATCACATTTGAGTCATGTTTTCATCCCTGAGTACTGAGGCACTTCAGGCTCCATTTCAGAGGTGTCTCGGATGACACGACTCACCTGCAGATAGAGGGATTTGGTCACTCTGGCATTTTTCATCTATTCTGTTCTTGACCCTCCACTGGCATTCGAGGAATGATGTGACTAGTGCAGGACTGACCAAGTCCAGCTAAGAGCTGCAGTCTTTTGCAGCAGGACCTCCTTGACATAATCAAACTACATCTTCTCTCCTCAACTCAACAGGAGCATCGTTGATACCCCCAGCACCGCCACCACCGCCCCTGCCACCAGCAGCTCCTCCTCCGAGTACAGAGGTGCCAACGCAGCTGAGCCCGCAGCCCGACGTCAGTGCAAGCCGAGGAGCCTTACTCAGCTCCATTCAAAACTTTCAGAAAGGAACTCTGAAGAAAACACAGACCTGCGACTACAGTGCTCCCAGGATCAGCTGAGGCCACTGGTCACACCAGGATTGAATTCCCTCTCCCCCTCCTGTGCTGTCCAGGAACAAGACCCTCCTGACCGCCAACAGATCCACCAACATCTAGTGGCTAATCACACTGTAGAGCCGTTTGCCCCTATTTCAGCTTGAGTCGCAGCACTACCCTGTCTGCATCGCGTTGCCATGCTGTGATAAGTACTCCGTTCTTTACTTGGTTTCAAGAACTTTGTTCTCTAGCTACAGTTTCAGGAGAACAGCAACTTCTTATATGGCTGAATAAAAATCTGAAATAGGAATGACCATGATCATGGTGAATTTAATGCATTCTTTTCCTAATCTATTCCACCCCTTTTTTTCAAATTACAGGAATGTAGTTTTAGTCTGCTCAGTTCTTCAACACTTTTCATGCAGTTGTAACTCCTCTTAATTCTTACTGCACTGAATCAGCAAGTTTTGTTTTAGATAATCCAACACCTTCCCTCCCCCCAACCCTTAAAGTGTACTGCACAGGTGAGGGAACTGGAGAATTAAATCTTATTCCCACCATATTTGCTGGTGGAATAAAAATGCTGTTTCATTAAACTTGTTTAAATGGACATCGTACCTGTAACTCTACGGGAAAGTGTTTTTAAATGAGAAACCAGTTGACATGGGAGTTAATAGGGCACTGGGATATTATTCATGATTTAGTTAAATGCAAAGTTACTTCAAGTTAATTCTACAGCTTAAACTTTATTGAAAGATCCTTTTTGATTTAAAACCTTAAACAAATTGCACTTTAAAGGATTATAGATAATCCATTTTTTAAATTCAAGTACATCAGTGTTTGTTACTATGCAGAGAATGTCTGTACAAAGTTTCATGTAACCTGTGATATTCAGTCATTTTTATTAAAATGTTTAATGGAATTCCTTTAGCAGCGTGGTGGTGGGTATATTCAGCTAGGATTTCACCTGCAAGCCAGACTTCCTAAGAACCTAACAGCACTTCTACTAAAGGAAATACCCTGAAAGGTATTCCTGGCCCTTGACTGAAATAGGACCCGAGCGCTTCCACTTGCTTACAGAGGTAAGTATCTCCTCTCCAGCAGTTTGTGGAAAGGCAGCCTGCCCGGGGTACAGACTCCTCCAGGCAGCTTTCGCTCTGTCCCAGAAGCTGCTGAAAAAGCCAAGCAGAGCTCTCCCTGCCTGTCAGGACTAGCCCCTTAGCTAAACCCTGGCATGTGGTCATCTGCCGAAAGGCTGCTGCAGCAGTTTCCCAGCTCTTCAGACACAATCTACGCAACTGCTACTTCAGACCCAGGCTCAGCGTGTCTGAATAAAATAACTTGTATTGCACTGTAAGAAAGAACTATAGTTTGAGCATGCCATTGTTAGCTCATGTGATGAGTGTAAAAAAACAAACAACAAACCAAACATAAAGCAAAGCATCCGGGCAAATATTTTTTTTTTTATCACTGTACGTGGCAGCTAGTGAAGAAAAATTAGGTAGTGTTTCCCATCACATACTGAAGAGGATCAGGATCTTTATGTAAGCTCTTGTGCAGAAGCTTTCCTGCACGAGTGGAATGCTCTTCAAACTAAACATGTTAGCCACCTCTTAACCCATGTCACAGGCTCCCAAAGCCACTTTGTGCAGACAGTTGCAGTTAACAGCACTGCTTCACCCACTCCAGTTTGATTATTCACCTTTAATAAGCCTTGTGACCATGGGCTCCTGGAGAGCTGTACAGCGTCCCAGGGCTGGACTCGGGGACCCCTCTGACTCACTGCAGTTCTTCATTCAGCCACCACTACAGCCAGTTTAACACAGCTACGCTGGTAATTAAAAGCCAAGCAGAAACAGAGGATTTTTTCCTCACTCTGAATTTAGAATAGCATCTCTCCCTCTGCAGTAGCACTAACCCCCTTGTACTGTTAACAAACAAGGATTACCACATTGTTGCTTATATGAAGCCTGGCTTAGAGGGTAACCCCATATAAATATTCTGGGAGGTCACTATTCTTTCCCCACTGTACAAAATTTCCATGTAGCTATACAACAGAAGTAATGCATACAACTTGCCATAGACAACTGATACTTTGTAAAGCAGGACTTTAAAACATGTATTTACAACTTAGATATTCAAAGTCTTCTTCACTGCAAATATTATATCCTTCACTTGAGGTATGCAGTTATCTTCTAAAATTTTTGCATAAGGCATCGGAACATCTGCACCGGTAACACGCACAGCTGGAGCATCCAAGTAGTTAAAGGCAGATCCTGAAACAGAAGACAGTTATCAGGTTGCCATGCACTACGGTTTTCTCTCAATTCAATTTCTGAATCTTAATCTATTTAAGCAGTTTTGTTCCTGTAGCTCTAATATTCCAGAGAGAGCTGTTCCTGCTCATTTATCTTCATGTACCGTGGTTTAGACAAAAAGTTTCCATCCTGCTTCTCACAGGATGAAGGATTCCAGGGGTAAGAGTCACTTTCAACAGAAGACCAGCTGGATCCACCCTGTGAAAATCCCTAGAGTGAGACAGCTAGGCTCAAGCTCCTCAGATATAAACCCCTAACTTTGCCTTCATCTGGCCTTATCAAGAAGTTGTCAGGATTTAGACTAGGGAATGAGATCAACATGTATATTGCAAAACTTGGTACCTTCCATAATCCTGGCACAGATTTCAGCTCCTACTCCAAATTGTGGCCAGCCTCCTTCTACAGTTACAAGATGGTTTGTCTTCACAACGCTGGCTTCCACTGTTTCAATATCCATTGGTCGAATGGTACGCAGATTTATAACCTGTGGGGGGGGCGGGAAAGGGACTGTGAGTTTTGCTATGATGTAAGTCTGTCAGTTAGCACGGTTTGGGTACAGTGCCTTTTAGCACTCACATCTATTCTCACATTGAAGACAAGACTGAATAAAATGTCTAACTTTTTATTCTCGCAGAGACTGTGCAGAACAGTTTCTGGTGGCTCGTGGAAAATCTCAGATAGGTGAGTCTTGCTATATTGAGATACAACCATACTAATATGTACTGTCATTGTTCTGCTTACTGTACAGCTGGGCGAATCTGAAAGCTGTCAGTAGTTCTGCCTTAATTTTGTGATGAAAAGGTGAAATGCAGAAACATGAAATGCACATGTTGTTAAGGCATTTACAAATATAAGAAAATTGTAGATAATACACTGAAGTTTTGCAGAGCCTGAATGAGAAGACCCTCTGCTTTTTTTTTCCACTTCAGGGAAAGAGAAAAACAACAGAACCCCAACCCACCTCACACTCTACACCTTCTTTGGCAAGTATGGCAGCTGCTTCCAAACAGTGTCCGACAGGTCTTGAGTGTGACACTAATGTCACGTGAGTTCCTACGACAGAAACAAGTGTTAAAAAATTTAAAAAAACCTTAAGATTTAAAGCTTTTTTCCTAGATCTTTGGCTCCTTTCAAGGTAACGTTAGGATTCTCTAGTAAATTTAAGTTCCTTACGTTTATTTGAAATGCTAAGTATTCTGCACCCATACGCAGCATGAAGAGTGGTAGCAGAAGGACTATGCTAAGACACAAACTTTACCCTTTAATTCTGAAGAGATATTTAATATAGTTTTTAGATTTTATTTTTCAAACATTCATATAATTCAGTGGTAAATGATGAATAAATGAGCCGAAGTATTACAGTGATCTCTTTCTGCATTTTTGACAAAAATTACATACTAATGCGAGGAAAAGTTTTTCAGCCATCGACTACTCCACCTTTATACTAGGGTACAAATCCTTTAGAAGGGTGTAGTTTTAGATGAGATACAGACAATCAGGTGTTCTTCCTTTATATGGGCAACAGAATAATACAGTATACTACTGGATAAAGTAAGATTTTTACATTTAACATCTGAAATGCTTTTCTGTGCCCCAAGACAGCAGTATTCTGAATAGCTAAGAGGTTAAAAAGTCCCCAAGCAGCTCAGTTAATAAGGAAACAAACTGTAGTCTCAGCTTACCTTGCCTTTCTATTTTAGCTTTTCCAATTGGAACGACGAAATCCTTTGACTGTGCCTGTTCAGACATTTCAAAGGGAACACCATACAGCAGTTCATTTTCCAGCATCACAACTAGAAGAAAACGTACTTGGATTAACATGTACATCTGCAGGCACAGGAGTGTACCGATGATTAACAGTACTGCAGCAGGTTAGCTCAAGATACTAAGATGATCCGGGCAACAAGGACTTCAGTTATGTTTACAGAAGCAATTATAAAATAAAAATACCACAGTCTTTACTTCAATGCTGAATTATTGAGGACTAGTTTTAGGCAATTTTTTAAATGAGATCAGATAGTTAACTGATTCACATGACGGCAGAATCGCGAATCTTAGAAAGGTCTTAGATTTTGCATGCATGTTTGTGAGAAATAAAGACACAGGCTGCCCTGCTTTTAATTAATGACATTCTGAATTTATCATGTGAATTTCATGATCTGTAAAAATGAGTTACATATACAACTGTATATGCAGGTACTCCTCCTGACTCATTTTCATCCTTTTTAACCCCTTTACGATAGATTCATAAATGCTTCAAAGTTTCCCGACTGGTACCAAACCAGTACTAAAGATATGCAGCTGGCAACAGCGCAAAATTAATCTACTGTTAGCACGGCAAGTGATTGTTAGGAAAAGAATAAATATTTCTGTGCCTTTGTAAGTACCCTAAAGCTGCAGTAAAGCAACCTTAAGTGTTTTAAGGTTTAACAATCTTTTTTTGGTTTTGTTTTAAATGGTGTAGCAGGGGAAAACAAGACATTCTTTTCAGGATTGAGTGCTAGGTATTGCCATGATCTGCCTATGCTCACCTGGATTATCGTCCCGGATTGATGCTTTCAGCAGGCCTTTGGCATCTTCTGAGCTCCACGGACTAACAACTTTCAGTCCCGGGCAGTGCCCGTACCAAGCAGCAAAGCACTGCGAGTGCTGAGCGGCGACTCCAGCTGATGCCCCATTGGGACCCCGGAAGACAATGGGGACAGCGATTGATCCTGCAGACATGTAACAGGTCTTGGCAGCAGAGTTTATAACCTGATCGATTGCTTGCATGGAGAAGTTGAACGTCATGAATTCACACACTGGTCTCAACCCTGCCTGTTGAACATATTAAAATAGGTATTAGTATGTTTTTACATAGAAATAGTTTAAATGTTTAATTCAGAAGTAAAGGAATGCAAATTTACAAACCATAGCAGCACCGACAGCAATTCCTGTGAAGCCCATCTGAAAGAGAAGAAAACCAAGGGGTGAGCACTAGAGGAGCAGCCGATGAAGGGATGGCCAGGGTAGGAGGCAGGGCAGCCATACCTCTGATATCGGGGTGTCGATCACCCTCTTGTCCCCGTACTTCTTCCAGAGACCCCTGGAGATCTGCAGGGCAAGAGAAAGGAGTCAGGGCCCGCCTCAGGCCCTCTCCCGGCCCGGTAACAGCAGCCACACACCTTGTAGGCACCATCGTACTGGGCCACCTCCTCGCCCAGCAGGAAGACGCGTTCGTCCCGCTCCAGCTCCTCATCCAGCGCCTGGTTCAGCGCGTCCCGCACCGTCACCTGCGAGACACCGGCAGCCGAGCAGTGAAGGGTGGGGGCGCGGGGAGTCACCTCACATCACATCACATCACATCACCTCTCCTCTCCTCTCCTCACCGCCCACCCGCCCCGGGGCCGGACATTTCCCCTGAGAGGAACGAGTCCCTTTCCCCCAACCCCTCCCCGCGGCGGCCCCGCTACCTGTATGGCGGCGGGGGCAGAGAGGCGGAACCCCCTGCGCTGCTGGAGCACCCGCCCGGCGGCGCGGCCCCGAGCCGGGAGGCGGGCGCCCATAGGCGCCAGGTGCCGCAGTGCCACCGCAGCCGCCGCCATCTTGCCCGTGTCCTCTGGCCCGACCAACAGACTCGCTCCGCCCTCGCCGCGCTCTCGCGAGAACCGGCGCGCGCGACGCCGGGCGGCGCGGCCTTTCTACGCAACTTCCGGTCCCCCGCGACGCCGGCGGCGGCCAGGCCTGCGGGGAACGAGCGTGCGGCCGCCCTGCGTTGCTGGGGAGGCGCATGGCTCGGGCCC
>VYZM01015080.1:88155-103369 GCA_013398915.1 Dromas ardeola
GGGGGAGCGCTGAGGGGCCGCGCGCCCGGGGCCCGTGTGGGGCGGGGTGCCCGCACCTTCTGTGGGGGACCGCGTTAAGGCGGGATGGCCGCGTCCCGGGGTGGGGGGTGTTGAGGGGCTGGGCTCCCGGGGCTTTTTCGGTGGCGGGGGCAGGCTGCGGGGCAGGATGCTGGGGCCATGGTGTTAGGGTGGCGATGGGACAGCTGGTGCCCGGGTTCTGTTGCCGGTTGGGCTGGGGGAAGCAGCGGGGTGGGAGCCGGGGTGCCCGGCCGTGATCTCTGACTGGGGGGGTCCGGGATACGCGGGCCTTGCCCCACGATGGGAGGGGAGTGGGTCCTCCTGCCCCACCTGGGAGAGGAGGCAAAGCTGGGACACAGGTTCAGGGTGGGGGAGAGGGTCTGGGCTCTTGGGTCACTTGGAGGGGGGGAGGCAAAATGTCTGGGTTCATTTCCAGCATCTTTGCTGAATCACTCTGATCCTGGGGAGAGTTCTTCCACCATGAGCTCGCTGGCTCCTCTGATGGAAACTGGCACTTCCCACTCCTGCTGCAGGCCTGGGCCCCTCTCTGGCTTGGGCTCGCAGGAGGGATTTCTGCTGTTCTGTCTTGCTGTTGTTCCTTGGTCCATGTATGTGCTGAGGCCCATTGGTGTGTGCAGGGAGGCTCAGTGTTTCTGATGCCTGCCATCCTCCAAAACTGTTTGGAGACACGTTTCCACACGCAGACAACTGCCAGTTAATGCACAGAAGCACACAGAAGCAAAATACGCGAGTAAACCCCAACTGTTGTTACAGGTGCTGAAAGCCTGGGTGCCTTGGGTTGCTTCAGCAGCACAGGGCCAGCAAGACCAGGCTAGATACAAGTATCTTCCTTTGGTTCTTGTGAGAGGAGGGTCAAAGCGATACTGTGATGTGGGCTCTTCAGACAAGTAGCAATTAAAGTAGAAGTTTGGAACCTGAACTTAAACCAGGATGTCGTAGAGCTCCTCAGGGGAGGGAAGGAAACTTCAGGAGCTTGGAAATTATAGTGAAGCAATTAAACATAAAGGAATGAAAATGCTGAGTGGCTGGTGTGAGCATTTTTCCCTCATGGCTGAGATGAAGACTAAGTATTAGTGAAAAACAAGAACTAAGTTATTTTTTTAATAAACTGTATTAGTCATTATAAATCTGACATTTAGAAGGTGATGGACGCTTTCTTTAGCGAAGCTGAGCTGCTGAATTACCAGAAGATTCAGTAACAGTTGTTTTAAGAGTTGCCTCCTCCTTGCTGCCTTGGTTAGGGTAGCATGATGCTGGAGTCTTGTGGATTTGCTCTGCAGACAGTCATCTCGCTGTACAGTTTGGTGGAGTACATCCATCACTGATGCTAGCTTAGTTTTTGTCAGTTTAGGTGAGTCACCGATAATGATTTACAATAAAAACTTGCCTCTCAAATGTTATGACTGGCTGGGGAACAGAGAGGTTGTCCACGTGCGGCGTAACTGTGCTGAGGGCAGGAGTTTCTTTTGCTCATCTTTGAAGACTTAAATATGAGAGGCAGGGAGCTCGCTAAGTGGGTGAGTAGCTTGGAATACTAAGTATATCTATCTGGAGTGCTAGCTTTGCTCTCTTACAATTTTTAAGTTGCCATTGGTAGAATGCCTGTCAACTCTATATTGACCTAGAAATCTAAGGTTGTGTGAAGTTTAAACTGCTTGTGTTGCAACAGTGATTCCAAACTGTCTGTTAAAGACTAGTGCCACAAGCAAATCCTTTCATTTTTTTATTGGAAAAACTAGATGAAAAACATTCAGAGCAAATCAAGTGGTGTATGCCTCTTGACTTTTAACTGTTAGGTGTATTTCTGCTCCTCCTTTAAGTAACTGCATGTGACACAAATGCTATGATTTTCTCCAGGTGCAGTGTGTAGCCTGTGGCCTTGACCAAATGCAGCACACGTGGTCCCAGCAGTGCAAACGCTTGGCAGTGCTGCTGGCATCCCCTGGGCCTGTCCTGAGCCCACGTGTGTGTATGTATGTGTCTTCACAGGTGCAGATGTTCAGCTGACTATCACTTGCTTTCTCTGAATTTCAGCTTGCAAAATGGTTGCACGTTAGCAGCTCTGTTCTGGTGGAAGCCCTGCTGAAGCTAATGGGACTACCTGTTCCAGTAGTGCTGCTGGCAAATAGCCTTGTAATCCTCTGAGTCATAATACATGAAATAAGAGTGATCATTTTATAAATGCAGGTACCCAATTTGGTGTATTAAGTATAAAACGATGACTTGAGTGCTTTTCTTCAAAGGGACTCGCCTCTCATGGTGCCTTTCTAGTTTTGGATGTGCTTGGTGCTGGGCTACAGCAGGAGCTGTGATGACCATGTTAACGCTGTACATCTTCTCCCTGCTGGCAGAAGCAGCTTAACGAAAGCAGGACTGTGGTTTGACACAATCGGTGCACTTCTGCTCTCACCACAGAACAACATCCTTTTTGGCTTGAAATGGTGTCAGCAGTTTGTCTGTATGAATTTCATCTTAAATGAGTATTTCTTATGGCTATTAAAGACATGCTGTCTTGGGATATGGCTGCATGTCATCTGTTCTCCCTGCTGTGTCGATGTGAGTAGCCACATTAGCGAGGCTGTCCCTGGGTGCGGTATGTTGTTGTGTGACACAGGGACAAGAGGCAGGTTGAGGCTGCCTATCCCAGGGTATGGATGGAGTGAGTGCCCACCCTCACCAATGCATCGCTATTTCATTCAGGAAGGGTTTAAAGCATTGTTGAAAGGGCATATGTCATGAAGGGTGTACTTCCTCACCCTTGTTGTGATGTGGTTTCCTAGTCCTTATCTCAGGTGGTACCTGAACAGAGCTATTTTCCCCTGTGAAGTTGTCTAGAAATTCAGAGCTCCCAGGCTGATGGGGGAAGCAGCAGGTAGTTGCGATCACACTCAAGACATTTTAGGATGGCTTCTTGGTATCATCCCTTCATGTTGTGCGTCTCGCTCCGGCACTGGCTTTGCCAGGGAGGTTTGTGCATATCTAGTGATTCTGAGTCCTTACACAAAGGTCAGTGAGACTTCCTGATGCTACTTACATGTTGAGGGCTGGGTTTATTTCAGCTAATTGCTCTTGTAAATTATTCACTCCAGTGTTACATAGCAGTGCTGTGGTCAAAGATTAGTTCATGCTTTCGTGCAGACAGGTGGCATCATCTGTTTCTCTCCCTGATAAAGAAAGTCTTGATTCATCTGTAGTGTGGACTTAGATGCTGACCAAAATAACACAGTATCTGTCCACCAGTTTAAATAACTCTGGACATCTGTCCTCCTTAGAAATATTCTGAATGTATAATTCCAGTTAATTTTATTAAGACTGCAGATCTCTTCTATCCTGATTACCAGTGGAGTTTCTGACTGGCTGCATCATTTCACTTTCAAGTGAATGTTTTCCTTGAATATCAGAAACCTGTACCAGTCTCTTCTATGGTTTTAATGCATCTGCATGTTATCCTAGTGGTGTACTCGACCAGAATAACACCTGTAAGTACGTTTTCCTTAAGAAAAAAATGCTGGAATTTAAAAGGTCTGGGATATTGATAAAAGTTGATGAGCTGTACTTAAATCACAATTCCAAATAAAGAAAACCTGAATTAATTAACATCTTGATTTGTGAGCAGAGGTTGGCAAAAGAGCTGGCATTCCAGGTTTATCTGCTGTTGGGGTGGGGGGGTGCTTTAATATACTTTCTTGAGGCATGCTCCGTCTCTAATTTGTAAAAGTAGGATCCTGATATAACTAGTTCTGTATCTTAGTATTCCTTAGTCTTCTGTTGTCTGACCTCACGATTTTCATATACTGATTTTGGCTTTTTTTCTACTCTTTAATGTGTCTGAGCTGCAGCTGAGGCTGTGCTCATGCTGCCGGCCCCCAAAGGCCTGACCTGCTGGATACTGCTGTGCCCAGGCTGTGGGTTTGGGCAGGGTAGCAGAGCCCGGAGAGGTGGGATGTGCTGCCTTGTTCGGTGGTGAATGCAACCGACCTCGTTTTCTAGGAATGAGAAGGGCGAGTAATCTTTTTGGTTGGGAATTAACTGTGAACCTTCAGTTGTTTTGAAACGTAGGGCTCTGGCTTGGCTAAATGTTCGTGTTGCTTTTAGCTGGGTGATGGTGTGTTGAAGTTTGCTAGTAAAGAGGATGGGAGCAGAAGTCTTGGTAACTGTGTGGTCTTTAAGATGTAAAAATAAACAAAGCTGAGAAGCTGTACCCTACTTAAAACAGACTGACCTAAATTTTCAGCAATTCCAGTGGAGAGGCAGGCTCTGGGATAAAGGCTTACTGATGACTGGCTTCCCTGTCCATGTACTGCTTGACATGGTTGACAGGCCACCTTTGGAAAAATCTCCACTGGTGTCTGGGGTCATTCACTTCCCCCACCTCGAGTTGCACAACCCGGGCTGTGGATTTCCCTTGGTGTGCTGGGGTGGAGAGAGTCCCCTTGTTATGCAAGTCAGCAGTTCGGCATCTTCTGGGAAGTTATGGCATGAACCACTTCTCAAATTGCTTTTGTTGGAACGTTGTTGAAAACATGCTTGATGTCCTCTGGCTTGTCCCTAAAGAGATTTCTTCCAAGAGCGTGTATGTGCCTGTGAAGTCCATTCGTACTCTTTGTCTGTAGATTAATGTTTTTGCTGTCAATTGTAGTTCTCCATTACTGAATTATTAACTCTGCAGTGAATTTTTTTTTTTCTTCTTACTGTTCATTGACTTTCATGCGTGATTTATTCTTCTGCACAGTTTGAAACTGGAGCATGGGAATTTTGACTAATATTAACGGATCTCATGTATGAGCTCAATGGTGGCTAAATAAACTTTTTTTAATTGGGAAAAGGGCATCTGTCTTTCAAAGTGCTCACAGTTTCCCGGGTGAAAGGTAGTCCGTTTCTGAACGTATGTCATCCTCAGAGGCACGTTGCTTGTTACTTAACAAAACTGGGATGGTCAGACAGCTGGTGGAGTGATTACCCGTGTGCTCCGAAGGCAATCCTGTGGGTAGTGTGAAGGGAGAAGGAGGGGAAAGCTCGTTTGTAGATTCTCCTGCTAATGTGCCTTTGTAGCTGAATGCTCTCCTGGCAGAGAGCCTGCCTTTGATTAGAAAGCATTCCCCTCGGTTGCTCTTGTAGGTACTGATGGTCTGCCATGTTTTGTTCTTTGTTTTGTGTTTTTGTGTGTGCTTTTTCCTGCAGGGAGATAATAAGAAGTGAATTACGTATCCTTTCAGCAGCCTTCTGTTAAACTTGGAATACCACAGTTCAAGTAATTGAACAGATGGATAATGGAGACTGGGGATATATGGTAAGTGAGCCTGTGTAAGTGTGCGCTGTGCGGTACAACTGGGCTTTCACGATCCTGCGGTAAGAATCCTTCCAGATATGTCTTGTGTAGATCCAGAGCTTCAGTCATGTAAGAAAAACTGTGCGTGTTACGACAGCTTGCTTACATTCTCTCGAGTGCTTCACCTCGCATGCTGTTTGTGGGGAGAGTGAGCTCAGATTCGTATTTCCTAGGTACAATCAGTGAGGACGTAACTGGCACCTTAAGCTCACTGTTACCGTTTTCCTAACACAAAAAGGCTGAAAGTAGTTCATGCTTCCTGCATGTAATTTTAAGGACTTTGTAATTTTATTTACGAAGAAAAGTATTTTTTCCTTGTAAACCCTGTTTCAAACTAGACAAATGCATCTTATTTTTCTCCTCTTCTCTTTCTCTAAACATTCTGCTGCCATGCATATGTCTCTTTCTTTGGCTGGCCTCAGTCCTGGTTGTTAGGATTGGTGGCCAGATGGGATTTATGTTCCTTTCTGTCTTGCTTCCTCATGTGCTATCTGGAAGCTGATGCAGACTGGTTTGCGCTCTGCCCCCTTCTTCTATGCAGTGTGCTAATTTGCTAATAAATACTTATTTTTAAGGTTAAAAGCTGAAAGTTTTTATCTTTTTTTTTTTTTTTCTTGTTCTAATGATGCCTCTTAATAGCGCATGGATTATTTTGATTGTGAGCTCTTGGTCCTGTGTCTAAACTTGCATTGTCATCCTCTTTTGAGGGAGAGGCTTAGGACTTGTTTGGTTGATTTTTTTTTTTTTTTTTTTCCCTTCTCCTTTTTTTTGGTGGTTTTTTTTTTTTTTTTGTTCTATAAACAGATTGTGAAAGTAAGGAGCACTGATGGGCCTCATTCAGACTAACTTGTTCTTCAGGAAATCTCTCTGTTCTCATTTCCCCATCTGTAGAATAGGAAAAAAAAAAACTCCTTGCCCAAATGCAAAACTTCTGTGACAGTAGCTCAGTTGTTAAGGTTTCTAAAGCATTCTGGAAATGTGCGTTCTGAATGTTAAGTATCATCCTGTCTAGTTGCCAGTTGTGCCTTGTTGCTAGGTGGCTTGGATTTGTTCAGATTTAAACACCACTTAAAGGCTTCGAATGGGAGAAATGTGATTCTCTCCAGAGCCTGCAGTTGTCAAACAGTATTTGCCATGTGTGTCAGTGAGGTGATTGAATCTTCTTGGGGTGGCTTGATAAACTCTGCCATTTTTCTCTTTCTAGATGACTGATCCAGTCACGCTAAATGTGGGTGGACACATGTATACGACATCCCTCACAACCCTAACGAGATATCCTGACTCGATGCTTGGGGCCATGTTCAGGGGAGACTTCCCCACTGCCAGGGACTCTCAGGGCAATTACTTTATTGACAGAGATGGACCACTTTTCCGTTATGTTCTTAACTTTTTAAGGACCTCAGAGCTCACTTTGCCACTGGACTTCAAAGAGTTCGACCTACTTCGGAAAGAAGCGGACTTCTATCAGATTGAACCGCTAATTCAGTGTCTTAATGACCCCAAGCCGCTGTATCCCGTGGATACCTTTGAGGAGGTGGTGGAGCTGTCCAGCACCCGGAAGCTTTCCAAGTACTCCAACCCGGTGGCCGTGATCATCACGCAGCTCACCATCACCACGAAAGTCCATTCGTTGCTGGAAGGCATTTCGAACCACTTCACAAAGTGGAATAAGCATATGATGGACACCAGGGACTGCCAGGTTTCCTTCACTTTTGGGCCGTGTGATTACCACCAGGAAGTGTCGCTCAGAGTCCATCTGATGGAGTACATCACAAAGCAAGGCTTCACGATCAGGAATACCAGAGTTCATCATATGAGCGAGCGTGCCAATGAAAACACAGTGGAGCATAACTGGACTTTCTGTAGACTGGCACGGAAAACAGATGACTGATTCTGACTCCACAGGAGCCACTTCAGTGATTAGCAACTTAATTGGACAGTAAACCCGAGAGAGTCTGGATTTTGACTAAAGCAACAATGTGGGCTTTTTTTTTTTATACGACTATTTATTGTTTATCAATAAGGACTGGAGGAGTTTCGTTCTCTAGCAGCTCTGTCCTTTTGTCCTGTTCAAAAAAAATAAAAATGCATGTGCCTGTTCAGTCAAGACACCTTTTTGTTTGAAAGAGGGAGTCCGAAGAATTAGTACAATAGGGTATTTTGTGTCATTAACACAATTCTCTGATGCAACTTAAAGTGCTAAAATTACCTCTGTTTAAACGGTTTCTAATCCATTTAATGCTACAACACTGGGAGCAAGAAACAAACAGAATTTAGGATGCAGTTGGGGAAAAGCTGCTATCATGTAGACTAATTTAGTTTCTAAATCAATAAACAGTATTGTAATATTCTAGGAAAACAAATCCCACCCGTTAAAAGTACTTGATAAGTACAGTTTCTTACAGTTATGACAACTGTTTCTTTCTATGCATATAAATCAAGCAACCAAATATTATCTGTAGCCATGGAAATATGATTAGAAATATTTATATTGGATTCTAAATGCAAAATGTCCCTGTGGTAGAATTCATACTTTTAATGCCTGGTGCAATATTATTCCCAATTGTAATGCCTGCCAGCAAGAAGCTAATAAAAATGTGAAATACAGAATACTATTTTGTTTTGTTTTTTTTTTTGTCTTCTAGAACTCTAATACTTAAAAAAAAAAAACAAACCCAAACCAAACAAACAAAAAAAACCAGCCCAAACCTGTTTTTCCGTTCTGCAGAGTAATTCAGATGCTCTGCTAGGGCTTCATTCTCCTCCATTAACAATGTACGTTGTTCCTTTTTGTCTTAATCAGTTGATTCAACTGTCCTCATTATAGAACAAGCTTGTGTTTTGAAAACTGCATTATGACTAACAGAAGGATGGCAAGTATTTGTACCAGCTAAAGGGATAAAGATGGAGGGAACACAGAGCCTAAATACTTGTTTGTAGCCGCTCAGTAGCGTTATCTGGTTTGTCAGTGATTTATCTAGTGACTTTACATATATAATTTTAACTGTGGAGTGCTGTTTCTGGTGATGTTCAAGTTAAGGCACTCAAGCTCTGTGGTTTTACTAAATTTTGATTAGCCATTTCTGCCATTTCAGCACTTTGTCAAAGTTAATAGAATTTCTGGTTACGCTCTAACTTGAGTGCTGTTGGGAGTAAGAGAGTTGATAGCCATTTTGATGAATGCATTGTGTTCTCCCGTGAAGTTCCTGTCGCAAGTGTTCCTTACCGCATCTGCTTTGCTTTCTGGGCTGTGTGGACCACAGCTACCTGGGGCTGTAGCAGGGTGTCTGGATTTCTATGGTAGCTGCTGGTCTTGAAGGTGGGAGCTTTCCATCCCGTCTCTCACTCAGGTCTCCCTCAGGGGTGTATTTTTTGTATTTTGTCTCCCCCTTTGCACACACTGTAGGGGTTTTGACTTTTGTAATAAGAGGCAGCAAGAGCTTTATTCTCCCTATAAGAGGGGGAAAGAGAAGCTGAACTGATGAAGCTCAGGAAAAGTGGTTGTTTCCTTCCTGCAACATGTGGTAAGAAATATCTGTGTTAACTGGCATTGAATTAAAATCACAAGATGTTCTTTGCAACACTTCATTTACTAGCAAATTAATGACTGGCCTGGATCAGCCTGCCCTTTCCGTAATTATGAAGTATAATAATTAGAGAAGCAGTATTCCAAATAATACTCTTTATTGGAGCCCAAGATTTATCGAAAGACAGTATGAGCAGCTCTATTGATGGGGAAGTAAATTCTGCAGGCTGGAGTTGGCATCACTTTGTCTGAATCTTCATTAGCCAGGAATACTCCACAGCTGAGCAATTTAAGAGCTATTTTAACTGTCCAAACAGATGTACTTTCTAATATACTTCTTGATGTAAGAGAGCAAGTTGTTCCTAGAAACTGAGGAGCATAATTTCACCTTCCTTGTGTTTTTTACTAAACTGTTGGTTTTCTGCTTTTGATTTTTGGGTGTGTTTGTGTTGTTTTGGGTTTTTTTTTTTGAAGGCACCGTACAGGTATAGCATGCTGAGGGAGAGCTCACAGTGTGGTTTTTTTGTGTGTTTTTTTTTTTTTTCCTTAATTGTCGTATAGTGGATTTAGAAAAAGAATAGGAAAGCCAAATGGCATAGTTTTGATGGTATCAGGACGCTCCAGGTTAGAAAACAGCGAACCCTAGGCTATTTCTGACTAGATTGCCTCATAGCAGCGGGTACCACTCAGCATGGTTTGGCCTCTGTCTGATTAAATGCAAATGGCTGGCTGAGAATCTTGTTTCATACTTGTTGCAATGGCAAGTGAGCAACTGATTATTAATTCTGATTAGTCATTACTGGTGCTTCATAAATGTACTGCTGCACAAAGAACAGGAGGAAGTGTGTGGTCTTCACTTAGATCACGGTCTTCATATTTTTGATCGTGTGTTGTGAAGAAGTGGCTTCAAATACTTCTCATAGGCTGGGCTTACCTGTTCAAAAAGAACGTGGAAGGGAATTAATGTAATTAAGAAGGAAAAGGCAATAATTTTTTTTTCGTAAGAATCATCTCTGAAATACAGAAAGCTAGACTGTACCCAAACAGCCAGCTATTTCAGCTATGCAAGAATCTCTTTCCCCAAAGTATGTGCTGTCCTTTGTAACCAGTGCACAATACTTATCCCAAATGGAACAGCATACTGTTTAACTTCAAAAAATATGCTTCAACTTGAATGTTTGCTGAAGGCAAGTTTTGTGTTCAGCTGTAGAATTTCAAAGGGTTGCTGATTACTGCAGTAAAAATCTCACTTAAGGCAAAATGAGTTTTCAAACAGAGCAATAGCTATTTGCATCGTGCAGAATTTTACATTACTCCACAATATGGATGAATTAAGAAGTGAAAGTAAAGTGCTAAAGACCATGAAGGATGAAATTGCCTTGTTTAACATTTATACTCTTTATGGTTAAACATATTATTAAAAAAAATTAAGTATTACACTAGTAAAAGTACCAGTGCATGGAAAATACCTTGCAATTAGTGGCTCTTGCAGCCATCTAGTGTTGTTCTATAATATGTAAACAGACTTTAGCTTATTTTATACAATGTTACCCCAGTGATGTAAGTTTACAAACCAAAAATACATTGGTGACACATGACAGTCCAGCTCGTAGGTTGCTACTCTGGGGGCTGTAATTCATCGTTAGGTTAAATGTCTGAGCTAAGACTACAGGTGGCATAATTGGAATATCACAGGTCATTGTTCAGAGTGAGATACTGATAATTAAATGCTCTTATTCCTCTTACTTTTATCTGTATTGCTTTTATTGAAAGAAAAGCAAGCAATTTCTGCTCTGGCCAGAGCAGAAGTTGCCTGACTGTAACGCAGCATCCATACCTGCTTGTTGGTCGGTGACTTCCGCGCCCACTCGTAAAGCCGTTGGTAAACTTGTCCGTCATAACAACCAAGCGCAGAATTCAGGCTCTTATCTGTGAAGTCAAAAGCATCCACTAGCGGAACAGCATCCTTCCTACGGAGCAGATGAATGACATTCATGTTACTGAAGCAGGTATTGCTTTGTAAGGGAATGAAGCAAGTCAAAAGTAAACTTGAAAGTCAGTTTTAGGCTGTTCCTCGGTCTAAAATGCTTGTGCCAGTTTTTCCCCTTGCCTACACTGAGGGGAAAATCCTGCTCGTTTTGATTCCTCAGAGGCGTGTTCTACTAATGCCCTGAGCAGTCTGTGTTGTTGAATGGGTATTTGTAGGGTCTTGTAATCACCTGGGCTCTGTCCCTAATTCCCTAATTTAGAACTCAGTCTCCTGTCAGGTGTTTTCTCAGCAGACTCTGCCAGTTCTTGCTTTTGGCTTTCAGGGTTTTTTTGTTTTGTTTTTCTTATGCTGTATGTATTTGTCTTACAAAATGGAATTGGATTGATGCGAAGCGCTTTGCTGATCTCCAGCCTCCATCTAGTCTTAAGTATTTCTGTTACCTCATCATGGAGTCAAGGTCTTCTATTCTCTTTGTGTCTGTAAGAACAAAGCAACCCTGAACTGCACCAAGGGGCCATCTAACGATGGCATCTTCTCCTAAGCAGGAGATGGTTTCTTTTTCCTTGTCCTCCCATCATCCTGAGTGTAGGAAGTCGTGCCGTCTACGCCACACCTCAGGTACAGGGATGCAAAGTGGTTTGCTCAAATGTTGGCATTTGCATCTACTGGTTCCTTTTGGGGGAAGGGCTTATTTGGGGGTTTAAAGGGAAAGGCTGGGTTTTTTTGCAGACCAGGAAGTGTTGATATCCTTTCTCCTAATTGTAAATAACTGACTTTAATTACCCAGGTAAATACCCACTCCATTCTTGAATCCTGTTAACGAGGCATGGGCTAACGTGGAGAAGTCACAGTGAATTCCAGAGATCACAGCGTGTTAGGCTTTTGAAAATGTGTTAAGCTTAGTGCTTAACATGAATTCTGCGGTCAGTTCTGAAAGCGCTCACTGGCTCAGTCCTGTTCAGCTCTTGGTTATGGCATGTACTTGTTTCTCTCCAGGTGGCTTCAGTAGAATTTTACATAGAGTAGTAACTCACTTCTCTGCAGTTAATCTATTCTTAACAAACAGCACTGAGTAGCGAAAGATGAACCCCTTGTGGAAAAGCCTTTGTGAGCATTGTGGTAAGTTTAAAAAACCTTATTGTATCTCAGAAGTCACGTAGTTAGTAATAAACAGTGTTGAGCAGATGCATCTGAACTAGCTGTAGGCAGGATTGTTTGGGTACCGGTTGCAACTCAGCCATGGCAACAGAGTGGGCTGTATTAGCTGTGGGTTAAGCAGATTTTGCAGCGTATCATCGGTTGCTGTGGCTGCCTCCTGCCAGTCCTGCTCTGACTGCGTGTTTTCTTGCTTCTGCTCTACTGCAAGTGGTAATTCCTGATCTATAATTTAAGATTTCATGTTACAGAACTTTAATTTAGAGATTGCAGAGGAGCTGGACACTTAGGTCTGTTTTGCTGTGAAAACGAGCTCTGTGTAGATGTTTCAATCAATTTCTAGTGCTGCCAGGCAATAAAAGTAAAACCCGAGTGAGGTGAATTGACTTTGGAGATGTTGCCATAGGTACGGCAGCACCATTTTATATCTGTCACAGGGACAGACTGAATGGCTGTGTGTCTGTGCTCATGCTAGGGCAGCTCACCGAATGATAGCCAGGAGGTCCAGGTATGATGCTGTGACCATGTCCATTTGCGCTCCAGA
The DNA here is from genome assembly GCA_013398915.1 of Dromas ardeola. Taxonomy (NCBI): domain Eukaryota; kingdom Metazoa; phylum Chordata; class Aves; order Charadriiformes; family Dromadidae; genus Dromas; species Dromas ardeola. The sequence goes on from VYZM01015080.1 coordinate 100,739, forward strand.
AATGTATCCGTCATGCAAGAAGACTCCTGCGTTCGAAAAGATCCCGTGTAATGCAAAGAGGTCACAAAGATGTTTCATAATCTTCTGGATGCCAGCCTTGCTCTCGAGTTTTTCCACAGTTTCTGCAAAGTTTTTCACAGTGATGTAGTGGCAGTGAGCCTGGAAAACAAACACAATCAACAGTGAATGCACCTCAAAACACTTTTAGTAGGCCAAGTGACTCAAACATTCTCACAAAGAGTATAAAACCTTTTCATTTCCCTGGCGCTTTCCCAATCTGTATTCTTTGTTTGCTGGTTGACCAGGCCTTTTGCATTCATGTCTTTCAGTGACAGTAGAGGAGAGAACTGGGGGTCAGTTAACACTGGTATTTGTAAACTCTAGAATAAACGGCTTCAGAAATCATGGTAGTACTTTAAATATTTTTGATGCACACCCCAAAGAGTTTGTGTGATGGAAACACACCGGAATGTGCTTGTGTTGAGCCCTAGCAAGTGTGTCTTGTTTATACATCAACAGGAGAAAACTTTTGTTCAAGACCTTGGGCTCGTGGTACGTTGGGCTCGGTATTTATAGGGCTTCAGCTCTGAAAACATCCGTTGTCACAGAACAACCACCAAACTTACCTCTCGCTTTTGTGGTTTTGAGTAAAGGGATAATTTCTGTGTCAGACACCAGTAGAGTGTCTAACTGCCAAGTTGCAGAAACACTAGCCGAGCTCCGGAGCAAACAAAGCAGGCTGACTCCACCTGTTTGTGGGGGTGACTCTTGTTATGCTGACGTTACTGCGGTGGTGGTTGTTGGTGGTATCTGCCTGGGTTCACTCCCCCACAGTACAGTTCTCCCGGCTGTGGGTGTAAGCTCGGCACACCTGCAATGCAGCTCTTCTTGCCGGCGCGGTCAAGCAGCGTGGATGCCAGCGTGGACTGCAGAACCTGCCCGAGAAGCTGGGTGTCTACTCAAGCAATTAACCTGTGCGGAGTCTGCAGCAAAGCCGTACCTGGTGTCTGAGCTACTCAGCTGAGAGCAGGCGTCAGTTCATGTAGCTGCCGTGCCAGTCGTGTGGGTGAGTCTTCAGGGAAGGTGTGGAACAAGAAGTAAATACAGAAGTGGCCCAAGAAGGCGGCAGGCTATCAAGGTTTAAAAGCTATGGGGGAAACTCAAGGGTTTTGGGTAACTCTTCCTCTCCCTGAAGCATCTAGGAAACTTTGGGGGCCCATATCCCATTTTCTGAAGAGTCTGGCAGCACAATCACCACTGACAGTACCACAGCCAGCCCTCTGCACGTTAGGCTCTTCAGAAATAGTTTATTTCTCACTAGTCCTAGTCAGGACTAGTCATTTCTCACTAGTCTCACTAGTCAGTCAGAGCCTTTTCTTGAGGTCATCTCAAATGGGAACACTTTGCTTCAGTTTCATTCCACTACAAATATACTTACATTTAAGAAATTATTGGGAAAGTAATTTTAAAAAGTCACTTTGTTTATAGGACCTCTCCTTTATTTTTGAGGCAATTACAGAGTTTTTCTGCTCTTTTTCAAGCTTGCAGCATTGAATATTTGCTTCCAATGAGTCTGTGTAATTGAAAATGGGAGGTGACACAGCAGGTGGGTGACCACGAAAAACGATACTGCTGAGATCAAGTCTTCGCTCACTTGCAAAGGAGGATTATAACTGTGCTTTCCAGTACGAGCAGATCAACGCTTCCGATGGTTTTGAAAGGATCTCGGCTGTTGCTGAGAAAGACTTTGACTCATCAAGGACTTCCTCTAATTGACTGACTACAAGGGGGTTGTTCCCTGCTATGAAATCCCCAAGATGGTATCACCACAATTAGGCACGTGTAGGCTTCCTTTTTCCCTGTCAGGAGCTTCTTGCTAAGTCCATTTCAGTTTGGGTTGGCTCTGGCTGAATGGTAGATTACAGCAAGATGTTTTTCATTAAAAATTGAAAGAAGTAAAAATAAGCTGTGGATCTGTTTCAAAATCTTCCTTTCCTCAGCTTAGGAAGGAAGCAAGGAAGACCTTCACCATAATTGTAGAGGAGTTGCACTTAATTGCATATTAAAAAAAGAATTTTGTTTTTTTTTGACATACTGAAGTATCAGTGTTTTTGACTTTCATTTAAATTTAGGGCTTTTCACCCCTCTTGCTTTTTTTTCTGCTTAGTTCTGTACCAACGAACCCCTGTTGTGGGGAGCAAATGCTGCTGTCCTGATACTACTTGAGCTGAGGGAATGCTGGTTGCCTGCCTTATCTGTGTGAATTTTGGTGGTTTTGAATCTCTTATTAATTTGACTTTGATTTGACTTTTCTTTCAGTAGTAATTAACATTGTACTTATCGCTGCTTTTCATTGTTTTCCCTGCAGTTATCTTTCCTCGCGAGAGCAGTAGATGTAAGAAATACCAGGCACGTTTCACCCTTGCTGTGACTCTACCAGCTTTCAGTAGGGCGGCTGCGGGGAGACTTTCCTCTGGGAGACAGAAATGCTGGATTCTTATAAAAAGATGAGCGTTAGCGGGAGGTGGTGGGTTCTTGTTTCAGGATATGGGAGGTCTGATTCTGCTAGTGGTGGCAGCATAACTGTGAATGTTTTGTTTTGTTTTGTTTTGTCCGTCCGTCCGTCCGTCC
>VYZM01015080.1:103388-153047 GCA_013398915.1 Dromas ardeola
CCCCGACCCCCCTTTCATTTCTACTCCCTGTAGCCTTTTTCTACCTGGCCTATTCAGATGACAAATTCTTCAGATCAGGAATTGCTTCTTACTAAATTTTTTCCACCATGCAGACCATAGTGGTGCCCTGGTCTTTGTGGTGTCCCTTAGATGCTAACAGAAAACAATAAACAGCGCTGAGATTTTAAGCTAATCATGTCGTTTCTGTTGCATATTGTATCATAAAGAGAAATGTGAAATAAGCAGGTAAATTTTGCTAACCTTCGCAGCCTGTGCCAGCTGCACTGTGCACTGGTTCCACGCATCGTGCTTTTTGGCTCCAGACTGAATCAAGTCCTGTAGTTTAGCTGCTGTGCTGCTTATGAGTCTGGAAAATTGAAAAAGCATATTGTGTATGAATATAGCAGCCCACATGCCCTCATTCCATACTCACTCGTGTGTGATCATATGGCAAAATGGCATTTCTGACATTTGAAGTTATCTACGCTCAGTATGATTGAACGTAGATTATGCAAAATCTAAGTACAAATTGGGAGAAGCACCTGGGCCGCCCCAGTACTGAAGGATTTCTGCCTTCTCAGCTTCCAGGGTAGTTTACCAGGGGTCTGCTAAGTCTCCGTGGGTTGTGCGTGTGTAAGGAGAGTTTGCAAAACAAGCTAAAGCAGTGATAATATTGGACAGATGTTACATTATGTTTTTACTTTTCTACACAGGGATCCAAATCCTGCTCCCGTTGACACCGAAGCTTTCGGAAGAATGGATTTGTCTCTACGCTGATTTGAATGACAGCAGGGTTGTCTCTCTGTTTACCTGTTTTTCAGAGATGACACCTATATGACCCGCAAAAGTGCACATAATACTAATGAGACTACTCATGATCCCATTTTTACTTCTGTTGAGTGGTTGAACGTGTAGTTGAAAGGCTACAGGCAGAACGAGAGGCTCTGTGTTTGCTGTGGTGTTAATTGAAAACAAACATCAGTTTCACAGGTGTGTGAAAATTTAACTTCTCTACAGAATTGCACAGGGTCCAGTTGCCTAAAGCTTTTACTGGATGGCAACTCAGTGATGTGGTCTGGGATTTACTTAAATGGTGCCATCAGCTCGGTATAGAATCAACCCTAGGGAATAATAGTAGGTAGCACGTGGCTTAAAAACTTCTGATGTTCTGCATGTGAAAGCTTCATATTGAACATTTAATGTGGTTGTTAATCCTGTGTGAGTCTTCCTTTTCTCTTTCAGGAGCAGATGGTCTCAATTCTTGTGTAACTTATGTTATTTTACCTCCCTTTAAAGCAAGGAAGAAGCTGAGCTCTTAAGACATTTGTGATGCCATAGAGAGAGGAACCCCGTCTCCCGTCCTCCGTACTGACCTGACTGCCATGTGTTGATAGGCCTCAGTGTAAATAGCTGGACTGAGAAAATCCAACTTGTTCTTGGCTGGACACTTCCTGGGTTTCGCTGCAGCCAGATAAGTGACAGATGGTGGAACGGACTGGCCAGTGCTGGCTGCCATGAAGGACTTAACCAGGAACCTGGGGAGAGGGTAGCAGTAAGAGCAGGGTATGGTTGTGATCCCCACACAGCAAATGGTCATGTAAAAAGTAAAGCGGGCTCGGGTGAGGAGCAGCAATGTGTGACCCGTCCCATCAGTGCTCCAGAATGGACTTGAACAAGTAACGACCTTTTGGTTTGCATGTTATGCGCAGTAATCTGATCTGTGTTGGGTCTCAGGGGTAGCCTGCCTACTGTATTTAATGCTACAGCCATCTGTAGTGATGACATTTCAGGAAGAAACTTGCTGTGGCTATTAGTCTCAGCAGCACGGTGATGAGATACATTATCAACTTTGCAGCCTGAGTCGTAATGCTCTGGGAGCCTTACTGGTGGTTTGGTCTTACCCTCTGATCACCAGCACACGGTCACATTACGGTAACAAACGTGAGACCCTTTCTTAGAGCTAAACACGTTTCCAAGGAGCATTCCCCGCTCCCTTATTTTTTTGGCACTCCTGCTGTGACCTAGGCTGACCAGGTCTGGAAGTAAAAAGTGACAGCACTTCTCCTGACCTTGCTATCGATCTTGCAGGAGGAGTCAGTAATGAGTGCAGAAGTCTCTGCGTGCAAGCACACAGCTACGTGGCAGCACCTCTGTCCCTGGGAAGTGTACTGGTTTTCTCCTTCTAGTAAAAACACACGTTATTAAAAGTTCAAACAGCTGTGGTTTCTTTCGCCCGTATTTCATCTACTCTGGGTGATCATTGGTCTGTGTGTTCGGAGGAAAGTGGTGTTCTTGGAGCATGACTCATCCGCTTTCGGTATCCAACAACTTTGCCTTCTCTGAATCAACATCACTACCAATATTGTGTCACATCGGTTGCTTAAAAAATAAGCCGTAAAACTTGTATAGCACTGCTTTTGCTGCGCTACTAGACAGAGAGGAAAATGAGGTTATGCAGAGCAGCACCTGCATATGTCCCCAAACCAAAAATAGAAGAGATAATCCGATTCCCACACACCTCCATGCCTGTTAGACAGAAGACATGAATAGTTTATGTCCTGAGCTGTATTTTTAGAAGGTGCTGTGAGAAAGGAGTAGCTGGTTTTACTGGTTTTGGAGAAGAAGCAGTAGAGGTTGAATAAATGAGGGGACAGGCTTTTAGGTGAACAGATTTGCATTGTTACCTGGCAGTTTGCAGGAGCAAAATGGTGTTTTCCCCTTCATAAATACAAGAGGCTATTATTTTAGTGTACAAGGAAGGGAGTCCACTCAGCAAGGAATAACCGTGTCCCCCGCATGCCCGGAGGCAGATCTCCACTCCTGAAGTGCAGTACTGAGTAACCATGGCTTTAAAGCCCGAAGAAAGTGCATGGAGCTGTTTAAAAATAAATAAAATAATAAAAAAAAAAAGAAGGTAAATTGTTAATGGTGAAAGTGTTCTAAAGCAATCCTCAGAATAAGTTGCCTTTTTGAATTTTTTGCAATTTCTGCGTGTGAAATCCCTGCCAGATCCTCCCTTCCGTCCTGGTGTAGCCCCCAGCTCCCTCAGCCTGGCCTTCGGTTTCTGCCTGGGATGCTGCACACCCGGGCGCTGGGCACGCTGTGGTCAGTTTATGCATTTTTGGGTTTCTCTCAACCAGCAGTGGCTTTGGCCGCCCTCGTTCAGAGTGTGTTTTCATTTCAGACTTCCAGTTGCAAGATCTTATGTTCTATCTAAAAAGTCACATTTTTGGTTTTGGCTCAGAAGTGAGTACTTGCATGTGCATTTGTAGGTGAAGTTGTGAAATAACGTTTTGTGCCACCAGCTACTCGGAACGAGGTTTTTATCAAATGGACATGCTTTTCAAGGACTTTTCACTCTGCAATAGTTCCGGAAATGAAAAATTGGGGGCGGTAAAGGAAAGGCTGTTGTTGACTGGTTGCGGACCTGGGACACGCCGTTTGGTCTCTTAGTGCTTCCGCTTTTTTCCAGTTATCTAGTGGTGAGAGGAACGCTTGGCCAGTTGGCTAAAATACTTTGATATTTAGGAATGGGAAGTGCTGTATGAGCTAATCCCGCTGCAGCTCACCTCCGGCAGCGCGTCAAAGTTCTTCCTCTGGATCTCTCTGTACCCCCTGTCAAACAGCTCCTGCAGGTAGTCGTTGATGAAATGAAAGGCGTAGGCTGCTGCCAGCTGGGGCAGCAATTTCTCTTGCTGGGTCTGGTAGTCAAGGATTTTTGCTTCTTGTTCCCTGTTGGAAGACAGCTGATGAAGTAGGGCAAGTGCGGACACAGACACAGCTGCTGTTAAGTTTACCTATCGCATGATGAAAAAAGGCATTTTTCATTACCGAGAGGCAGTATGTGAACAGGACCGAGCTGATGTGGTGGCAGCAAATCTGCCCAGCTTGCTAAGCTGATAGAGAAAGGAGCCCAACTATGGAAACAAAGTTATTTTTCTGCTGTTTTGGTGAACCAGCCTAACAGACTAGAAAAGGCTCAGTGTGATCGGTCGGTACAGAGGGGGAACAGGACTGCGGCAGAGGATGAGGATGACGCCTTCAAGGACTGCAAGTTGTTAGGTGTTAGAGGGGAGGTGGAGGCACTGCACCCTGAAAAACTTTGGCTTTTCGAAGTGGATCTTTGTGGCCCTGGGTGTACATAGGTTTATCTGAAAAATATTTGAGTCTAAATTATTTTAAGCTTTCTGAGCTTTTTTTTTGGATGTTCTTTACTGCTTTTGCTGTGGTTAGTACACTTAGGACTGCAAATGATGGAACTGGTTATTACAATAGTCCGGCACGCTGTGCCCTTGTGTTTGGTTTGTGTTTGAACAAACCACCTTCTCATTAGGATCTTCTTGCTGTTGAAAAGCAATTTGAGTGGAAATTTTTGAAATCCATTCAAATGAAAATATCTATTTAAAAATTACAGACTTACCAGACTAATAAAATTCAGTGTTGTAAAGTGTGGATATTGGAATTGTGGATGTTGGAAGGTATTTTAATGTCGCGCCCACTAACAGGATGCTGTGGAGTAAGAATTCAGCAACTTGTCCACTTTGTCTGGGTTCTGCTGAGTTACGGGCTTACACAGGAAGGCCAGTTATAAGAAAAATAAGTTCCCTGTGTGAACCGCTGAGCTATTCAAACTATGAAACTTATCTCAGAAAGAACTGTAAACATTCTCTTGTACTTTGACTGAAGCTCGTTAATGTAAATAATGGGGAAGCATGTTTGTAATATGTTTGTAATCTGGGCCAGGAAATAAGCCAGTGATGCGCTGAAAGATAAGATGAAAAGTTGAAATACAGACTGGTGCGGGGGAACACGGTGTATGGTCCCCTTCCCACCACTGCGGACTTGCGTGGCGTTACCCAGGCTTTAACTTGGACTGCCGGCGAACCGCAGAGTATCGGATGGCAATGGTGCAAGCTTTCATTAGAGGTGCTACAGCTTCGCCTGAAATGAGGGAAATGCGCACTGAAGTCATTGTGAAATAATTGATCTTCTGTGACCCCCGTCTTACATAGGTGCCATCTGGTTGAACCTAAAGAAGAGAGGGGATGTTAGATGCCACTTTCGTCAATACTTCAGTACTAGGGTGGTTGTGCAATCTCTACGCGTAGAATAAAACGGACGTCAAAATCCTTCACTGAATGCAAAACTAAGTATTTTTATGTATGATGGATAAAACATATCCATTTGAAGAGACAAACTCTTACTGCTTCTGGCTCAGATGGGTTCTGCCTGCCCCATGATCCCCAACCTCTGAACGTGGAATTCCTGTCACCGGGTTTCATTTAGGATTCAGGTAACTTCTGCCCTCTATAAAATCGCAGAGACTTGCAGACGCCTCAAAGGAAGATTTTTGTCCTAAATTTAGGCAGGTCCCTGTTGCCTCTCTGTCTGTGCAATGAGAGTCTGACGGGCGAGTCTGTGATGTGACTCTGTACATACCTCGCAAAACTTGTTCAGCATGTTCTCCCTGGGGACGCGTACGTTCTGCAGCATGAGGTACCCATTGTCGATGTGCTCAAAATTCATTTTGGGACCGATGTCTCCTGCAATTATGCCTGCAGCAGGAGAAAACATAGCCTGCTTACTTCCACTTGAACCTTTTTCTCCCCATTTTGTGTCAGGCTGGGGATGTGAAAGGAAGGGCACGTTCAGCTCTGCTTCTTCCCCAGCATGGTGATCTTGCCTGAGGGGACGAAACAGGCATTTGAATGCCTTGTGGTAGTTTGTTTCAGTGATCTGTCCGTTACCCGTGTTTGCCAGGGTCAGAACTGAGGTGTTAATGCAGATGTGGTCAGAACAGCCCAGGCTTCTGGTTAAGAAGAAGGCTTGGTCTGGATATGCCTGAGGATATGTTAAATCTTCCTTTAGATAAAAAGGTTGGGGTTAATGATAACTATGCCTTGTGTATCTGTCTTGGTTTGGTTTTGGCAATTATAACTCTCTCCCTGGGCCCAATGTTTTAGAAAACATTTAAGTGTAAAATAGGCAGAGCACCTGCGCAAGTGCTGGGATGTCCGGGGTCGTTTACCTGGGCAGAGTGAATGGTCCTGGAGGCTGCGTATCTGCACGATGAAGGGATGTATGCCATAGCACTTCCCGTGGACGTAGAGCTGGGCAAAGACCACTGTGTGGGTTGCTGACCTTCCCACTGCAAGAAGAAAAACAGCCCCATTCTGTTAAGACGAGGTACATCACAAACACTTCCATTGTTAATGGCAGTCAGTGCTAATTGTGTGTTAGGTCTATGGGTCAGCGCGGGTCAGCATGGGTGTGATCCGCAGATGCTGGATGCTGGAGATTGCCTAAATCTGCGCTTTGAGCCTGCCACTTGTCTCTCAGAAGTTGCATCATCCTTCTATCTCTGTCGCTGCCCGGGAGGCTTGGATAAACAGTTTGCATCAGCAGGTAAGAAAAAATAAGTAGTTAAAGTTCATACAGTGCTGAGAGAGTGGGCGGTTCCATGGCTGTTAGAGTAACTCCAGTTATTTTCTGTGAAATACCTTCCTGAAGGGAGACATGAAATTCACACTTGAATCCTTTATGCTGATCCTTTATGCTGATGACCTCCCTGCAGTTTTTAGTCATCTGAGTATTATTTACAGAGAAGACTGATTCCTGCAGAGGCAGGAGTTTCCCTGAGTGAAGTTCTCCAGCCCTGCCACCCAAGGGCTTTTGACAGATGGTGGTGGCTCCCTTCTGGCCTTTGAACTTGTACAAAACCCTTTGGTCTCTTACTTGCCTCTTGATGGTGTGCATCTCTTACTGAACTCCTCTGCTAGCTCCTGGGCCCTGAAACACAGAGCTTAAGCAGGGCAGACTGAGTAACTGAAGGAGCCAAAATGAGGAAAACCAAAATATTTTTTGTGGTACTTACTGTCTCCAGGCCACCACTTCATGGCAGAGATCTTTGGTGTGTTCAGTATAAACTCCTGTGTAGTGACATCAAAGACTGCTGTTGTTTCCAAACCCTGAAGATAAGTTCCTTTAAAAAAAAATAATAAAAATATCTATCTATCCTGGTGTATCACAAAGATGGAGAGAGTGGAGGATCCCTGGAGGCTGCTGTGGGTATTAGCAGGGTTTTGTGGTTTACTCTCCTGATGGGGACCATGGGACCATGCTCCCAGGGACCCCACACCGTCTCCTGCAAAGATCTCTTGAGCCACGTGGCACTCAGGCAAGCTGCCTGGATCATGGTGACAGCCGTCAACTAAGGCAAGCTGCCTGGCTGATCCCCTCCACCGATGGTGACTGCCTGCTGTCTAACCATGAGCTTTCACCCTCGCTTGTTATTTTTTACACATGAGCAAAACCAAAGCCAGCACATCTCCAGCTTGCAGGGGAACGCTGAGGACACCAACCTCTAACGCATAGGTGGCATTTTTCCTCCGGGCCACCCCTGTCCCAGTGGGGCATGGACAGCTTGAACTCCAGTTCCCCTGAGAATCTGGGCCAGAGTCTCTCATCCTACGGAAACACTGTGCTTTCTTTGCAGCCTTACCGTGCCCCAGTTCAGTCTGGGCATAGCTTCCAATGAGCTGATACTGGGAGGCGAGAGGAATCCACTTGGCAATCTGTTCGTTGGAGCCCAGCATCAAAATACTTCTCATGAAGATGCGGTGAAGGAGAAACGCGATGTCTCCTGCCACTGCCCTGCAGAGAAGGCACAAGGGGTATTTTTACATGGATGAAGTTCCAGGGATGTGATGAATGAGGCAGTGACACTGCAGCGGTCACCAGACAGTACCACCTGCTGCCGTGTGATTTCTGCGTTGTCATACCCTACCCAACGCCCAGCATCAACACAGTAGTGCAGGAAAAATGCTTCTTTCGTAACACAGTTTGCTTAAGTGTTGCTAGCTCATTATTTCACTTGCTTGTAGAGGAATTATCTGTTCTGAGTAGCAGATGCTGAGCTCCTAAAAACATAGCCCGGCTTCAAAGCTCCTGGAGCTCTGATAGCCTGTGAGCCCTTCGTATCTCTATTTCACTTCATAGTCATTTTATTTTTTTCCTGATTATTTAAGTCACATTTTAAAGCTGAGCTAAAAAAAAACCCCACCACTACCCTACCCTAAACCCCCCAAACTCTGGCAATTCAGTGTGGGGCACATTAGACTGAATTATGTATGTAGGCATCTGATACCTTCATTTCCTGGACCTTCCCATTCTGGGGAAATACCTCAGTACGTTGACTTTGTTGCTGTACTATTCCCTGGGTGTTTGCTGTCGGTCACTGCCAGTGAACAATACTGGGGTGCATGGGGATTTGGCATCACTTGAGATGTTCTTTCCTTAGGGAAAAATTCAAATACATCCTTGTAACCTGGTTTATTGTCTGGTCAGGTTCTTTGCCATCACCAGCTGATAGGGCTGCACACATCCCCAAAAGCACTATTCCGGAAGCTGTGTACGGGAACTTGGCTACACTGCTTTCCGTGGTGCAAATCAGAAACTCATTTGTTTTAAGTTGGGTTTTTTTTTTTGCGTGTGTGTGTGTTTGTGCGAGAAATCCTAAGAAAATATGAGGAATATAGTCCCTCTTCCTGGGATTCCTCAAAATATGGTTGAATCCCCTCACAGATATAAATGCATGTTCTCTCTCACTTAAAAATAAGTGGCTGTGCTGTTCTCGGTAGCTTGGCCTGGCTGTTAGCACATTGCTTTGCTGCAGTGCTCTAGTGAGCGTCTCATTCCAGATAGATACCTGTCATTTCTAACAAATGACTGCGCCCTTTCTTTTATACTGGCCCTGGGAGAGAATCGGTCATGCTGAAAAAGTGTGAGGGGGGAAATATGAACAAAAAAGCTAAAGAGAAATTGCTTTGATCAACAGAGAAAGATGTAATGAACTCTTGGCAGCCCATACAGAAGTAACGTTACTTTATCTGTGATTTTTAAAAAGCTGGCTTTTAAATGTGTGCAAGTGATTCACTGTGTCTGGCACCGGGAGGTACCAGGACTCGGTTAGTGAGAGCCTGGTGCTGCCCTGCCAGGCGCTGCCCGGGCTGGCCCCCAGGGAGCCCATGGCGACGGGGGCCCGATAAACGCAACCTGAGGTGGGAGAGGCGTTGAGTTTTGCCAGGCTTTTAAAATCTGCTGGGATCTTTTTTTTTTTTTTCTTCTGAGGGAGGAGTGCAGAGCTGCTTTTTATTGGGAATATAACGATCAGGTCCAAGAGCTCTTGATGGAAGGTTTCCCCTTTAGCAGGCCCACTCGCTGTAGGTGGCAAAGAGCTTGGCGTAAAGAACTATAATCTTTCATATGATCAAATACTGGAAAGTGACTTTGAGTGTCAGCGGTGATTTGTAAGGTGCAGGTGTTGCCTTTTTGAATGATGCTTTTGAACTTGCACCTTCTTACTGGGCACGTAACCCTCAAAACGGACCCTCAAAAAAAGTGCGCTGGGCACTTTTATTTAGCAAAGGGTGGAAAGAAGGAGGGGCAAGCAATTAAAATGTGGAGCTCAACCCCATACAAAGCGTTAAATTTTTGTTACGGAAAGGATTGTGAAAAATATTTTATTCCAGTCCTACAAACTAAGTTGTTTTTTTTTCTTTCTTTTTTTTTTTTTTTTAATACAAAATGGGTTTTCTAGATAGAGAAAGTTTCATTTTTAATTTATCTGGAAGTCAGTAACGTAACTGAAACAGCACCATCCCATTATACATTTAGAAATGTATAGGAGCAGTATGAGAGCTGTAGCACAGGCAAGGAGCTTGCTGAAGTGGAAATACCACGTTGGGGATGCGAAGTGCTGTGATCTATCACGCTGTACCCATGTGCTGCTCTTTGAGAAGTTCCCTGACATGTATCATCATTTTCCCTGTTCCCGAGCGTGCTGCTCAAGTAAAAACCTGCAGCACGTTTGTATCAGAACCTTATCTGTCAACTGTTGGCCTCTCCCAGCCTTTGCTAAGGCTATTTCTTGTTGGCATACAAATCTTTTAACAAAAAAATTAGTTGTACAGTTAAAAAAGAAAATAAAAATCACCTGTCGATGTACTTAAATTCAGGTCCGTCCTGACTCCATCCCATCTCATGCATCTTTTTCTGGAGGTGAACAGCCTTTCTGACTGCTGCTTCGTACCTCTCATTCTGGCTCTGGAAATACTGATTCTCTCTGCTAAATACAGGGTCGCGTTCGATAGCTTCGACTGCAAAGCAACACAGAAGAGTTGGTTCTCCTGGGACTGGGGAGGAGCGGGCAGGGCTGGGGTCGTGGGTACCGATGCTGTGACTTAGGGTGACTGCGGGCAGGTTTTATCTTACCAGCGCTGGCTCTGATGGCTGTCGTGCCCAACTCGGAGAAGCGGTGTGTTCGGGGAAGGAGGAGGGGAGGGGAAGCGAGTGGGCTCTGTTGAGTGGAAGCAGTGACCCTGCAGGGTAAGGCACCGTCCCTGGTCGGGGTGTTGGGGATGACTTTGTGCCTCAGACAGAAGTGCCATGGGCCCCTCTGTCTCTAATTGCTGTTCCCGTGCCGTGTTGCTGCTGTGACGGCAGCAAGAGCGGCGGTTAGCTGGGTTTTGCCCGGAGGGTGGCTAACGGCCAGAGATGCCGGGTGTCCATCTCGGCACCTGCACTTCAATTTGGGATTTTATCAGCCCATCGCAGTGTTGCAAAGCGACTCTTGGGTTTGCTCTTTCTGTGTCAGCCTGAACACTCCCACTGCTCCCTTTTTGCCTTGAAACCTTTGGGTCCCTTTACATTTAAAGTTTTACTGAACTCCAGTTGTGTGTGAAGTGTGTGATCCCAGTGGCCTGGGCCACTTTTGTTTGATAGGTGTATCACATGGGGTAGTTACAGAGACAAAAAAGCTTTTCTGTTTTTTTTTTTCTCTGTTCCTTCTGAGCTCACAGTTGTTTTTTGGCACGCCCGTCACAAGTGAGGGCAGCTCAGCCTGGCGGAGCCAACCTGCAGGAGGAGTTCCCCACCTGGATGAGCCTGATGTGCTGGGGGGGTCATTGGCTGGGGTTCATGCATCCCTGTGCAGCGGCGCTAGCCCTGCCCGCATCCCCCTCGCACAGAGACGCCCCCCTGTGTGACCATCGGCCCTTGTATTCCAGTTTAACCAGTATTGCCAGAGGTGCTGGGGATGGGAGCAGGGAGGGGGAAAACCTTCAGACGGCGGGAGTGGCTGCGGAGGAGTCGTGTTGATTTACACTTAGAAGGGACTCCACGCTCCCGCTTTTTTAAGAGAGGGGGTGATCAGGCAATACTCGGGAGCACAAACCCCACCATGCCAAGGAGGAGCAGAAGCAGCGGGGACGACGCCATGCCCTGTACCAGCCCGCGGCCCTCGCGGGGCTCACTCACCCACCGCCCTCCGCAGCCGAGTCTGCTCCGCGCCGCCGTCCAGCCAGGCCGTGAGTTTTTCCACGCTGAAGGAGGCCGTTTGCCTCTCGCTGGCCAGGTCGGGATTCACGCCGGGCGCCGAGCCCTGCGAGTACTTGCCGGTCTCCAGCAGAGCCATCCTGGAGGCTGAGCTGCCCTGGGGAGGGACGGGGTCGTCAGGCGCTGGTACCCCTGCAGCGGGTGGCGGATGAAGGTGCGGGGCGCAGCGAGGAGCGGTTTCAGTAGGTTGGCCAAGGTGTTATACCCACGCAGGCAGCCCGGGCCACGGCTCCCTGCGCTGCGCGCTCAGCAAAGTAGGCGTAGGAGTGAACTTTGTACACAAATAGGCACATTTCCATGTTAGTTTAAAAAAAAAACCAAACCAACACAAACCCAAAGAAACAGGGGTTGCATGAATATTGAGGCACTGTCTTGTCCTCCTTGCAATGATAAGGGCAATGAAAATTTAGGGCACTTTTAAAAGCTCAGCATGCAGGTTTTATGATTTCTTTTTTTAAACATAAAATCTTTTTCTTTCACCAGTCTGTCCCCAGTGTTCTATGAGAAGTTACTGCCGGACTATCTCACAACTATGTGTTAATGTTTAAGGGAGTTTCTGGCCCTGGCTTTTCCCCTCCCCACGCCAGGCACTGCCGCTGCTGACTAGCCCAGGGGCTAGGAGCCTCCTGGACCTGTGGTCACAGGCGCTGACTCTGTCCTTCTTCCCACCGGGCTCGGCTTCACATTAACTCCTAACCGTGTAATTCCCCTGTTGGCAGGAATGCTAACAAAAAGATGTGTTGGGGGGGGGAAAGCAGATTTTTCCCCTCGCCTTCCTAAACTATTTTTAACGTTATGAAAATTTAAACCTCTGAAAGACTTGCAAAGATGTTTTTAATTCCCATTTTTCTGCTATTCGGACCTTTAATTCAAGGTGTCTCGGAGGGAGAAAAGCCTCAAAGCAGCCTGCTGAGTGCACAAAACCAGACAAGTAACCCAGAACTGCCCTTGAGCCGACCCGGGAAGCGCTGGGCTGGCCGCTGGAGCTCCGTCACGGCTCAGCCGCCGGCTCCCTCTCCCATGAGGCCGCGTAAGAAAAATCTGTGTGTCTCTCTGCTATGTTGAAACCAAACCCCCACGTACCTTGTCCTCGCGTCCTTCGGGGAGCCGCCGGCCTGCTGCCCACCTGCCCGGGCCACGCTCCCGGCGTCCCCGCGGCAGGGACCTTGTCCCCGTGGCCGACGGAGCTCGAGGCGGCCGTGGGTGTTTCTGTGTGTGCGCGGCGGCGAGACGGAGCTGACCTCTGCCGGCAGCGGCCTGGGCGCCTGCGAGGCCTAAACTCCCGCAGCTCCCGCTGCCGAAAAGGCTGGAGCCTCTGTGTTTTTTTAAAAAAAAAAAAATAAAAAAAAGAGACATTTTTGTGATCTCACTTTGGACTGTTTGTGCGTTGGAGGCTGCACTTCCAGCTCTGTCACCAAAGCGACACCCTGCCCTTCTCCCAGTGTTTTTAATTTTTTGGGTTTTTTTAGCCTGTTTAGGACAGAGGAGAGCACCCTTTGGGCTCTCATCGCCCCTTGCCCGTGGACGTGACTCGCTTGAGGTTTTTCCAGTTCGGTTACTGCGCGCTTGGCTCCGGTACGGCACAGCCCTCAGCTCTTCCCGCAGTTTGGGGTGCCAGCCGGGAGACCGGGGATGTTCCTTGCAGGCTGGGTCGTGCTGGCGGTCAGAGGGACGTTGCCACGGGTTATGTGGTGCCTTTGTCTCTGGCAATTGTGAATCTGCCCCCACTGGAGTCTGTCCTGGTGTCTAGTGGGCAGGAGCTGGCAACATCCCCCCCGCCCCCAACTACATCAGTGCCGGCGGGGTGCCCTGGGAGCTCACAGAATATCCTGGGAACCAACAAAATCCCCAAGCGCACCTGGTCGTGGTGAGTTGGAACACACCACGATTATTATGTTGCTGATAATTTTGCTGATTATTATGTTGCTGATAACTTTGCTGATTATTATGTTGCTGATAATTTTGCATTCTTCCGCTTTTCCGTAAGCCTGGATGTCTCTGGTATCATGTCAGACTCACAGGTTTCATACGATGCTTTAATCCACACAAAACTGGTCAGCCTGTGACAGTTCTAGGTAATTTTGGGAAATGATCGAAATATACAGAAATACCTAGGACAGGCAGAGGAGAGTTCCCGAGAAGGGGTGTTCAGCCAGGGCCTGCCTGAGAATACCACTAGCTTGGAGAAGAAAAATAGAATTTGCCATGTCTGATGCAGTAACGAGAAGCGAATTAGGCAGTAAAATAGAAGGGTTCTCTGATAGGAAATTCCACCGCAGCAGACTATCTAGGGGCACTTCAGGAGTGAGTGTGTGAGAAAGATCTCAGCGTGAGCTGGATAAATTGCAAAGCTGGTATTGAAAACTCTGGCGATAAGAAGAATCCAGGCAATGGAGCAGTTTTGTGCATAGCCAAAAGGTAGTGTATCTTTAAAGAACAGCAGCGATTGTTTCTTACTGTCTTCCATAGAAGAGAACTGTCACACTATGAAAGACTGCCTTTGGCATCCGTGCGTGAAAGGGGGTGTGTGATTAGTGTAAGCAGTCTTGGGGCATAGCCCATCGAAACCTCGCCAGCTGGGGCTGTGAGAGGTTGATAAAACATTTTACAAAGTCCTGCCTGGATCCCCTGGTCTCGTGTCTCACCAAAGGCCACGGTCTCCAGTGAAGGCATTTCCCTTTGTGTGGTTTGTGCCAGGAAATGAAGTACGCGACCTGCCACGGTAGGAGAACATGTGAGCTGTTATTATAAGCAGCAACAAGGTGGGAACGATGTTTTGGAAACCTGACCTGAAGAACGGGTTTCGTCAATAAGCCCTTATCCCTGATGATGAGCTGACTGCCCACACCAGTGCCGCAGGGTGCAGAGGATCGGGAGCGCCGTGTGCCTCCTAGTGTGGCAACCCCAGCAGATACCTGGTGTCAGAGAAATGCATCTAAGCACCATCTCTGCCTTCTTCTGAGCGGGGAGTTGGAGGGAAGTCCTTTTCGTTTGCTTTGGTGCATTCAGTTTTAGTCCTGGCTCGTGGGGAGTGTGGTGTGTGTGACCCGCACGTGTGAAGCACCTTCTCTTTTTCCTATCTATTTAATCTGACGTCTTTGGTTGCTGCTAAAACACTTTGAAAATGTTTAAAAAATAACGAAGTGAGCTCGCTAGTGTGAGAATTACCTTTTAGCTCAAACCCAAGTTTTTAAATTAAATCCAAGGGCAACATGTTTCCTTGGCCTTGTGGGTCCTCCCGTGCCAGGCAGGTGGGCATCCGTGGCCAGTTAGAAATCAAACATATGGGAAGTTTCAGTGTACAATGCCCAATTCCACAATTTTTGTGCCCTTAAGCTTTCAGCAAATTGTGATGAAGTCTGGGGGTAAGCAATGGATGCGGTATTGGGTGTGGATGATGAAAACAGCTCGTTGGTGAGTAAGTTAGTTAACACAGCACTAACAAAGGAGCTGTTGTCAGACTTCACTGATTTTTATATTCATTCTGTTTATTTGTCTGTTGTCTGCTTGCATCCTCAGAGTTTTTTCAGTTCCTTGTGGAAAAGAGCAAAATATACAATCATCTTTTAGTTTATTTCTTCAGCAGTGTCCACATTAAACAGAGTGCGGTAATTAAGTAGAGTTGCATGACATATATTTTTATATAAACACCAACACAGACTATAGACTATATACCACATAGGCAATATACACAGTGCAAAAAATTGTCTTCCATCGATACTCTGATAATCTGTATCTTCTGGATACACCACGTTTGTTCGGGAATGTGTTTTAGGGACATAGGGAGGAATTCATTTAAAAGAAAGACACAAAAATATCCCAAAATCTTCCCGGTGATGTCTACACTGCTGTTTTTTCAGGTGCCACCTGTACGCTGCCGTACCACAAGAGCATCAGTGAAGGTTGTGGAGGCTCTGAGCCCAGCCAGGGATGTGGTTATTGGTTCGCAGGGATGAGAAGAGCTGTATTGGAAAACACCGTGAGTTTTTAAGCCAAGGCTTGCACAGCAAAAGCATCGTTTCCCATGTGCCGTCGCAGAGGGCTGGAGCCTGCAGCTCTTGCTGGGGACAAACGTGCTTCCGCTGTGTGCCGTGGGGCTGCTGCTGCCCGTCCCGTCCCCACGGGAGCTCCTGGTGCCGGCGACTGGTGGCCGGTTGGGTGGGTCGGTGCGTGGACGTGCGACTGGGTCCCGGCTCACAGCCCGCAGGCAGCCAGGTCAGGGCTTTCTGCTGTCTCTCCACCACTGGAAGGGTTTCTTGTGGCCCTGCTAGCTCAGCCTGAGTCAGGGCAGTGTGACCCAGCCCTCCCTTTCCCTTCCGGACACCTGCTGAAAATCACCCAGACACCCCTGAGCAATCCCAGACTGCGTTGGTTTTGCAGCCCCGCTCTGTGCTTGGTGGACACCACATCAAAGGGAAACACCTTGATTTATATTGCCCCCNGCATATTCAAGAAGACTGCAGCAAAATATTTTCAACCTTTTCATTGCTGATCTGAGCACTCAGCTTTCCCAGACCTCACCGCATGGCTCCCACCCAAGGACTTGCATAAATGCCCCTGTCCCAGCCCGGGTGAGCTGATAACACTGATTTCACTGGTGCATATGGAGCGACAGATTGCCTCTCCTGGAGTGCATTTCCATCTGTGGCAAAATTACAAATTAATTTGCTGAATTTTTTTGAGCTCTTTGATCAAGGTTACTTAATCTGTGCCATAACCCCTCACAAAACCCCAGCACAGTAATTCTGGCTTGTTATTTAAGCCGATGTTGTCTATGAAGTATTATACAGCATTCTTTACAACTGTGCACAAGCATCCTTAGCAACACCTTTTTCTTCTTGGAGAAATTTGGCTTTCTTTCCGCCCTGAAAAAATGGTCGATGCTGCTTCTTCCTCGTGGTTTTAATCATAACCTATATGAAAAGCATCACAGTTGGAAAGGACATAATAGATCCTTTCAGATCTTGTTTGACCCATAGTGACTGTATGCACTGGATTTCTGAAATAGGAACTTGTTTAGAATAAGCATGATGAGCAAGGGGCTTAAAAACTACCCCAGAGTAGTGCCATGAGATGGGGCTCTCAAGGACTGGAACTGAATTAAGGGGTGTTATAGTCCAATGTCTCGCGGAAGCTCCGTACCTGTGTCACTGCACCCCACAGGTGATGGGGCTCAGATGTTTTACTCAAGCTGCCAGGCTGAGCAACAGCCCTCTGAAATGAAACACCCCATTGGGCCAGGGAGATTAGGGAATGGATTAATAACTTTTTAATAAATATGTGTGTGATAAATGCCCAGTTCCCTTAATTTATGTATTGATCAACTGAAGATGTGGATAGTAAATATTGTTTAGCCAGGTATTACCTTCCCAGCTGACTAGGTCCACTGAGGCTTGCCATTCAAGAGCCAGCGTTCAAAGGCAGTTGGTGAGTTATGCTGTTTAGGCTTTGTATCAGGGCTGATGTGAGAAGCAAGAAGCTGAGATCTTCCCGAAGGTGCAATTTTAGATCTAGATGTGGACACCTCAGGGCATGGGTGTCCCATTAATGTGGTACGCTCTGTCCATACCTGGTGCAAGTGCACGTGGTGCTGCTTTGCTGCGCCGGCAGCAAGAAGATTTTTAGCTTTGTAAGGTGGCAGCTGAAATGAGGCAGCTCTGACCTCTGGAAAAGGGGATGAGAAGCACTGGCAACTAGTTTTGCATCGGTACCTACGTGCCCCATAGCCCCTGGTGCCTACAGGTGTCAGCTGCGTGCGGGGTGAACAGGACAGCAGCCTCACGCCAGTAGGACATTACCACCTCTCAACAAGACGTTTTTGTGGGTCCCTGTGGTAGGACGTGTCCAGCTGCTGGGTGAGGGGCTGACGTTCAGTAGTCCGAGGGCAAGAAGCAGTTTGTCTGTCTGCTGCATCCACAGGGATCTGCTGCCTGGTCACTGCACGTTTCCGTGAACACCCAGCTGGAAACACCCAGCCTTTGCTTTCTGCAGGGAGCATTTGCCTCCCACTTGGGGAATCGATAGTATAGTCCGATGTGTCTTCTGCCTGAGAATGGAACTGCCAACACAGCTGTTTTTAAACAGGTTTCAAATGCAGTTTAAAGGTGCTTGTGAAGAACAGTCGCACCTGCCTGTGCTGCATTGATGTGGGCACACAGAAGTTGATTTTTCTAATAGTATGGGTGTGCTGCTGGGACGCGCAGCCTCAGCTGGGCTTGACACTCACACTGGTGCAATACCAGTGACCCTTAGGAAAGCCATTACGGTCACCTAGGCTGTTCTCAGTAATATACACATTGTCCCTTTCAGTTACTACGCCAGGTTTCCAGGAGGGTCTCCAGAGCTGCAGCCGCCCTCCTGCCACCCCGTGCTGTGCAAGCCCGCCTCCAGGAAGAAGCAGGGGTCCCCCAAACCATCCCTCCATGGACTTCCCTGGCTTAAACGGTTGCTGTGTCTCAAGGGTTAACCGAGAGTTAGCTGGAAGTTAGCATGCACCCACAATCTGGAGGGAAAATAACATCGTTCCTCTCTGCATCTCCTCGTGTGAGTACTTCTTCGGTGACTACTGCACCTTTTCCGCAGTGATACCTTCCTGGGCTGGGAAAACCTTTTTTGAGCCTTCTACTGGAGCAAGTGTTAATAACTGTAAGTAGCCCCAACGATGTGGCTGTGAATGTCCACCATGTACAGAGATGTCAGCGTGTATGTGTTAGCGCCGGCCTTGGTAGGATCCCTCGTGAGTTGTGGCAGAAGCTATGCTGCTTTCTCATCGCCGGTCACCGTTGATGTTCTTCTCAGGTTTTCCTTGACTTTAATGAATTCTGGTGCATGGTCTTCTGGCTTCTCCTGCTCTTTCTCCAACTGTAAGAAAGAAGAGTCATGGTTATCTGTGCATGCTAAAGGACAGAAGTGCATTGGCTACATTAAAATGATGGACTTCATTATTGCTGGGTGTCCAGTTATTATTGCCCAAAGCTGAATGAGTGTGTAATGCACGTGTCGGTGCTTTCTTTTTCCAAAGCATTACACTAAAGCCATGTTCACTCCAAGTCTCTTTTTATGGCCAACTGAAAGATTAATTATATTTTTTTCCTCCAGGGGGGACCATCTCCAGCAGAAAAGCAGGAGAGCGCTTCACTTCAGACCTGGCATGGAGGAGGAGGTTTGAATCCTTCCCAGCAAAGGAGGCCCGTGAGCCTGGGAAAAGCTCCTCAGCATTAGGTTATTTTTTACGGGGGGGGGATGTAAGTCATTGTACTGCCTCACTTTTATATGCAAAGCCTTTATGGATCTGTCCCTAAAACACCTTGTTTCATATCCTGGTTCTTCTCTGGGAGTGCTGGGCTTTGATTTTCAAGTGATATTGGCCTGGCTGATATTATTGCAAGGGAGCTGTTGTGTCATTAATTAAATAAGCTAGTTTCATCCATTTGCAGTGCAAATACTGGCAAGTAGGACAGCGAAAGACTTTATTTTCGGTGGCAACAAGCCTGCTTGCTGCTTGCACTGGTTTGGGCAAGAGGTGCCCAGCAGGTCAAGGGAGGTCATTGTCCCCCTCAACTCTGCACTGGTGAGGCCACAACTGGAATACTGTGTCCAGTTCTGGGCTCCCCAGTTCAAGAGGGACAGGCAACTACTGGAGAGAGTCCAGCGTAGGGCAACAAAGATGACTGAGGGATTGGAGCATCTCTCTTACGAGGGAAGGCTGAGAGAGCTGGGACTCTTTAGCCTGGAGAAGAGAAGGCTGAGGGGAGACCTTATTAATGTTTACAAGTATGTAAAGGGTGGTTGAAGGAGGATGGAGCCAGGCTCTTTTCAGTGGTTCCCAGTAACAGGACGAGGGGTAACGGGCACAAGCTGGAACACAGGAAGTTCCGATCAAATATGAGGAAAAACTTCTTTACGGTGAGGGTGACAGAGCACTGGAACAGGCTGCCCAGGGAGGTTGTGGAGTCCCCTTCTCTGGAGACTTTCGAGACCCGTCTGGATGCAGACCTGAGTGATGTGCTCTAGGCAATCCTGCTTTAGTAGTGGAGTTGGACTAGATGATCTCTAGAGGTCCCTTCCAACTCTGAAATTCCGTGATTCCGTGCACAGCACCCAGGGCATGGCTGTGCTGCTGACAAGTGCCCGCGCAGAATATTGCTCTCCCTAGGTGTATTTTTGTCCAGAATACATGCCAGGAACTGCTCCCACAAGCAACTTGGGTGTGATTGCAGCAGGGTTTGCATCTTCCAGCACTGCTGCAGTCTCTCACCCTGCACCCCAGGGTCCTGAGCACCCCTGTGGTGGGTGCTGCAACAGCCCCCATGCTATTTGGGGTGCTTTGAACTGGAAAGCACACCCCAAGGACACCATGTGGGACCTGGAGGAGACCTGGGGCCGGTGGCGCATTTAGGAGTCCTGGGCGAGGTGGTAGAAACAAGGTGAATCCCACTGTGAGGATGAGGGTGCTGCAGCTGCCCAGGGCAGCAGTGAAGGATGTGCTGTGTCTCCTGTTTTATGGAGGGGCAGCAACGCCATACCTTGGGCTGAACCTCAGCCCACCCGTCTTCCCTGTGCTCTGTGCCTCATGCAGATTGGTTAGGATAACCCGGGGATGTCCGAAAACTCAGTTCTACCTGATCCAGCCTCTGGTGCCTCTTTAATAGCTCTTTTTCGAAAGGAGACTGCAATTTCTTTGCCTCTTCCTCTTCCTTCTTCTGTCTGATGAGCTGGTTTCGCCGTCGGTGCTCGAGTACCCGCTGCAGCTCTGGCTTGCTCTCCACGCCCAAGCCCCTGTGGATTAAAAACAGATGAATTAGGGCCGGAGCGCCTACACCCTGGGGTGTAACCACTGCCAGCCCGACAACCCCAAAACTCTCCTCGGTCCTAAATGGAAACATGGGAGACCTGGTCCACAAACCAGCCCTGGTCCACAAATTATTTCACAAGGCTTTAAGGGTGTTACTGGGAGCACCTTACTATGGTGCTTGCCTCGGGCTGCCTGCCGGGGGTGGGCATGGCATTTGCTCTCCATGTCCGGGGCTTGCAGTGCTGAAAGTTTTGCTAATCCCATTATACTGAGGTGCTACAGCTTTCTGGGTTGGGTATGGAAATGGGACCTTCTGTTGGCTCCTGCTGTTACTAGTTTTAATCATGTCAGTGGCGACTTCAGCAGCATCGAGGGCATTTTAAATAACGGCGATTTTTTTTCCACCAGCAGGGGTAGTCATTGATCTGCAGTAATTGTCCTGGCAGTTCCTTTCCTCCCTGTTGCATCCCAGCTTTGCTTCAGAGCTGGGGATTAGCGATCCCCCTGTTGACGTGGAGAGCTTGGGCCAAGAGGCCAAAATGAAATGTCCTTTTCTCCTGGAAGCCAGAGCGTTTGCCGATGGCGCAGGTGTCTGGCTCCCCTTCAGCCGCCCAAAGCATCTCAGATGAAGTGGGGCTGCTCCCAGCCCTGTTCTGTGACGGGTGGGATCACGGGAAAGGAGACATAGCAAGGACATGCAGGCAAGGCATAAATATGTGGCAAACAGATGAAAGAAGTCCTCCAAACAGATTTCAGATATCTAACACACTGAATTTTGCCATCCCTAAATTTAGACACTAAGATTTGCCTCCTGCAGCTAACCCTGTCCGTGTTCCCACCAGCTTCTGTCCCACTAGAAGCACAGGAGTACCTATGAACATGTAGGGCTATGGGTGAATGCGCAACAAGTCCAGATGTGGTCGTGGGATGGTTCCTGCCCTTCCAGGATAGTGGTTTGACCAACTCGTCTCCTCCCTGCAAAGAGGAATCTGCTGTCGTAAAATCCATCAACTTCCTGGCTTGAATCACTAAAAGCAGCGACTGTGCCCCGCTGAGTCCTTGTCAGAGAGGCAGAAAGCTGCAGCTGCTGGGAAGTTGAACATTTGCTGAATTTTGGGAGACTTTATTGCAACTACACAGAGTTTCGTGTCGCTGAAGAACAGATTATTAGGAAGTGGCCGAGGCTGCATTTACGCAGGCTATCTTCTGCAGTAGCAGCTGGAATGTAAGTAGTCTTGCAAGAAAATACAGAGCTAGAAGTTGTTGACTGAAGTTGTATTTTAAGGAGGAGCAGTTGAAAACCCCATAGCTGTCACACACGGGGAAGGAGTGGGGCCTGACCACTTTCGTGGGCTGGTTTTAATACTCGTTTAACTCTATGGGCTGAGAGTGTTTACAAGTCCCATTGTAAAATGTGGGGTGTTTGGTGTTCCTGTGGGTGAAGGTCTGTTTTGAGACGAGGAGGACACCTCCCCATGTCTGTGCTAAGGGCTTGCCCACGGCGTGGCAGGTTGGCGTGCGCTATTAATGCAAACCTCACCCTCGGCACCGGGAGGTTTCTGTTGACCAAAAGCTGGTTGGTTTCTGCTAAGGTTGTTTGAAAGCAGAGACATCAAACCCTGTGGAGCACCGAGCTTCCTTGGCAGAGTGGCGGACACTGAGGTGGTATCTCACATTGTGAGAAACTGAACTGGCAGGCAGGAGAGGGAAACGCTTTCCAGATGCAGCAAACCTCTGTGGATCACAACATGGCTGGGGACCAGTGCTTGCATTCTTCCAGTGCCACATTTAACAATGCTTCCTGTTGTCATTTCTTTTTTTTGCTTTATGGTGGGACAAAGTTCATGGCAGCATCAGCGAAGGTAGCCATAACATTGGCCCCAGAGCTTTCATGATGGCTTTTCAAGTCAGAAAGAACTCAGATGCCGCAGAGATGCTTTTCCCAAGGCTTGAAAGAGGGAAAACCTGCCTTGGCTTGCTGGAGACACGGCTTGCAATGTTGCCTGTGGATTTGTTACTGCTCTTTGATTTAATCAGCCTGTGTTGTTAGTACCCAGAGGTGTTGACTAAGATAAGGGTTTTGTTGCACAAGCTGCTGATTTGAGTCTCTTCTCCCTGTGCTTAAGGGGGAAAGCTAACAGCAAAGCAGAGACAGGAGCAAGTTGTATGTCCTTCTCTCTTCCCTTCTCCCCTCTCTCACCCTATAGTAACGTGTAGCAGGAAGCAAAACTGGTGGATTCGAGAGTGACAAGAAACCAGCAACGATGGATTATTGTTTGCAGTAAAGTTTGTTTCACATATTTGCTAAAAAGTATTTGGGAGGGCAGAGCCAAAGCAGGCTTCAATGGATGCCTGAGATGTACAGAACTAAAATGAGAGGGGTCAGGAGATGCAGGGTGGCTGAGATGGGGCTGCCTCCTGCCAGCATGTGATAGCACATGTGGATATATCGTGGTGGCAGGCACAGGACTCGAGTACAAAGTGATGATGCACTTGGTGTTTGCCAGTTTGGAGTTCAGCTCAGCCTGGTGCCATCGAGTCTGTACCCTGCCACCGTTCGTCTCTGCTACCGCTGTTGCAGGAACTTCTTGATGCTTTGGTCCATCATGGTTAGACTGGAATAACATTCTGTGAGATCAAAGCCAATGCTGGTGGGCGAGCCTTTAAACTAACCAGTATCACTAGGCAGGATATGGTCACTCTCAAACCAGAGAGTTTTAAAAATACCTGGTATAGTTACCTCTGCCTCGCTGCTGGAGAATGGCCTGGGCATGGTCCCTGTAATTTTTATGATTCTGTGAAAATCAAATCAAACCCAAGCCCAGCCAGTGCCAGCACTGATTAATGCATCCTGCTGGCAGGCTTGATTGTTTGCCAAATTAATATGAGTCTGGTTCTCATAATGACTGCAGTCCTTTTGAACAGAGGCTGTGCTCCTTTTAATTAGATGGTCAAAGTGATATCATGTCAGAATATTTCAGGGTATTCAGAAAATGTCAATATAAAGCCAGCAGATTTCTTGCTGTGCTAAAAAGGCTTGGAACTGAATATGCTTTTGTTGCACTGATGTTCAGACAGTTGCCGCAAAGGAATGATGTGGTTATGGGTTCTCAGTCCCTGGTGTCATGATCCTGATGTTGTATCTGTATCCCCAAACAGTTAAATTGGGGTGATGGGGTAGGAAATCAGGAATGTGAATTCTAGCCTATCTTTACTCGTTTTATTTTTAGGGAGCCAGGGATTAGCCTTTTCTTTGTATAGAAGATCTCACACTGATGCTATCCCAACTTTCAATGGCTTCATCCAACCTGCAGCTCTTACTGCTTCTGGATTGACCTTAAAGCGCACGGGAAGGCTGCACATTGCTGGGGACTTGGCAAGCCAGTGATGGAGATAGAAAAAACAGGACTAGAGAGAAAGCACTCATGGGACACTGAGAAGGGGGCTGTAGGGATGCTCCGCATCTTCCAGCACTTGTGGCTTGAGATGGGTGGAAATAGTGAGCAGCTCCAAAAAGTGCTAGCCAATGCTTCAGGCCGGCAGAGCAGGGGGCTTTTCATTCTGCTTTTGTTTTAAAAGAAACCATCACGTCAGAGAAAGAGGAAGGGACTACAGCAAGTTTCGTGTGGTATTTGCTTGCAAGGGCAGGCTGTATCCTCCTCTTACCTTTTGTGGTTCATCAGCAGCTCTCTGTGCAGCTCTTGGTGGCTCTTCGAGGCTTTTACAGGATTTAGGAGCTTTTTAGGTTTGATGAGGTCTGGGTTTCCATCTATGTAGTCTGGGTGGGTCAGGATATTCCCACTGTCTGGTCGCTCCCGCTGTATTTCAGTGTACATCGATGCTGGAAGAAAAGAGAGGTGTTTGCATGAGAAGTCTCACCCCGCTGTGGTGTGGAATTCCTGCTGGGAATCTCCCCTGGGAGAGGCAGAGGAGAAGCGACGGTCCCTGCCCCGGCTGCTCGGCACCCGCCTCACTGTCTGCGTGCACGTGCCTCCATGTGCTGGTGCGGGTTTTTTAGAGGTTTTAAAAAATATTCCCTTTGCGTTTTTGATGAGACACATATTAATTAGATCACTTAAATTACTTGCCAGCCACTCGCTTCAGTGGCCACAGCATTTAGTGCCAAGGATTAATTAATGCAAGATAGGTCTAACTAAAACTGGGAATGGCCCTGGATGTGGACTGTGCTGAGCCGCTGCTTTGGTCATTCTGGCCGAGGCTGTCAGTCCCTTGGCACAGGGGGATGCTGTGGGATTTGAGGGGCTTCCAAAACACGGGCCTGAGGAAGTGCTGCTGTATCTGAAACCTCTTGTCAAGGAAAGATTTTGTTGATATCCTGCAGGCCTAATAATCGGGATAGAGCCCAATGCCAAGAAAAGCATAGTTCGCCCATGCAGTGTGTGGTCGTGCTGTAATAATTTGTATGTGCTGGGTGTAAGAGCAAGAGCCCACGGTTTTGGAAGTGACGGCAGCTTGGATTTCAGGCAAACCACAGGGCATGTTCCCTGTTGGTATTTTCCGAGTGCTCTACGTTTCTCCTTTACAAAATACCCTGTACAACGTGAGCGCAAAGCACAAGTTATAAGACAAACTGCATGCGGTGGGCTGTGTCTTTAAATGCGGAGCACAGTGGGGCTGCCTACAATTATTCAGTGTACGGTCTAATCGGGAGCTCGGAAAGAGCAATTTATTCCTGACTATTCACTTGAACAATTTGGAAGTTTACCAGTAAGAACAAAAAGTCCCAGGAAAAGGGAGTAGGCAGCTCCATGTCTGTAAGTGTCTCGTTATTATAGTATTTTTGGGGGCCTAGTGTGAAGTTATGTGAGTTGGTGGAGCAGCAAGGAAAACAGTTGTTCAGTAATGTTGCTTCTCTCTCGTATTGCAATCTCATATATAAAAGGAATAAAACCCTTTTAAAAGAGAAATCAATAAAAAAAGGCAAGAGAAAGCAAGCTAGGTCATTCTTGCATAGTCAGTAAGTACTTACCAAATGTAAAGTGGATTGCAATCAAACAGAATTGTGTAAGGAATAATACCGCTGAAGAAATGATTCAGTATCAAACAACTTCTCATTGAATGTTAATGTGGCCATGGCCCTACTTCTTTGGGAACAAAGGAAAACAAATCAGAGCCCGTTACATGAGTGTAATTGGGGTGAATAGTTCGGTACATATTTAAAAGGTGCTTGGAAGCTGGAACCAGTGGTTTCTTGTATCAAATTATTTTCCGCTAGGATCATACATCACTGCTGGCAGAAGGGGGAAGGTGGCGTGGTTTGATGTTTGATGGCAAGTGCCGGGCTGACTCAAACCCCTGCAGGGCCGGACTCCACAGGCTGAAACTGGGGGCTCAGCGCTGCCTTCCAGAGAGATGCGGGGACGGAGGAACAGACAAGGGTTAAGGCAGCACAATTTCATGGCTAATTTTTGTTAGAGGAAAGCCAGGCTTTGAACAATGAGAAAACACGTCAGGTTTTCACTGGGGTAAAATTGCTTTAGTTTTTTTCTTTGCCTACTTACTCCCTTTTTTTGGTCTTTTTTTTTTTTTTTTCCCCCACAGGAAAAGAGGCAGACAAAAGATAAGGAGGGAGGATACAAAAGCAAAGGCTTGTTTTGGTGTGAATTAAATGGATGGGCTCCTATTTCAAATGACAAAGCAATGTCTTCATTTGTCAAAAAAAAAAATAATTTTCTCTGTGGAGTAACTTGAATAAAATGCCAGGTGTTTTTCGTGAAAACACCATTTTTGGACAGCTGCACTACCAGACTAGCCTCAGTGTCACTGTGTCATCCTGTCGCCCTTTTCCCACTGTTCCTGTGCTGTCGCTTAGACCAGAGCTGCCCCATGCTGCGACAGAGAGATTCCTGCAATTGCTCGTGTGCTGGGTACCAAATCCTGCCGCACAGCAGGAGGAGGGCTGGGCAATATCAATCTTGGATTTGTCCATCTTAAATCCACCTGTTGTGCTTTGCTGGGGGATAATGCAGTGAGCAGCAAGCGTGGAAGGATTACGCGGCCAACCAAGCCTGAAGGACCAACCTGGATGCTGTAAATGGCTGTAACTCCAGTGACTTTGGTGCTTTTTTTTCTGTACCAAGTAGCTCTCAGGCCCTGCTGCTAAGCTGTACTAGCTCCTGGGGCTCTGGTGCAGCACTGTTACTTATAATTACTGTTTTCCCCCTGTCTCCATGATGTATGGGTTTCCTTTTGCATCTCAGGAGTGGGAGTCCCTTCTTCCCTACCTCCAGTACCCAGACCCCAGGAGTGGAGGTTTTGGATTGGCTAATGTGGTTATTTCCCCACTGCAGCAATCTGATGTTGCATGGCTGAGGCTTGCAAAGAAACAGCAATTTATCAACCTATTTACTGGAGGCAGATGGGGAACTTTTCCTTGAAGCTAGTAGAAATGGAGAAAATACTGGAAAGGAAGGAGTGGGAGGAACTGAAACTGACTGGAAGCATTTCTGGCCAGGCGGCTGTTAAATCAGCACGCAAAAGTCCTCACAATGAGTGTAATTTGCCTGAACAATACTGGGGGAGCAGGGCACAGCAGGTAGCTCTGAGCTTGGTTTTCACTGCGCTAGATGTGCCGAGGGGAGTGCAGACACCGACCTCCAGGGTTTGGCTTCCAGTGGGTGTCCCTGCTGCTGCCCGGGGACAAAGTCAAAGCCCTGACCTTGTCCCTAACCGGGACTGAAGGAGCCTTGAACCTCACTACCAGAGCAGCGCTTTAAACCTTTGGAAGACCTTAGTCTGGAACAATCCAAGGAATGTCTTTATTTGCATTGAGCGGAAAAATTAAAATGCAAATATAAAAGTATTGGTGAGCCTGAAACACAGCTTGGAGTTGTGCTGGGAGTAAGGACAGGGCATCCTTTCTCCTGCAGGTTGGCAGATAGGGACCCAGTGCAAAATGTTTCTCATGGAGTAGATCTATCATCTTCAAGACCTGATGTAATTCATGTCCGTGTAAGGGGAGACAGACTGCTATCAGGCTGCTTTTTGTCATTATTTATAGTGCTGGAGGTGTAAATCAAGCCAGGTCTCTGCAGTGGATTTACAGCAGGGTGTCTGTTTTTGCATGATTCAGCCATAGATCAATGAGCAAGGCTCTGCTCTGGCACCTCCTTGGCCACCATCATAAATCAGCAAAAGGTGTTAGACATTTTTATATTGTTCTTGGCAAGATACAAACAAAAAAATACACGTGCATTTCAATACCCTCTGCTGTACGCAGAAAGACAGCCTGACCTTTTAAATGGATCTGCTTTGGAGGGTTGCTTATAAAAAGTAGCTGTGTTTGCTTCAACACACTCAGGCTTTTGCTTGCTTTTAAATATTTTCCCTTTCCTCATTTCTAGAAGCCTGAGGCTTTCTAGGAAAAGTACGTTTCCGAGCAACTTTTCTGTAAGTAAAAAGCAAGACTTCCTGAATGAGGAGGCCAGGGCCACCGGCGGATATTTGGACTTCACGCGTGGCCTATCTCCTCTCCCAGCCGTAGCTGTGAAACGAGCTCCCAGTCTTGATGAGTTTTCTAGGAGACCCCACAGGGAAAATTCAGCGTCTTTGAGATGGCGCAGAGACCGACCACCCCCCTGCGCAGTGTGGGACTGGCTAGGGGAAAAAAATGAGATTTTAATATCTTGGTCTGTTCTGACCTGAAGCAAAGCCCAAATTCCAGCTCAAACTGCCTGGAAATGCTTATAAATCCCCCAGTTCCTTGGAGACATGCAATAAAATTCTGAGTCTGCAACCCTGGCCCAAATTGTTTCCACTCCTGATTATGCTCAGCCCCAATCTTTTAGGGAAGAGGGTACTGGGCAGTTTTGTTGCAACATTAAATGCCTTTGAAAACCTGAATGTTGCAAATAATACATTAAATATACACTATTAGAAATGTAGAACAGTGTGCTGCTTGGGGTTTGAGTAGCTTTTGTGCAGCCCAGGGCAAGGAGAAAGATTTTAGCCTGCTCCTGGAGAGAAGGAGGAGGAGGAAGAGGAGGAGGAGGACTGGTTTATGCCCAGGGACAGACATTGGGCACGAGGGCTCAGTGGCGTCGGGAGCTGAGCTACACTTCCCTTTGCTGCTGCTGCTTTTTGGTTTTCCCTCACTCAGAGGAGATGCCCTTCCCACAGCATTTATTTAGGATTAAGCGACTCGTCTCTCCACGGTGGGCTGCCCTGCAAGCCCCTCTGCACGGGGACCGTACGCTGCTCCCTGCGCTGCGGCTGGCAGCCCGCCTCAGCATCCCATCGGGATGGAAGTAATCCCCAGGAATGTTAAGGGGATTAACGGCCCTGGAAAGGGCAGGTAACCTGAGGGGTGCAGCTCTGCCTGCCTGGCTCCAGCCATTCTGCACAAGGGGAAAAATGAGATTGAAAAGAAAATGAATCCATAGCGGCTGGGTTTAGAAAGCTGCAGAGTGGATGTCTGGGCTCCTACCCAGCACCTCTTGACTTGCGACTGTGTCGGAGAATGCAGGGTGCAGCAGGACATCAGCGTTCGGCTGCTTTTTGCAGGTTTTCACGTGAAATGCCTCCTCCTCCTTGACTTTTGTTTTGCCAAGCTCTCCTCGACATCCTGCCTCTCTGCTACCCGCTCTCCCTTCCCCTGCGCATCCCTTGACCTTTTTCCACACCAGCTGCAAGCCAAATTTCTCTTCCTTCAGTGACACAGCATGCCCTGCCCTGTGCGGCGAAGCCCAGTTGGTTCTCAGCATCCTTAACTCGCAAAGCTGTTGATGCTGTCTCCTGCAGAACAGGTCAGTGTTTAGTTTTAGCTGAAATCTACAAAGTGAACAGAGTTCGCAGTCTTTTTATTTCTTTTGTCTGTGTCATTTGAGAACTGATTTTCCCACCAGAGCATCTCTGGAGAGGTTTGTCAATAGGGGAGGAAGATGACCGAACTGCTCATCTTAAAAATATTGTATGGGAATCGCTTTCTGAGCAGAGAAGGGGCCTCTGTGAAGTGCCACCTGTATAAAAACAGGCAAAAGGCATTATTCTGGGAATGTGTTCCAGGCTCAGAGGATATTACTGTTTGTAATTCTGTGAAACCATGTTACTTGGTAGAAGGGATGAGACTGGGCAAAAACCTTGGGATGCCCAGGGTCAGAGCCTCGCATCTGGGTTTGTAAAACCACTGACCCAAGGGACCGTTTCCTGGGCAGAAGTGATCACTTAAAACTGTGGCTACAGAGAAGAACCTCTGGTTTTATGGATGCCTGAGGTTTGTTCATGAATGTGCCTTTTTTTAAAGAATCAACAGAGTAATGAAGGGCTGCTGAAAGAAGCTGGTCATACACATCCCACAAGTAAAGAGACTGCAAACCCAACACACTCAATCCGGGTCAGCAGAGCTGGTTTAAAGCTCTTTAGACCAGTAACCTGAGCCTGGGAAATAATGTGAGTTTCTGACACATTTAACTGCAATCATGGTGGGGGACCTTACTTTCTCTGGGCTATAGCCCCGATGGCATCTGCTCCGCAGGGAGCCCTCCTTTCCCCGGGATGAGGGGAGCATCCTGCACACCCCTCCTCCTCGGGAAGGCTGAGAGGAGCAAGGCTGTCCTCACGCCCTGCAAAGGTCTGCATGTGCAAGTGGAGGTGCATGGGATCTTTAAACTAGCCCCAGTTCCTTTTAAGCACCGGTACACGCACACTTCTATCTGTTAACCAGAAGTTAACTATTTTTTTTTTTTTTTTCCATTTTTGAGCATGAATTTTCAGTCAATGCATTTCCACTGTCTGAAGTGGAGCTGGAGTTTGGCCCTGCAGCTTTTCCCATGAGAATGGCAGAAAAGGTCGTGCTGTATGTTAAGTCCTACAAAGAACGAAGCTGAAAGTTTGTTTTTCGATTTGGTTTCTTGAATTGATGGTGTTTGCTAATATGCCTGATTTCCCTGACATTTATTAATTGTATTTTAGGACCACAGAATAGCTGGGGTTGGCATCATGGGGCAGGGAAAAAAATTGCGTGTCAGTCTTTGTAACCCCCAAAGTTTTGTGTGGTGAGAGAGACTTTGGGAGAGCAGCTTTTGGGCACGCAACTGCGTTGTGGAGGATCTGCCACTGGGAGGACAAGTGGTTTAACCTCAAAGCTGGGAACTTGCTTTTGGAAGGCACTTTCTGCATGGTTGGTAGGTCCAGGGCAGAGCGAGGTGCCCAGGGGAAGGCTGGCAGTGCCTGGAAGCCCTTTGGTGGGTGAGTCCCCGCAGCCGAGCCCACAAAATGCGCCTTAACGCCCCAACTAATCCGTGCGTCGTTGTTACGCAGCCGAGCCCAGAACCAAATACCTGTCATTCCTTCACATTAACTTAATGTCTGCTGTGGCTTACTGCCCTGGTGACGGATGATGGTGATGTTAATAATGATGATGGTCTTAATAATAATAATGAGAAGGATGATGATAATAATAATAAAAATAATAATAATATGGTGAGCCCAAAGATTGGCAGATGCTAATCGTTACCCTCCCTGGGCGAGATGGTACCAGCTCCCGTCCTCACCCTGATTTTCCTCTGCTCTGGTTCCTGTCCTGCCGGCAGCTTGGGAGCATCTCATACCAATGACCTGGCACACTCCCCCTTGCTTGTCACCAGGTGACCGTATCACTGATAAATGATACGCGTGCTCCGGAAAGGAGGCAAAGCGCCTTTGTCTGCTTTTAATCTATAGTTTTAAATAATTAAGCAAGGCTAATTCTGGCATTTATAATGTAATAGGGTGAATGTAACTTGATGTGGCCGCCGTGGGAAGCAGTTCCCAGCTATCGGGTGGCTGCCTTGGGGCAGCAGGCGTGCACAGCCCCGGTCAGGCCTGACCTTCAGGAATAGACCCCACGGGGTCGGGGGGTTGGAAAGGGAAAGGAAACCCTGATGGAAATGTGAAACGGGGCAGGGGGACATGGCCCTGCAGCTCCTGGCACTGCTGCCACATGTGACCACTGTTCCTGCCTCTGCCTCTCTGCTGAGCGCATGCTGGGCATGGAGCTGCCCACCAGTACAGCCAGTGTTCTCCCACCAGTACAGCCAGTGCTCCCCACCAGTACAGCCAGCGTTCTCCCACCAGTACAGCCAGTGCTCCTCACCAGTACAGCCAGCGTTGTCCCACCAGTACAGCCAGTGCTCCTCACCAGTGCAGCCAGTGTTCTTCCACCAGTGCAGACAGTGCTCCCCACCAGTACAGCCAGTGTTCTCCCACCAGTGTAGCCAGTCCACCCTGTCCAGCCAGTGCTCCCAGTCCTGCCTACCCCTGCCGAGCACCGTGCCAGCACTGCAGCCCAGGGGTCCCCCATTTACACCAGCTCTGCGCCCTCATAAGGAGGGCACAGGGTGGGACTGGCTCATCCTGGGCGGCTCACACGCCGCCAGCTGCAATCACCCCAGATGTAAAGGACCCCAGATGCCACCATGGTCACCCACTGAGCTTTGCACTCATGCGCATGTATTTGGAAGGAAGAAATGCTGTCAGGTTTGGGGCTGAGCTGTCTGGTGTGTAGAAGTTACCGGTACCGTGATTTGTGTTAGCTGACGCTGGAAATGCTTGTACAGTTGGGCAGCTGCAAGCTCCCCTCTGCCTGCAGGCAGGCAGGATTGGGTGTGCTGGTTAATCATTTCATTTAATTACCTTGAACTGTGATAAGCAAGGATAACAAGGCTGGGATCCCGCTCTGTTAGCAATCACCAAGGGACGTCAGCCCTGTGCCTTTTGCAAGCGGCACATGAGTGGCTTGTTTAGTTTTGTTAAGCAGTGACAGATGCTTAGCAGTCTTGCTCGATAATTGCAAACTTACTTTTAATATCTCATCAAATATTTGCTCTGTGCATTTGCCTGCCTATCATAGAGACGCACATCAATCATTAATGAATGTTTTAAGGTAGCTCAAAGGTATTTTTGTTGAATACAGAGAAAATCCTCCCACGCTGATTTACAGGGATTGTATTAGCAAGTGCCCCCTGTCCAGCCCAATGCCTCTCCCAGAAGAAGGTTTGAATCGCGGCAGGGGTTTGCTTGGGGAATTCCTTGCAGGATATGGATCCGTTTTGAAAGGCAGAAGCAGGGGTATTAAAGTAACACGATATCTCAAGCAAAACTTAAAACAGGGTCCAAAGTCACCTGTGGGTAAACAGGTATGCACCCATGGGTGCTCAACAGCCCTTCCCCACGGTGGGAAGCCGGCAGAGATGCGGGGACCCCCCGGGGCGGCGCGGGGGGCCCTGGGCTTACCTGATTTCCGCAGCGTGGCCCTGGGGAGCCCAGGGGGCAGGTGCTGGCCCGCGCCCCACGACATGGGGCTGCGGGGGCTGAGGCTGCTGCTTCTGCCCGGCTGTGCTGGCGCCTGCGTGACTTTTTGGCCGGGTCCGATGAAGCTGCCTGGCTCCTGCCAGGTCTCTCCGGCAGGAGCGGGGACCAAGGGTCACGTGGAGGCGGCCGCTGCTCTGGCGCTCCCTCCCCGCTGCTCTTGTCACCCCACAGGGACCCCACTGAGGGCTGGAGCTCAGCCGGCAGTGGCCGGTGGCCTTGCCCGCTCCTCAGTGCTTGTCCCAAAGGTCCCTCTGCCGCCCTGAAAACTTACTGCCTTTGCTCTTCGTTGCCAGACGATGTTTTCCCAGGACGGAGGAACAAACTAATCGTTTTTTTCCCCCCAAAGCAAACAGCTCCGTGCGTGCCCGGGCGCCCTCGCAGCACGGCTGCTGGTGCCGGCAGAGAGGTCGCGTCCTTGCTCCACGGAGGACGGTTTCTCCTAAGCGTGCCTTAACCACGCTCCCAGAGAAATCAGATCGCCCCAGAGGAAGCCGCACGCCCACTCTCTTTAGCAACCACTGCAACAGCCAAGCCCGGCACCAGGGCAACCGCTCGAGTTATCGTGATTATTTCCCGGCATGTTGCAACACCCCGTCATCTACCAACTGCTGCACCCTGTGGGTAAGGGCTGCGGGAGGGAGAAGCAGCCTCTGCACGGGGGCCACGGGCATCCTGGTGACACCAGGGCTGTGTGATGCCGCTGCATCACTGGCCCGGGTCTCACCATGCTGAAATGCAGCCCCTGCCTGGACTGAGTGCCTCGTCCCCATCCTTCCTGTGGCCGGAGTTATCATGTCAGCTGTCCCTGAGTTGCCATGGCCTGGGAAACCAGAGGCTGCAAAGCTGAGGGAGGAGGAGGAGTTAAACCACCCCAGCAGCTCCTTTGGTGCTTGGATGCTGTGGTCTGGCTCTGCCTGGGTCGCCCTATGCCAGCCTGCAGATGCCCAGCGTTTCGGCCCCAGGAGGTGGGCAGGGATGGGGTGAAACCATTTCCACCCTTCCACCAGAGGAAGGGGATAAGGGGAGCTGGGGGGTATCACCCGGGTGCAGGTAACAGCCACATTCCCATGCCCCCGCACCCATGGGTGCACACACCGGCACGGCCACGTATGGCCTGATGCTCCCGTCCCCATGAAGGACTGGAGAAAGGGGCCAGGCTGCTGCAGGCACGGGGGCGCTTGTTCACTCATTTTCACCTCTCCACATCCCAGCATTGTATTCCCCATCCCAGCTGTGTCTTCCAGCCAAGGGGCTCAGCAGCACCGGGTGTGAACAGAAGCCCCAGCCTCTCCCAGCTCGCCTCGCAAAGCCCTGCGTGGGGCAGCCCGGGCTGCCGGCACTCACCTGAGCCACCGCTCCTGGGCTTCCCACTTCCACTCAGACACTTGGGCTGAAGGGAATATTCTTTCTGGAAGAAAAGAGAGAGAAATGGGAAAGGACTGCACAGGTATTGCTCTGTTACAGGAAATGAAACATCATTTAATACTGTCATTAAAAGATTATTTTTTTTTTTTTTTTTGTTTCCTGCCCAGGAGCTGTTAAATTTAATTGACGTGGAGCCTGAAGTGCGGGAGATGAGAGGCCGGCTGGTTCACATTCCCCTGTGTGTGGTATGTGTGTACCTGTGCTTGCGTGTGCGTGGGCCAGCCGTGGGTTAGACACGGGCAGGGTTTTGAGGGTCTCATACCGCTTTTGCCCCTAGACGATGCCTGTGGCAGAGGAGAGGGCTTTAAGTGGGCAGGCTATTCCCCCACGTGCCCCATGAGCTTTTCGTGGCTGTGCAGGTTCCTCTCGCATCACCCATTGCCCCATAGCCTGGCTGCTCATTGCATGCTCCAAAAAAACATTTGGCTCAGTTTGGAACTGAAAAAGAGGTGGATGCACATCTGTGCTACTCCCCTTGGGGCGCCTGTGAACAGGCTAAAGCTCAACACCTAGTGCTGAGTCTATGAGTTCACTGGAGATGTCTCAAAGGGGCAAAAGAGCATCAATTTAAACCTGCTTTGAGCTCCAGAGCAAGTGTGGTTATGGCTGGTAGATGCGGGAGTGGAAAAGGGCTGTGATCCATCGGCACCTGCTTTCAACTGACTGAGACAAATTGGAAAAAGGCAAGATAAATTTTCTGGATGTATTTCTGTCTGATACGCCCTAGTGCCTGACCAGCTGCACATCTGGGCTCCTCTCTGCAGGGAAGGGGGTTTGTGAGGTGCTTAGGACCTCCCATCTGGAACCAAAGGACTTCTCATGGCAGAGCTATTTTTCTAGGAGCTCCTTGCACAACCATTCTCTTTGCTATCTAAATTAGTAAGCAATCTCACCCTGTGCTCCCGAGTCTTTGGGATTAACAAAAAGCCTTTGTATCCCCCGCCCCCCAGCTCCCCAAAGGTTACTGTGTGCAGGCGGTTGATTGCTGGGTGATATTTATCTGGAGTGGCTCCTGCAGACGAGGAGTTGCGTCATTCACCAACTGCCCCCGCCTTTCTTATGAAGTGGCTTCATGTCCCAGGAGATGGTGACATGGGGAGCTCAGCCCAGCATCACTCATTGCGTCTCCTGTGCCCCTGCATGGTCCCATGTTGCTGTGAATGCTGGGGGAGGTTTGCAGGTGGGGGTCTTGTTTGGAGGTGTCACCCCCAAGAGGAGTGTGCCCAGGGCAGTCTCAGTGCCGGGAGCTCTGGCACGGCTCTGGCACAGCTCTCCAGCACGGCTCTGGTGTGGCTTTCTGGCACGTGTGGCCACAGAGAGCTAATTTCTTGGGCCTTTGACTCTGCCCTGCTGAGGCAGTGATGTGGTCTCTTCATTCAATGTGCACGTAAAGAGAAAATAACACCGTGCTGAATGCACACCCGGTGCCCCACTGGTGGGTGGCTGTACGGTTAATTAATGAATGCTGGGAAGAGGAAGATGGCTCTGGGGGGGGCCCACAGACGGGTCCTCATTGCTGGGGCTGTACATCAGGTTGACTTGTAGCTGCTGAGTTACTTTGCTAGCCATGTTGGCTGCTGACTGTCATTTCTCTAGCCAGTTGCTGTGGCACCAGGAGCTTTCTTGTGTGGACGTGTCTCCTGTGTATTAAAAAAACCCCAGACATGTCAAATGAGTACCCAACACAAATACTGGCTTTCCCGTGGTTGTGTAACGCAGCCAGCCCCACGTGGATGCAATGACAGTGAGATAACGCTGCCGCCGAGACAGGCTTGCTGTCGGCCCGGCCGCAGCGCCAAGGAGCCTTGGTGCAAGCTGTGAATTACAGAGCAGACAGCTCTGCCCGGCCCTGCCCGTGTCTTTATTAAATCTCTGCTCTCAGCACGGGGTTGGGAGTGCAGCATCGCTGCTAGTCCTGTCCGGGCTCCCCATCGGCAGACAAAATTGTGGCCCCGCTGAAGTCACCCGGGGCTGGGACTTGAAGGCAGACAGCGTTTCACCTCCTGCTGCAGGGAGGTCTTGGAGGCTGGTTAAACATTTCCTCCGCTGGGTTAATGCTGGACGTTGGCTGAGGTGCTGCCTGTGATGGCAGGGTCCAGCCGGGCAGCCCAGCCCTCCCTTCCGCTCCATGTCCCACAGCACAAACTTTGCGCAATCCCGCTACAACCAAGGTTGTGCTGGTTGCAGCGTGGTGGTGACCTTGGCAGTGGCAAAGCCAGAGGCAGGGGACGTCTAGGCTCTGCCTGGTCCCTGATACCCCGTCACCTCCGTGGCGTGGGGTGGCTGGAAACACACTCCTGCTAATCTCCACTAGAGCCATTAGTGTGTTTGCAGAGCAGGATGGCTCCTCGCACCTCCCCTGCTCACGGAGGGAGTTAATGGTTGCCCAGATGATAGAGACTTTTGGCTGCTCCCCATGGGACAAAGCAGGGGATGCAAAGGCTTTTTGTTAATCCCAAATCGGGGACTCTGTCCCTGACCCAGCTGGGCATGGGGATGGGTACTCCAGGAGTCAGAGACCTCAGTTTGTCACAGTGCGGGCTCAGACAGGGAGGGTGTATTGCAGTAAATACACCTGTAAATGGTGGAAGGTGCCTGCTATTTCCCAAAACCTCCTGTTTCCATGTGAAAATCACTTCTGTGTGCAATGCGACTGCATCTTGCCAGGAGTAAGATGTAGGAATAAAATCTAGCATCAGGCGGTAACGCTATGGCCCTCTGCAGGTGAGCAGGACAGATGCACGTGGGGCAGGCGGATGAAGTAGGATCTGCCCCAAGCCCGCCTGGTGCTTCCATTGGTGGCAGCAGCAACCTGCCCACAGTGGCCCTGGCCAGGGAATTTTTCTGGCAAGAGAGGGAAGATCCTGGAAACACTGCTGATGGATGCAGGTACCACTTCAAATGCAACGAAACATAAAGTATAAATAGTAAGTAGTCTCACATTGTGCTTTTACTGTTCTATGTTACACCCAAACATCCCGGGCATCGTTATATCCTGGCAGGACAATTCCTGGCGCTGATTCCGATGCACAGCAAAGAGCTCCCACAGCAAATGTCTGGAGGCAGTTTTGCAGGTGTAGGCTGCTTCGAACCATCGGCTCTGAGCAGGAATCCTCCTCCACGGCTCCCTGCTCGGGAGTGCAGTGCTCCTACTGCAGCTTAAAGCCAGCCTCCCTGTATAAACCATTAATCAGTGTTACTTGTCCTACACGTAGGTACCCTAATATTTGCTTGCAGCAAAATTGATAGCTGGTAATTTTGGACTGTGTTTGTGCTTTGATGAAAGCGGTTAGGGAAATGACCCATCAGCGTGGTCAGGGCGTGAGCCACGGAAAGGGCGAGGAGGATGGCTTCAGGCAGGTTCAGATCAATACAGGTGCCATTAAGTTGAAGTATCGTAGCCTCTATGGTGCACTACAGCCAAAGCCTGAGCTAATAAATTAGCCAAGAAATTGCTGCAATCAGATCATGGTGTTAAAGAGGTATTTAAGTGGGCAAAATGCCACCCAGGCTGAGAACTGATGTGGATGCCCCACAGACCCGGTTTTGGGAGGGAGGCACCATTGACAGGGTTGGAAGTTGCCCAACCTATTTGGGAGTGGATGGGCTCAGGGAAAGGTACTTTGTGCAGAAGTTGCTGTAGCCGCTGCTGACATCGGTGTTCAGTGAATGAACACAGCCATTGATAAAAATCATCTTATTGCTTAACCCAGAGGCTTTAAAAGAAGTTGGCATGGCCTGGAACAAGGCATTGGTAGTTGGCAGATTGAAGCCAGCAATTCTGTGTGTGATGAAGCCACAAAACATGTGATTTGCAGGTTAGCCAAATTGGACTCTCCCACTGCTTTCAATTAGCCCCAAATACCCTCTTGCTGCTCCTGATGTTCTATATGAAAACGTCTCTTACATGCGCCTGGATGCTGAGGTAGTGTCTAAGCTGCTACCCAAATCTCCTGTGTTACTGCTGAATTCTGGTCTGTCTGTGCTCATTTGCAGCAGCTGGGACTGATCCAGAGACCTCAGTGAAATCATCCACTGGAAGAAACTTTTAAGGATTAGCAAGACTTTTTACCATCTGTGATGTCAATGCGCAAAAATCTGTCAGCTCGATTGTTTCGCTGGAGAGTCTTGCCACGTGAGGTGTTGAGGCTTATTTGATTCAGCAAGCTGGTGCACATGTTTGCCGGGATGACACCATTTTCTCGTTAAGGAGAAACACGGAGAAAATCATCAGCGTGTCCCAGC
Source organism: Dromas ardeola (assembly GCA_013398915.1). NCBI lineage: Eukaryota > Metazoa > Chordata > Aves > Charadriiformes > Dromadidae > Dromas > Dromas ardeola. Next base: position 141,556 of record VYZM01015080.1, read on the forward strand.
ACCTAATATCGCTGCTGACTCCCCGCTGGCCTCGGCCAGAGGAAGTGCTGCAGTTTGGATGAATTTCCAGAGTTTTTTAAGGATTAGGAAAGGCGGTGTAACAACACCCTCCCTCTGGAGCTGGCAGAGTGGGATCTGCCTTCCCGGTGGCAGCCACGACATAGCTGCTCTCAGGGCTGTTGTGAGAAAATGCAGGTTCCTCTCTCTTGCAGGGGCAGAGCGATGCTGGGTTCTGGAGGGTTACTCCCCCGGTGGGGAGCTTGACTGTGCACATTCCTCTGCTCCCAGCTCATTGTGGGACACTGTTATTTCGGCAGGTTTTGTAATCGGGACTGGCAGGCACCCAGGGGTCGAAGTCCAGGCACATCCCAGCTCTCCTGAGCTAGCAGCTATGGAATCTGCTGCCGTGGCGCTGCCCTTGCCATGGGAAGGGGTCTCAGCAGGGTCTCTGAACCACCACCGCACCCAGTGCTCGCTCCAGCCCAGCGCCCAGCCCCATGGCTCCCTGTCCTGGGCTCCCCATGGCTCCCTGTCCCGGGCTCCCCATGGCTCCCTGTCCCGGGCTGCCCACGTCCCTTGCCCAGCCCTCCATCCACACCTGCCGGGAGGTGCGCAGGTTTTCCAAGTGAAGCTGCGAGCTTGTATTACTCCTTGTCCCTGGCCACAGCCGTAGCTGACTTCACTATCGTATTGCAAAGGACTCTGAGAAATATCAAGTTATTGGTGTAACATTTCATTACCGGTCTTTTGACCTCTACAAGGCTGCAGCATTTCTTGGGCTGGTGGAGCTGGGGGCGGATGCTTGTGGTCACTCTCATGAGGGCAACCGGCAGCCTCAGGGATTTTTTTTTTTGACAACAGCAATTTGTAAATTTAGGCTTGCAGGAGGAGGCTGGGCTCTCGGTTTGGATACGGGGCCAGGCTCACGTTACTGCAGCTCCCGTGCCGCTCCCGGGGAGCACCAGCCAGGTGGCCACTTTGCTGCCTAGTTGAGTGGAAAATTGCAAATGCTTCAAATAGCACTTGGTGTTATTTTATTCATAAAGAAAACACAATTTGACACAGATGAGTGCCGCGCTGACCTCTGCCTGTCTTTATGCCCAGCGCCGCTCCCCTCCTAAATCCTGGTGGCAGGGCTGGCCCCAGGAGGCAAGCACAGCCCTTCTGCGGCCATGAAAGCTGGCAAATTGAGTCCGATTTCACAGACTGCCCAGAAAAAAGGTGCAAAAAAGGCTAAAGCAGGGAAGCAGCAGCATGGGAAGGGGAGCTTGCTGGAGCCGCCAACCCTGGGGGAGAGACCCCCGCTGAAGCTGAGCAAATGCTGCTCCCCGGCTGCGCGGGGCCCCGCGGCTGGGGAGATGGAGTGCCACGCATCAGAGCTCAGCTGAAAATTTCCTGCAGATTAATGAGAGCAATCAGTGACAGGGCTCAGTCCCGCGGCAGCCAGCGCGTGAGGCTCATTTGTCAGCGTTCAAACTGACTGTGAAGCCGGACATCCCGCTGCGAAGGGCACGGGGAGGCTCTCGGCAGCTCCCCGGCACAAACCGGAGCAGCGCATCCATCCGGCAGTATGGTGCCGATGGACCCACTGTTCTCGCTCTTGGTCCTGAGGAAGTCCTCGCCTGCAGTTCAGTGCTTCTTAATCTGGTCCCTTGCAACGGGCAGAGCACATAACGCCGCTGCATGCCAGGACAAAGAAAAATTCTCACCCTGCTGTCTGTTGGCAATACCTGCATCGCCCACCTCAGTGTTGTTAGCAGCAGTTAAGCTGTTGCTATGGATAAACCATTTTTTTACCTGTCTCAGGAGCTTATTTTTGCCCTGTGCTGGAGGTGTGGTACCACTGATCATGTGAAAGACTGCTCCGCTATTTCTGGGGATGCTGCTGGCTGCACGGGAAGAGCATCAGTCACTGGCACAAAAGGGCTCCAGCAGTTTTGGAGCAAATTGCTGTCATGCTGCAGAGAGACCATTAAGACACTCTAAAGTGCCTTGAAGAATGGCATTTTGCAAAGACGGAGGCTTATGCCACGTGAATAATAGGGACAATATTTATTTCTGGCACCGTGCCATGCTGTCCTAGAGCCACCAGGCTGCAGTGGCATCATTACTCCATCTCACAACTAGGGACTGCATGTTAGGGGACACGGATAGTGCTGCCATCAGAAAGCTGCTCTTCTGGCACCACCTTGTTGTGCTTTTTGCCTGGCCAGGGCCACTAGAATTGGCCCTACGCTTGGAAAAATGGGTTTTTGGGAAAAAGAAAAGGGCAGAAATACCCCGGCAGCCCCAGGCAGTGCTGGTAGCAGGCTGGGAAGGCAGAGAGGGGTGATCTGTTCCCTGAGGGCAGCTGGGTCCTGTGCGGGGGGACCCCAAAGGGAAGGGACCGAAAAGGAGGAGGTTTGGCTGTTATCTGGGACGAGATGCCACCTGCCAGGCTGCCTGCCACCATGGGCTGCAAATGGAGGAGGCAGCGGAGGAAGGGGTGAAGAGTCCCTGTTATCGCAGGGCTCATGAGGAGGCAGCAGGCGCCGCCCAAACAAGCCCCTCAGGAGCAGAGCGAAGCGGCAAAGCCTTTAATTGCTTTAATCCGTTTTTATTTGAGGACCGCTGAGCCATCCCAGACCTGGCAGCTGCTGCATTTCCCATGCAGTGGTCTTCCCGGTCTCCCCACACCGTGAGCCTCCCTTCAGTCTGCGCCCTCTTCCACGGCTCCCGTGCAGCCGCGGATGCTGCAGGCAGCCTTGGCCAGTGCTGGCCTCTGCCCTTCCCTGGAGGGGCTGGCAGCGCGCTCCTCTGCGTCCAGCACCTTCAACCACGCATCAAACCCCCGTACCTCAGCTTCTCATGCACGGACCGGTGAGATGTGTGTGGTTGCCTTACTGGCACGGGGGCTGCATGTCCTGTGCTTGTGTGCGCAGCCCTGTGCCGCTTCAGGGCAAAGTCAGCTGTCTCAAGAGTGGGTATGGATATCGGGGCGGCTGGTCTTGCACCGTGATGAAGGCTGCAGCACACGGGCTGCTGATCCCACACAGCTGCAGAAGCAGCAGTGCAGGTTGGGGATGGCAGAACCTTAAACTGGGACAGCTGTGCCCAAATTAGTTCCCTGCCTACACCGAACCCGTATAAGCCCTCACAGGACCAAAAGTTCAGCCTCTCTGGAGGCAGGGAGGGGTTTACCTGTGCTGTCTGGGTACTTGGGACGAAGAGGTAAGAAATAAAGCTGTGATCTCTTTCCAGGGGCTAGAACAACCCACTGTAATGAATGAGTTTGGCTTCTGAGGGCTGGGATGCTACAGCATTTTATCTTACTTTCTTTGAAAGCTACAAAATCCTGGAGCAGTGTCTCTGCTTAATCAGAGTCCCCAGGTGTCACCACCTGTGGGACTTTAAAGGATTGAAGGAGAGGAAGGCAAGAAGAGGTAGGATAAAGTCACCTTAGAGGGCTTCTGTGGAGGTTTTGGGACCTGCCCTGGCCCAGCTCTCCCACTCCGGGCTGTGCTGTGTCAGACAGATGGCACAACTTACAGGTGTTTGCTGTCTCATGAGCCTGAGCAGTTATTTGCTGGGTGTATGCTATTTGTGCCCAGAAATGGGCTTTTCATCAACGATCTCTCTACTCTCATGAGGCACTTGGAACTTTTCTGGTATGCAAAGTCATCTGCTCTCGTTCCTGTCCCTCTGAACGAAGGCTTATTGCGGGCAGCACACGGCAAACCCTTCTCCCTGAGCGGTGCAATGCTCCAGGACACTGAAACGCTGTGATTCCCAGTTGCCATCTGATTTTTGGATTTGCTCCCGGGGCCGGTGCCACCAGACAACTGGTGGCATTCAGTGACTGTCGATGGGACTTGTTCTGCTCGGGGGCCTTGGCACCCACAGCCCCTCTTTGCTGAAAGCGGAGTGGCAGCCTGGGCCATTGAGAGGGGACGGCCGCTGGTCCAGCGTCAGAGCAGGCAGGTCCCTCGGAGGGCTCTTGTGCTGCCCAGGCACAGGGATGCTTTGAAAGAGCTGGCAGGGACACCGGCTACCGGCTTTCTGAAATAGCTGTCAGGGAGAGCCAGGAAAATCCCGCTGTGCCTGCCAGTCTGTGGACGCGATGGGACAGCAGTGTCCCAGCCCACTGCCGTGCCTATAATGTCCCCTCTGATGTGAGAGGGGCTGCTGGGCCACGGAGCCTCTCCTGGGTGTCACAAGCTGCTGTTTCATGTCTCTTTGTCTTTCTGTGGTCGATCTCTTCCATCCCTTCTGAGAGCAATTTAGGCCTTATTCCTCATCTCGTTTTTGAAGCGGTTTCAATTGCAGCTGCTGCCCGTGCCGGCAGCTGAAGGGAAGATGATGGTGATGACAGGTCCTGGGGCTGCCTCCTTTGGCCTCGTCTGATTGGTGTCCCTGTACCGGGACAGCCACTTTGCTGGTCCCTTCGTGGCAGTTTCTTCCCTGTGCTCCCCTGCATTGGCAGGAAACAGCCCTTTTCTTTCTCATTATAAACTCCTCTGCCAGCTGCAGACACAGCTCCTCTTGTTTGCCTTACTCCTGTGCTTCCCAAAAGAAGGGCCCAGGGTTTTTCTAGTTGGGATAAGAGTCTCTAAGCCCTTGAGTGATGACAACCACCTTTTTGGTCAATCTGGATCTTTCATTTAACAATATAGACTTTTGAAAGTTTCCCTTTAAACGTTGCTTTGGCTTTTTGGAGCTCTGCTCCCTGTTGGACCACGATTTTTGCAGCCGGTCAAGAAAAGTGACGGTGCTGAGCGCGGCGGATGCTGCTGTAGCTGGAGTTACCCTGCATGTGTGCACCTGGTGCCGGGGTGATGCCAAGCAGGATAGGTGCGTGCAGAGATGAACTGTCAGGGCTAGTGCCACGGGAGGGATGTCTGCTTTCGGGTGTTCACATGCGTGTGAGGCATGGGGAAGGGAGTCCCTTGCTCAGCATTAAGCGATACTGGGAAAATACGACTGCTGCTTCCTGCCTCCTTCAGGATGGGTGGAAACCCCTGAAAATCACAACTTCTGTCTCTTATTCCCTCCCTGCCCAGTGACAGCAGCAGACAGATGCCTTTATAAGACACAGACCATTCTCCTGGCAGACAAGAAGACTTGACAGATACTAAGTAGGAGCGACCCCACTGTTACCCACAGCAGAGCTCCTGGAAGGGCAGTGGCACTTATTTACCTGTTTGAGAGCCTCCTCCTGCTAATGAGGGGCAGAAAAAGAGGATTATTCCCACCTCCCACCCTTTTGCAGAGGAATTATTTTAGGACTTGCTTTTTGTTCTGGAGCTGAAGTGTTGATTTTTGTAGCTTTCGCCTCCCTTATTGTGTGAATAATGTGTGTGATTGCTGGTGAGGAAGCTTTGTGAAGTGCAGTTAAATGTCTTGGTGGCAGCTTGGCAGGAGCCACAGTTGGTCTGAAATGGGGCTCTGCTCTGGGCCAGGCATGCTGGGGCGGCTGAGGGACATGGTGCGTGTCCTGGGCCACCTCCTTTGTGTCCTGAAGACAAGGGTGGGTGAAAGACCAGAGAGTGTGTCCTGTGTGAGCTGGGACACAGGCAAAAGCGCTTTTCTGTCCAGGCCGTGGGGAATCCCTCACCAGTGGGATGAGTTGTGTTCATGGGGAAATCCCACCAGCAGCTCCCAGAAATGCTGGTCCCGTCCTTCTGCAACGCTCAGACAGAGGAGTTTTAAAGGATGCTATCAAAGCCCCTGTTTCAGCATGGGCAGCCGGGTACTGTGTGTTGCCTGAACAAGCGGAGCCTCTCTCCCCGGCGCTGGCGTGCTGCCTCTTGTTGTTTTAAACCAGCGGCAGAGCAAAGCTCCCCGCTCAGCAGCAAGGCTAATCCCGGCTCATCTGACATTAGTGTAAACTGACACTCTTGGGAATTTGGGGACAGAAAACTTTCCCTGGGGAAATGGCTGCTATGCAAACCCTGCCTTGAGAAACTGGGGAGAAAAGTAGCAGAGAGGGGCAGGTGCCTGGAAACAACCCCCCCTCCGCTGCCTGGGGGTCCCGGAGCATCTTCCCGGGCACCCTGAGGAGCTGCTGCTGGGGACGTTGCGCTTGCAGGATTATTTGAGGGTGGTTTGCTGTGGTTAGAGGGATGTTAGCTGCATTCCTGTGCCCAGTGGAGCCGGTGCTCTGCAGAGCAGAGGAATCGGCAGGGAATCAGCCCCGGCTCTGCAGCATCCCTGGACCGGCCCCTGTGGAAGTCATTGCCTTGCAGCCAAGGGTACCCCAGCAGGGGACTGTGTCCTGCTGGAGCCCTGCTGTTGGCTTGGACCCACGGGACAGTGGTGATACCAGAACAGGTTTTTTGGGAGCAGATGCAGCCTTTGAAAGTAGAAATGTCCTTGGAGCCATGCTGGCAGCTTTTCCGGTCCCTTTTGTTGTGGAGCTGGGGATTGCCTTGCACTCCACAATCCACTACTGTAATCCCCTTGGAGTGCTGCTCTGGTCTAAGCTTAAAAGGGATGCAGCTGAGACTGCTAATGCAGGCAGTACTGGCAAGGGGTGCCGAGCCTTCCTCCTGCTCTGTGCTTCCATGCAGGTCCCCTCTGGGATGTAGCTGGTGGATGGGGTTGTGCCTGGCAGAGCCCCTGACCTGCCCTGTGCCGGGCTGTTCTACAAGGGCTGGGGGAAGGAGAAGTTTCCTGCCCATCACCTGGACCCAGCCTGGTCCTCTGGGAGGTTTGGGACACTCTGTTTGTGCCCACCCTGGAAATACAGCTGTCTTTTTTCCATCCCCCACCAGCTTCAGCCTAAGGGTAAAGCACCGACCCAGGAGTTGCCAGTCAGACGTCCCTGCTCGGTGCCAGCTGGGCGGTGGCACAGGCTTTTGTCAATCCGGGCAACGTTTGGGAGGCTGAAACGGGAGTGAAATCGCTGACCTTTTGGTGCCCATGAAAGTAAAACTGTCTCAGAGCTTTTTGGGGCTGCCAGCGAGCTGAGGGTGAGCCGGCGTGACAGGAGAGCCTGAGCTCCCGGGAGTGTTTCAAAGCCAGGCCATTCAGTGCTGGGCTGCGGCGGGATCGTGGTGTTTCAGAAAGAGGAAGCAATGGGGAAAGCTGTCCAAAAACTGCCTGGTCTGGGGGTCGGGAGGCCGGCGTAGATCGCTTTGAATGCAGCGGGGCTGGACGGGGTGGCGCTGAGCCAAGCCTGACCTAACCAGCTTATTCCCCTGCTTTCAGTAATGCCCGTACAAATGCGCTGAGGCCTGAAGGTCGCGGCCACGTGAGCAAAGGTCTGGGGATTAGCTGTGGGCAGAGCGCGGCTCCTCCTGGGTCTGCTGCCGTAGCCCTGAGCCCCGGGAACCACCGCGTGCTGGAGCCAGTGCAGCATCGGCACCTCGGATGGGTGCGGAGAAACAGGGGCTGGCTGGGAGCAGCACCTCCTGTACCTGGTGCTTCTCTGAGGTCCAGGAAAATAGATGTTTGCTTGTCCCACATCAGCACCGATTTTCCTCCTGGGTGTTGGTAACACTGGCCAGTGGGTTGCTTTTATGCCCGTTTCCCCTGAAACTCTGTCTAGCTCTGGTTTTTGGAAGACAGCCCAGCAGGTTTGCAAACTTCTGCAAGGCACCTGCTTTGGATGTGTCCCCATGTCTGAAGGTCACAGACTGTGCCCAGCTGAGCGTGCAGGGTCCCACCCGGGGCAAAGGGTCACTGCTGTCCCCATTGCAGTAGAAGTTACTGACCTAGTGAGGTGTATGAGTGCGTTTCTCTTAGCGCTGGGGGACAAGCTACCTAAGTCTAACACCGGATCAGGGCATCACAACTGAACAGCGATGATGTCGTTGGGCATCACAGCAAAATGACATCTAACAGCAACCTCAGCACAACCATCTCTAGCTGCCTCCGCACAGCTCTGACTCTGTGAAGCCCCATTTCCTTTTGGAGCCATCTGACCGCTGTCCCCGGGGAATCTGGAGGAGAGGGAGATGCGTGTGGGTGCTGTGGGACCTGCCCCGGATCCTCCCCGTCCCGGAAGGGAGCTGGCAGCAATTCACAGGACAAGAAATACTTGGGGCTCGCTCTGCACCGCCTCTGTGGGAGACAGCCCGCAGGCTGCCGGATGCGCTCGGAGCAAGCCTGGTGTTTCTCTCCAGAAAGCCAAACTTTGCCTGTCCTAACACAATGCTCTGATCCCCTCCTCGCTGTCCTGAAAGCCCTGGCAGGCCCTGATGCTGAGCCCATCAGGTGGAATTACTTAATCCAGCCCTGACAAGAGACACCTGCACTCAGGAGCGGGTCCCTCCCCACTAATCCCTTGCTGCCATCAGCCGCCCCAGCACGCGTGGGGCAAAACAAGCAACACGTGAGCAGACGGTGCCTTCTCCATCATCCCGCCACCGCTTCAGCAGCCCCCAATAACACTGCCCCATTACCTTTTTCCCGTGAGCTGCCCCCATGGTCCGACGTGCTGGCTGTGCCCTGCTCACCCGGGGTGCAGGACCGGCTGGTTCCCTGTGGTCACCAGCCCTGTTACTCCCGGGGGGATGCGCGGCCGTGCAGCTCCCGGCCCCTCGGCTGCCGCTGTGGGGAGATGTGGGTGAAATCCAGCCTGTCTGCAGTGGGGTCGGGCGGGAAAGCTTGCTTTTCCTCCCTTCTCCTAGCACGTGGAGAACTCATTTTCTTCGTGCACCTAACGGCTGGCTTGCGCCCAGGCTCTGCCCGGGCACAAAGGCAGCTTTCATGCTGCGGATGCCCGGTTTCTAAGCCAGGATCTGTATTTTGAGAGGCTGTGGAAGATTACAGTAATTGCACTTGACAGGGCAAGATGTCACAGGACACGGATTCGCCCGGCTGCGGGGCCCTGGCACCCGTTGGTCTTTGCCTGTGGCATCCTTCCTTGCTGCTGCTTTGCCGAAATAAATCCATACCCCCAAAATAAGTCAGGATTATCCCTCTGCTACCCGCCTGCAGCCTGCCTCTCAGCTCCTGTTGCAGCACTGGATTTTGCAAACTTTGCTCCCGCGAATGCCCCGGGCTGCCCGTTTGCTGCCGGAGCCCACTGTGGCCCCTGGGGAGCCCAGGTTACCCAGAGCTGTGTCCTGGGGGGGCCGGGCAGGTCAGGGCTTGTGGTTGCTGAAGCCTCTGGGGGACGCAGCACTGTGAAAGCCAGCCAGGTAGGTGCCTGTCTCTGCAGTAATAAAGCTTTTAAAATGCCAAGGTGCTGAAGAAAAAATTAATTTGGGGATGGCTGTCCCTGCAGCCACCCCTCTTTTCAGATCTTTTTAAAAAATGAGCAAGTTAAATTTGACTCCTGAAGTCATATTTGTGCCCCCCAGATTCTGTACTTTTGAAAAGCTCCGATTTATTTATCGGGGCACAGTGACTTTGGCAGGAATTGCTCTTCAGTACGCTGCCTGCTGATTAAGGCCCTGCGCAGGAGTTGCACTTTCAGCTCTCCCTCTTTATTGAAAATAGTGATGTACCTTAGTAACTGCTCCCTGATGGATTCAGAGCTAGTTTTAACTGTCTGTGGCATGCTGAAAGGTAACTTTCCTTTATTTTGGCTTTAAACCAGCTTTCTAATGTGCATTGCAAAGGGCGAGGAAGAGTTTCCTGTGGCTGAAAGGGGCTGGTTGTTTTCTGGGCTGTAGCAGATGCCGTGTGCTGGTTTACCCCATGCAGCCGCCTTTACAGCTCTTAGGCTGTTTTTGGTTTGGCTTACGAGCGAATCTAGATCCTTTGAGGGGGCTTGAAATAGTTGGCATATTTATGCTGGCAGCGTGGCGGGGCTGTGTGATGTGAGGGCTGTTGTGTCTGTTGCGTTGTGTTATTTCTCGCTGCTGCCGCGGGTAGGGATGATTCAGCGCCTGGGATTAACCGCTGCTGTTGCGGCAGATTTAGGGATCGATTTATGGCAGAGGCTTCCTTCAGTGCCGTCAGGTGCACGTTAAGAGCGCAGGAGGATAAGCTGGGATAAAATACTACACCTATTGGGGAATTCCTCTCTGACGGATCTCTTGGAGTTTTGTTTCAGTTTTGCCTTTGGAAGTTCTTATAGGTGTTACACAACTTATTTTTTTGATTTTTTTTCCATGGTTAGGGAAAACCGGTTGCCTCGCTGGTTTTGGATGGTGCTGGGTTTTGGATCCAGAGTTTCATCCTTAAGGCAGCTGGCGTGGGACAGGCTGTGTCTCTTCCTGGCCTTATCCTGCCAATGCTCCTCACTTCTTGTGCTCCCCCGGGGTGACCCGAGGGCTCAGATAACCGATGCGAGCTGCCTGTTAGAAGCTGTGCTGGGGCAAACCCTGCAGAGGCAGAAAAGGCTGTGCCAGGATTGTCTCCTTACCCTGCACAGCTCCAAGGGCTCCAGCAGAAATGCTCCACCCTCACGTTCTGCAAAACTGCTGGTCTGCTTTAAAGAATGGGGAAAAAACCCAGATACAATCAGAGGAAATCAAAGTCTGTGTATGATGCAAATTTATCTGTGGCCATGATGACAGATAAGCCCGGGCCATTGCCCACGCAGCTTATCAGACCTCAGCGGTACTGGCACTCGGGGAGGCTTTGGGCACAGATGGTGCCTGGGTGAGGGCACCCAGACACGAGTGGGGGGCAGATGCTCCCCCAGGACCTCCTCGGCGTTGGGCAGCAGCATGGGAACCACCCTGGAAGGAGGGCTGCGGGGCTTTGCCGGCCTGCATTTGGGCAGGGATGCCTCCTCTCCCGGCGGTGTCGGCCGGCCCTGGGTCGGGGTGCAGCTCCCGGAGCAAAGCGGGTGCGTGGGTGCCCGCGGTGAGGTGCCAGCCCGGGTGTGTTGTATCCCTCCAGACCGATGCTGGCTCCGGCTCTCCCGGTAAAAGGCTCCCACCTACTGGTTACGCTGCACAACTTCAGGTGCCTGAGGAACTCGCACACCCATCCCTCCCTCTTTGGGGGCAAAGTCAGGCTGGCACATCCCTGGCATTACCCTGATCTTTGATGGGGATGTGCCATGTAGGATTTAGCTTGGATTTAATTGATGCAACCGGTTGGGGAAATGCTTAGGTCTGCAAATACTAACCTAGTTGCTGCAAGCCATCTCTGTGGCCTTCTGGCCTGTTGCGGCTGTAGGAGGCAGTGTGGGGGGAATTTGGTAGGAGCTCCAGGGGGAAACTACCGAGGTCTGTGCATCCCCAGGGATGAGTTTGCCCTGTGCCATGTGGGGAGAGGGAGAAACCGTGTGCAGCGCCGTGGGATGGATGATGGTGATGCCTGGCTGGGGGCAGAAGACGTGGCATGCTGTGCCTGCAGGGAAAAGCATGGTTTATGCTTGAAAATGGAGGCGAGAAGGCAGTGTTTTATAATTAGATATCTTATTTAATAAATCTGAAAAACCTTCTTACAAAGTCTTTTGTTTAAGGGCAGAAAAATTGAATACCCCAAATTGACACACAGATGAGGACACCTCATCTGAAATCTGGCTGGGCATTTGCTCAGGCTCTGCAGGCTCTTGTACAGCTCTTCTACAAGTCCTGCGCAGCCCCTGCTCGGAAACGGCGGGG
>VYZM01015080.1:153100-195844 GCA_013398915.1 Dromas ardeola
GGCCTGGGGTCCGTGTGGTGGGGCTGGTGTCCCTGCGAGACTGGTGGCAACTGTCCTCAGTGGCAGGCTGGGTCTGGATGCTAATGCATCTTCTTAGGGGCACAGCCCTCCATCTCTAGCATCTCAGGCCAGCCGTCATATTTATTTGTTTTCCTATCATTTTTGATGTACTGCAGGGGAAAAAAAAAAAAGAGAGAGAGGAAAAAATGAATGAGGACGTTGGTGGCACAGCACAAGTTTGCAACATGGCAAAACTTGCAGCTTGGCTTGACGGGGGGGGATAACGCCGCTGGCCCACATCTTCTGCAGAGAGGTAGGCAAGAGGTGGCTCAGGAGGTGCTATGAAGAGGATGAAAGCCTCCAGAGCTGGTGGCAGGGGAGGGCCGTGTACCTCTTCAAAGGGGCTCTTGTTCTGCAGCCCCTTGGCTCCCAAGAAGACCCAGTTGTCCCGGAAGCCCAGCTTCTTCACATGGTTGCTGCCCAGCCCCACAAAGTGTGCCCGTACTTTGTCATTCATCCTGAAAGAGGGTGAGAAGGTGTTAGTGTGGTGCCAGGTGGGTGTCCTCTCCTGTCCCCTCTCTGCTGCTGGCAGCAGCACCTCCAGCTCCCCGCAACTGCGGGTTTTTGGGGAGCGAGGTGTTGCTCCCAGGGCCAAACTCACTTTGTGGCAGGGTCATCGTAGCTGGCTGTCAGCACGATGGTGCCAGCCTTGATCTCTTGGAGGAAGGCATCCAGTTTGTTAATGTCTGGGAGAGAGGAGCATTAGGAAAAGAAAAAGGGATTTAGCAGGGGCTGCTCCATGGCAGCTGAGGGAACCTCCTCTGGGTGGGTGGGAAGTATCTTGGCTGTGCCGGTGCTAGCTGGGATTTGGGGTCATGGGTCTGGGGAAGGATGGGCTCCCAGCTGTGGCATTCCCATTTCTTGTGTTCCCACCTGGGCTCTCCCACAGCGCCCAGGGCTGGCGCTTTCCTCCTGCCGGTACAACTGCAGGGGGGAATTTGCGTCTAAAGTTTGCTCACTCACTGTGAGGTCTAGTTACCTGAATTTACTTCCCACCACAAGAAATGAACCCGCTCGGCCACAGAGCTGCCTGCCCTGCCGTCATGCCTTTGGCTGTGTAGTGGGAATTATTCCTCACCCTGCATCCCTGGGATGCTTGAGTCCAACGCCCCATCTAGTGGCACAGGAGCTGACTGCTGTCTCCTTCCCAGTGCCTCTCCCACCCTGTGTCTCGCTCACAAACTCAGCCTGAAACCTCATGATATTGGTGTTTCTCCTTAAAAATCCAGCGTTACTAAGAATATGTTGCAAAACCAAAAAGCAGAAAGTGATGGATCCCTGGGGAAGGCTCAAACAGCAAAGGGTAAATCCAAAGCACCGCAGTGGTGTCTTTAGCATGTGATCTTGAGGAGTCCTGCCATAATTCTGGAGAGTTTGGTAACAGCTTTGCAACAACGGTGGGATTACAGCATCCTGCAGGTCAGTGCCAGCCGGGCTGTGAGCGGGTTCTGCCCTGGCTCAGGGCATCTTCTTGCTGTTAGGAAGACTTTTTTTTGAAGCTGGCAGCACAGGGACGTGGTCTTTGCTGCCACCAGGCTCTGCTCCCCGTGCCCAGCCTCGCTGGGGCTGGGGGCCGCATCTCCCCTGACATGCCCTGAGCTCGTCATTTATCCTCCAGTGAAAGGCAGGGAAACAAGCTGCTGCTCGGACACCACCAGCATTCAAAAACCGAGTTGAAAGTTGCAAAATCTCAGGATCAGTGTAACTACCTGATCTCAGAAAGTAACTTCTCCCAGGTTGATTCAGTTTAGTGGAATTATGTTTTGCAGTCTACGTGCATGTAAAAGGAGCGAGAAGCCAACCTCGGATGCGGATGCATTAGGAGCACTCCAGATTCAATGGCCTCAGGGAAAGCCGAGCTTTTACCACCTGAGCTGGTAATCCTGGTCAAAGTCCACTAGACTTTATCTTAAATACACGCCAGAGGAATAGCCTGAGTAGCCGGCAGCCTGCAGTGCCGGTGTAAGCCCTGTCTGGGAGCCCCCGAGCAGCAAAGCGACTGCACTTACCTCCGGAGTACATGTCGAATGTGCCCATTTTCAGGAGCTTCCCGTCTGTTCCTGAAAGGTTAAAATGCAAAACAGAGCACAGTGTGTTTGCACTGGGGTGGCTCTAGGCTTTGCCTGGCCACCGGCTTGGGGTTCCTGCTGCAAAAGAATTTGCTCTTCCCTCAATCTGTCATATTTGCTGCGATGGCGAACGTGTTGCTTGGTAGAGTTCACGGAGCCATCGTGCATGACCCAAGTGGGTTTGTTCCCGTCTCCCCGGCAGTGCTTGCAGCCATCGTTGTGGCTGTGCACCCCATGGAACACTGGACTGATGTGCTTTCAGCTCAGCCACGGTGCCTGGGACAGGGTCCCTGGTGGCCTGTTCCCTCCCTGGGGAACCAGGGAGCAGGGAGGGACCCTGGGCATGGGGAGAGGGGGGGTTAGTGCCCCCCGACTCACCATTCACCAGCGCGATGTTCAGGCCTCTGCCGATGTTGTTTTTCATGCTGCTCATGAGGCTGAAAAGGAAGCAGAGAGCACCGGTAAGTGCAGGGATGCCCTGGAGATGCTGGTGCCAGTGAAACTGTGATGGGGCAAAGTGTCTGCAGACAGCAAAATATCCCCAGAAGGGGTAACAAAGAAAACTATTTCCAAATTTTTTTTAACCATAAATGCACTGTGATGGCCATTGATGTGCTTGGTGGGGGCCAAACGTGCCCTCTTCAAGCCCAGGCCATCCCCGCTGTGTGCTGCTTACATCCTGTTTTCAAAGCAGATGGAGGGTCCCACCACATTTGCAGCGCCGCTGATGATCTTGAAGGCAAAATAGTTTGGTGGGCAGCTCTTCTGGTTCCCACATTTGTGCCGGGGCGGCTGCTGGCCTGCAAGGGAGGAGCGGAGCTGGAAGCCATGGTGTTGGCCCCAGGGGGTGACACCAGCTGTGTCCCCAAGGGGCTGAGCAGGGCTGGCACTGGGACACATTGGGCCGTTAAGGGGGCAACACCTGGACCAGCTTCTTGCATGAAAGAGGCTTGTCCTGGGGCTGGGACAAGCTTCTTGTTTGAAGTTTATGGTGCCAAGGCTTGGGGTGGGGTGGGACGAGCTGGCCGGGGTGCCGGGTGCCGCTCCAGGTGTGAGCAGCGGGACGGCACGGCTGATGCCATGGGGATTGCAGAGGGCTGTGTGCCAGAGAGCGTTCAGAGCTCATTCAAGGCCAGCCTCTTGTGTCTTTTCTGCCCAGAGCTTCCCCGTTCTTGGCCAGGGCAGGGCCATGCTGCCTAGACCTGGGCCTTTGACCCCCGCCCTGCTGTAGCCTGTGGCCCAGGGGTGTTTCTGCCGGGACAGGAGGATCGTGTGAAGGTTCATGTGCTTGCAGAGCCCACCAAAGACACTGCTGCTGTGTGCAATAACGGAGTTTTCCTGCATTTGGGAGGGTGGGATTTTGCCTTGGGAAAGGGGCTCTCAAGGACAGCTCTTCCACCGTTGCCCTCAGCCCCAGAGAGGTGTTGCGTGATGGAGATGAAGCCGAGAGCAGTACTCACTTCGGGGCTTGTTGGTGACACCTGTGGGTATGAAGCAGGAGACTTAGACAACCCGGAGAGCTGCTGGCTCTTCCCCAAGCCATCCATCTGAAACCGCTCTCCACAGCTGCGAGCACCCCCGGAGCCACCTGCCCCGGTGCAGCTTCCCACTGCGCTGGTCCCTCCCTGCCCCGATGGTCAGAGCTGGTGGCTACAGCCTTGGCCAGTGCAAATGTTCGTGGCAACTATATGCAGCGCTGGGGTCTGGCTTGCAACGGGGCCACCCACACCCTCCCTCCGGACCCATCCGGACACCCGCTGTCACCTCACCAAGCCAGCTCCGCAGGGTCATGACTTTCCACCGGTGATCGAAGTATGTCTGCATGACGAACCATGTGCCCAGCAGCATGATGAACAGTACCATGATCCGAATCACACCTGCGAGGGGTGGGAGAGGAGCCAGATGAGAGCAGCAGCAGCAGCGTGGGTTGGGGACTGGACCATCCCTCTGGCTTCTTGGGGGCTTGGTCCGCGTGTCCCCAAGTTACCCAGGCACAGGGTGACAGCCAGCGCTTGTGTAGCATGCTAACACTCCTTCCTTCATCCTCTGAAAGGACTCTGGATCTCTTAATTAATATCTCTAGGGCGTGTGGAGATGTTCAGATAGGCACTGCCCTTCTAGCGGGAGGCACTATTCATATTTCTCTCTGCATTAAAGTAAATCTGATAATTAGTTACAAAGCTATGTATATCCAAATATTTCTTATGTTCCCAGCGCTGGGAAGGCTGCTATCCCCCAATTAGTCACTAGCTACAGCTGAGCAGCTGCTAAATACAAATGTGATTGGCATTTGGCTTTAAAGCAGTGCTCATCAGAGCAAAACGTTCCAGTCCTGTATGGAAAGAGAGTAGAAAAATATCCTTCTATTGCAGCTGAATGACTCTTATGGAACCAGGAACATCTCAATAGCCATCTCTTCCCAGCCGCAGAGGGTTTCACTGGGAAAAATACAACAGGCTGAGATCTACACAAATCTTTTAAAAACATTATACAAAGGCCCTTTCCCATGGCCCTGGCAGGGGAAGATCAGGACACCCTGTAAGAGAGAGGCAGAAAGAACTGTAGAAAAATGGACAGAGAAAAGTAAATGTCTCCCTTCTTACCTGTCACCCGCATGGTGCTGGGGAGAGAGAGCCCAACCGAGGGGGTGGGACACGGTCACGAGTCACCCTGAGGACAAAGAAGGAAATACCATAAAGCCTACCTGTAACACACCTAAACCAGGCAGATATTAGATGAAACAATAATTGCTAAGAGGTCACCAAAGATGTATAAAGTCCTACCAGGCACAGGTGCCTGATGCCACCCTGGTGTTGAAGTCCTGGCTCCTGTACGGAGCAGGCTGCACCGATTGAGATTACCTCATTTTTAAGCCTCTGAAGTCTCCACTGTGGCTGCTGCCCTGTGCCTTCCCGTTTCACATCCTCCTCTCAGTAATGGCTCACACTTTTCTATTGTCATGAGCTGAAGGAGCACATTTTCAATCACGGCTTTGCTGCATTTTATTATGATTTCCTTCTGGGATTATGCAAAGCAGGTTTCAAATATTAGGAGCTGCGAAATGCCATCTGAGGACAAGCTGCAATTTGGCCTGGCCCAGTCAGAGGAATCTGTGGGAACAAGCTTGTCCTCCTTAAAACCAGAAAGGGAAGGGAAGAAGGGCAGCGCCACTGAGCTGGGCGGAGCGGTGCCAGGCTTGGGGACACCTGTCTTAAGAACAGAGATGTTTCCACTTGTCCAAATTCTGCAGCATCTTCACCCCATGTGAATGGGGAGTGGTTGTAATTTAAAGCTTAAATTATGGGCAGGAGCACCTCTGCTATGAGGACAGGCTGAGAGAGTTGGGGTTGTTCAGTCTGGAGAAGAGAAGGCTGCGGGGAGACATTAGAGCCCCTTCTAGTACCTAAAGGGGCTACAGGAAACATGGGGAGGGACTCTGGATCAGGGAGTGGAGTGACAGGGTTGAGGGGTAAAGGTTTTAAACTGAGAGAGGGGAGATTTAGATTGGCTGTTAGGAAGAAATTCTTTACTGTGAGGGTGGTGAGACACTGGAACAGGCTGCCCAGAGAAGCTGTGGCTGCCCCATCCCTGGAGGTGTTCAAGGCCAGGCTGGATGGGGCTTTGAGCAGCCCGGTCTGGTGGGAGGTGTCCCTGCCCAGGGCAGGGAGTTGGAATTAGATGGTCTTTAAGGTCCCTTCCAACCCAAAACATTCTATGATTCTACGATGATTTCCTACCCGAGCGAGTCTGTCTGCCCCCCTCCCTCCCTCCCGCTGCCAGCCCTGATGGATGGGACAGGCACCTTCCACCCCATGCACCAGGCTCCTGGGGGCTGGGGACCCGCTCCTACCTGTGAAATCTGGGGATGCAGCCTGGTGAATGTCCGTCCTGGAAACCACCCTGGAGTCCTAAGGCAAATTGTCACCTGTGAGACGTGTGCTCAGAGTTAAAGAGCCTCGGCATAGAAAATTTGTAAAAAAGCTATGCTGAGAGTTGCTTTTCCTGTTTGAAGGGTAAATAAGAAGCAATGGATTGTAGCTGGGCTGGGCTGAAAGCTTATTTCAGGCTGCTGCGTCATGAGGAAGAAGAGAACTTTGCCTCCTGCCCAGCCCTGCTCTGGGTCCCCTCCCAGGGCTTAACTTCAGGGAAAGTGCCCGTGGCCACGTGGTTGACCATGGCCATGCAATGTCCTCCCTCAGGTGCCCTGGCATCTCCCCGGGTGGGATGTTCCCCCTTTCCTTCCCCTGCACCCTGGGGTAAGTTGCAGCATCACCATATGGGACTTTTAGGCAGCCTTAAAAACAAGGAGGAAACCAATCTGCGCTGCAAGAGGAAAGCTGCTGCTTTCCTGCTTGGCCTGAGACCCTGGAGGGAGTTTGCAGCGGGCCAGCGTGGCCGGTGCCCGGCGGAGCGTCTCTCCGAAGCTGCACTGCTCCCCTCGAGGGCCCTCCACTGCAGCAAGCAGTAGCTACTGAAGCCGCTCCGGCGGGAGCTAGCGGCTTCCCATGGGAGCGTGGCCTCATGGCTTATCTGCATGTTAAAGGAAACCTTGGAAGGTATTTGTGTACCCTCCTGTATAACGGCAGTGTGGTTTTGATAGTGTATCAGCCCAGAGCACTTGCTTCCCAGCAGCATCTCAGTTCTCTCTGCAGCTGTTCCTCCCCGGGGTGAGTGGCCGTGAGCAGGAATCTGTCTCCGCAGGAGGCGGCACAGGGGACCGCAGCCCCCACAGCCCTTCCCTGTGCCACCTTGTCCTGGCCCATCCCAGCCCCCCGGCACGGTATCCCTGAAATGGTTTTTAACCTCATGTCAGAGCTGACATTGAAAAGTCCATTTCACTGAGGCAGTGGAAGAGCCAGAGACCTGAAAATGGGCAGTTTAATGGTTTTGGAGCACAGATGCTGCCCGTGGCTGGCTCTGGCGGGACAGCACTGGGCTCCTGCCTTTTGTTCCTTCCAGCATGAAGTTTTGCTTTTTAAACGCAAGGAGCCTGTCCCACGGCTGGCTCCCCAGCCCAGTGCCTCATCTGGCGGTGGGTGTGATGGGAGCAGCAGAGCAGTCCTTAAAATCCCCCTTGGCACGTCACAAAGTCTTTGAAACTGATATTGGTTTGCTTTTGGAGCTTGTCACGTTCCCCTTCAAATCCCATGAGCAGAGCCTGGAGCTGGGCAGGGTTCGGTCCTGGGCCGTGATTTGGACACTGAATGGAGCAAAACTCCCCTGGGTTTGCAAATCCGTCCCTGTTTGTCCCTGCCGCTGTGGGGGACACCGGCCTCACCTGGGCCTGTTGCATAGTGCTCTCCTTTGCCAAATTTTTTTTTTTTTTTCTATGCACATATTGATTTCATTGCAGAGGAAGAGAAATGGAAAAATAAAATGATAAACTTTACCAGTTTAGAGAAGCTATTTAATTATTGGGCTATTTATCTTCACCTTAATCCTGGGTAAAATTTATTGGGCAAAGTCCCTGGGTTCTGAAATTCCTGGAACCTGACTGTCTTACAAGGGGGTAGCCCTCTCCTGGGATTTCTATGATATTCTCTTTTAATTGTTCAGATTGATTTTTTTTTTCTTTTTTTCTTTTCTTTTTTTTTTTTTGGCCAAGTCTGTGCCGGAAAAAAGACTGTATTCTGGCATCTGCCAGAGAGCGACAGGAGAAGCAGAAAGGAAGGAACTGTGGTGGGTGATAAACAGAGGTATTTGTCTAATAAACCTGAAGCCTATTTACTTAAAAACCTTTCCAGGAGCAAAAATGTTCTCAGGCAAATACTGCTAAAGACCTTTGTGGCGTTGTAAGGTGAAGGCTCCACCCCGAGCTCGCTCAGGACTGAAGTGCTGCTCGTCAGCGCTGAGTTATTGCTGCCAAGAGGAAGCCCAGGCAGATTGCTGCCCTCCCAGGGAGGGTTTCTGGGATGTGGTGGGTGAATGTTCCTGTTTCCTCCCAGTACTGGAGGAAAATTTCACCTCTCTTCTCCAGAAAATTCTGGCATTGTTGGTTTTGGTTTGTTTTGGTTTTTTTCCTGCTTTCGAGCCCCACACATCTCTCTCTCTCCCAGCAGGTCCCTGACCAAGATCGAGCCTTCATTTTGGTGCAGGGGTGGGGATGTGGCTCCAAAGAGGGTGGCTGCCAGATGTCACCTGTGCCCACACCCAGCGAGTCACTGCTCCAAAAATCAGGGGTTTTCTCTGAAACTGAATGTGGCGGTGCAGAAGAGGGGCCGGTGCGGGATGAGTTCACATCCAGGGCTGGTCCCACCACAGGAGAATGGAGGATGCTATGATGCCATTTTTAGCCTTGAAAGGTGTCAATCTGAATGAGCTTTGCTGAGTTACTCAACCAGAGAACGCTGTTTGCCAGAGGGCTTATAAGTTCCTCAGCTCATAAAAGTGCTTGGCCAGCTGCCGCACCCGCCAAAGGGCTGGAGAGGGCATCTTATGATGAACCCCCCCAGCACAAGTCAATCGTTAACCAGGGTGAAGCCAGATCCTGAAACAGAAGCCAACCAGGATGCACATGGTGGCGGGCAGGGTTGCGGGGCTGGGGCCAGCTGCAGTGGCAGGACCACAGCCAACGCGGGATGTGACGCCTGGAAGTGCTGCCAAGGAAGCCAGGAAGCAAAGGGCACAGGCTGATTTCGATGGCTGCTGCAGGTACATCCCTTCCCCCTGCCCGCCACGGGGCTGACAGGGCCCATCCTGCACTCGCCTGCCAGAGGATCATCACCCATCCGTGGCTACCACCGATTCGGTCTCTTGTTCTTTTATTTGTTGTTGGCAGCCGCTTGCCCAGCTCTCTGTACATGTCACTGAGCCCAAAGCTAAATCACTGCCAGCTTGCCTCTCCGGTGAGGTTTCCCCAAGCAGTGAATCGAGAGCTGTGGCAGCGGTGAGAGATGGAGGGGAGCGATCGCATCCCCTCCGGCATGGGAGTGGTGGCCAGCAGCTCGGTGGCCATCCCTGTGCTGCGGATTGCAGGCTGTACCAAAGCCGTCCGTGCCAAAACCCCAGGGCAAAAGGAGGGACACTGGGGGCTGGCAGCAAGCTGGCTGCTGGGAAGAGGCTGAAGGCCCAGGGGCAAGCGTGGGCTGTGCAGTTGTCCTTCCACTGGGCAGCCGCGGCAAAGGGCTCTGGTTTTTAGTGATTGCACATACGGGAGGACCTGAAATGCATTTTTGGCAGCTTGCAAAGCCCTGGGTGCCAGCACCCCGAGGGCTCCCGGTTGGCAGCTGCGAGGTGTCCCGGCAGTCAGGGCTGTCTGCTGGAGCGCTGCATAGGGAACACCCTGCAAATCCATCCAAAGCCATGCTAGATACAGGGGTCTGACCTGGACCGCACATCACGCAGCTGATTCTACCACATATCCCATAATGGGTGGAAACGCGGACTTAACCCTTGCTGTTAATACAGGTAATTCGTTGATTCTGTCTATGAAATCTGCACAGCTGCACCCCGCAGAAAGGATGCCAGCACATGGGGTCTCCCCTTCACCTCCACGCTGTGAGAAGGAGGAACAACTAAACCCCTCCCTGTGTAACCCTGCCAGCAAGTCAAAAGTGCTGCGGAAAGGCATTATTCCAGTCATGCTCTAGAAACCCCATTTCCGTGAGGCAGTGGGGACGGGACAAGCCTACCTACCTCTCAGCGTCCCAGGCACGCCGTCCCTCTCGGCAGGCTGCGTGGGTGTCGGGGCATCCCGGTGAGCTGGTGCTCGGCGGTGTGGCTGCCCGGCCTGGCATGGCCTTTCATGACTCATGGCACCTCCCCAAGACTTACCTCGCTTCCCGGCACGGGGCTGGGCATCCCCACATGCCGCCCAAAGGGCACAGTGACCGGCAGCGGCTGGGAGCAGTTGTCCCACGGGAGGGGGGGGAAAAAAGTCACTGCTGTGGCTGTGAGCTCAGGCGTTTCCTTTGGAGGTTTTCCCCGCTGTGGCACTCCCTTTTTTGCCGTATCAGAAGAGGAAAAACCTCTCCCAGGGTGGGCACCAGCCTGACCCCTCTGCACTCGCACGAAGCCAGCACACGGGCAGCGTGGCTGGCGGAGGGCGCTGCAACCGGCGCAGTTGGGCTCGAAGCCAGGACTAGCGTCCCCCAGCACGGGGCAAATGCAGAATAACCCGATCGGGCGGGTTTTCCCCCCCCAGCTGTGCTGTACGTGTGCGGGCTGGCCCCGTGCGCTGCTTCACTGCCTCTCGTTTGCAGGAGGCTGGAGGTTCCCTTCTCAAATAAGCATTTATTTATCCACCAACAGTCCTGAACTCCAAAGGAGTCCTGAGTTAACTGTAGTTACGGATTTAGGCCTTTTTCTTTTTAATCATTTATTGTTATTATTATGTTTCTGAAGGAAGAAATCACTCCCTGGAGACTCCAGCTCCGCAGTTAGCACTAGAGGTTCTATACATTTTCCAAAGCTGAACCTCATTTACCTGGCAGCTGAGAACAAAAGCATTCCCATTCCTTTTTCCTTTTTCTTTTCCACTCCCATCACTTAGGTGAACCAAACGGCTTCTCTTGGAGCTTTTAAAGCAATTTTCAGCCAAAAGCCAGCAGAGGAGACCCGGGGCCGTGTGGCGGGGCTGCCTTTGGGACTGCAGCTTGTGGAGGGCTGGAGCAGAGCCCCTGTGGGACCGACACTGCCCCGTGGGATTTAGTTTAATACCTGAGGGTGCTCTCTGCAGAAAACTCTGCACTGAGCTGCTGTTTGCCTTCCCCCGGTGCTGTTCCCGGGGTGCAGGATGCAGCTGAAGTGCTGGGAAATCGCAGCCTCCACACCGAAACCTTCCAGACGGGGAGCAGGAAAGCAAACACAGGCCTGGGCTTTGGATTGGGATAATTATGGCCCTCGGAAGGAAATTTTAGCTGCAGTGAGAGTCAGGGCTTAAACAGCGCAGTCTAAATCAGAAACCTCCCTCTCCGGGGAAATATCCTTACTATTAGTTTGTTTAGCTGCTGGCAATAACTGGCTCGGCTCAGTAACGAAGCGCCCCAAGCCCCGGCGTGCCGCAGCGTGCGTCTCTGCTCCGTCCCCCCGCTTCCCCACAGCAAGGGGCTTGTAGCACCCTAGGGGAGGTCTGTTTTGTGATGAGTTTGTCCTCCTGCTTCAAGGGACCCGAGATCCCCTGGGCCGTCTCCGGAGTTGGAGACGTTGCTGCTGCTTTCAGAGGAAACAAGCGAAAAAACCATCAGTGGGGCTGGGGAGCCTCGTCATCCCAGTGAAGAAACCGTGCGTGAACAGCTTCTGCTCTCTGCAACTGCACGTTTCCCCGGCTGTTTTCCCTGAAAACACAGAGGAGGATGAGGAGCTGTGTGCTTTTCCTGTGGGACATGGCTGCAGCAGAGCCCAGGGGGAGCCCTCCTGTCCTGTCCTCGTGCCCTGGGGTAGCTCAGGTTTTTCCCATCCACTGTGGCATATGGCAGAAAGGTTCTTTTAAATCACACATAGCATTAGTGAATACATAAAGTGGTGGGAACAGGGCATCAGCTTGGGCTCGACTTGACAAATCATTAACTTGTGCAGTGCAATGGAATTACATCAGTCTCATCTGCAGGCTCCCCTCGGGAGGCTTCTGCAGGATACTGAGAAATTAAGAAAAAAATAATAGATGTGATATCAAAAAGCTGCCAGGCTGGGGAATGAATAATCTGTGGTGCAAAGTCACCGCACTGCAATGAGCACCATGGCAGGATCGGCGGGAGCGAGCTGGTGGGTGAGGAGCTGCTCTCCCTCCTCGTCCTCCTCATCCTCGTCCTCCTCCTCCTCCTCCCTCCTTGTGCCAGTGACGGGCGCAGGGGCCCCTGCAGGACCTCACTGGGTGGTGGTGAGTGTTGGGGCGCTGGTGGCTCCTGCCAAAAGCCCCAGTGGCTGCAGGACTGTCCCTCCCAGGAGCTGTTTCCTATGGGAGCTCAGCACCGGGAGGAGGGTGCCTGCTGAAGATCCCTTGTCCGTAGGGTTCCGCAGTGCCCGCAGGGACACGCTGCTTTGCAGGGAGATGCTTGCCGGGATAAATTCATGGCAAATTCTCTTAGGAAAGGTTTGGCCACTGCCACTTTGCAAACTTTGCCCTGAGAAGTGCTGTGGCTGTGTGGTTTCAGATTGCTCGTGCCAGGCTAAACCATGTACCGCAGATGTTAAATGTAGCACCTTTAAAAGGAAACAGTCTTTTGCTTCTCTGTTTATCTAGTGTTGAAGCGTACGTGCATTTCCTGCATGCCATCTGCCATCTGGGAGAGGGCGAGGGTTTCCCCTGCATTCCACCTCCCCGCCTGCATCACCGCGGGGGATTATTCACCCACCGCAGCCTGCTCCCGGACTCACCTCTCCTTCCACTTTCGCACAGGTTAACAAACAGCAGCATTTCATTGACCAGGGAGTGAATCACACCGCCACACTGACAACCCATCCCGCAGGTCTCACCTGCATCCCAGGGACCGAGCACAGCCCGAGCATCAGGGGGAAACGCCAGCGGGGTTCCCTTGTGCCGGATGGGCTGGAAGAAGAAATGCGTGAGGACAAAGTTTGATAGGAGGGATGATAGCGCAGTATTGGACAAAAAAGGTGAAAAAGCAGTTTCAAAAGAGGGGAAGGGTGGTGCTTGGTTGGCAAGGGGGTTTGGTGTGCTGGGTCTCCCCCGGCAGCACGGCGGTGCCGGCTTTTGGGGGTGCTGTTGTGTAGCGCATCCGCTGCGCCCGCTGCAGCCCTGGCAGCGCAGCCCACTGACGCCGGCTTTGCCGCTAGGAGAGAAAAATAAATAAGGGAAATCATAACCGCTTTTACCATTAGAAAAGAAATCAGCTCGTGCAGCGCTAAGCGCCCAGTCTGTGAGCCCAGTGCAGCCAATCTATTTTTATTGTTTTGCAGGACTCCTCTGCAACCGAACGATGACAAATACCAGGAATTAGCGGAGTGTAATTACTCCGTATTAGCTGAATTCACAGTATAGACACAGATCATAAACAGCCATTGATTATTCCTAATTTCCCATTTTTAGCATTCTGAATTGCAGCAATTATGCCTGTCCGAGGCAATTATGTTCTCTTTCAGCCTTTCGGGTCTCCAGTCGCTGCCCTTCCTTTAAGATACTTTTTTACTGCTGAAAAAAAGGACATTTAACACAAATCCTTCCCTACTTCTACAACAAAATGCCCCCCCTCGTCCCCCCCCAGCCCTGGTCCTCAAATCCCTCTGGCTCTGCAGGCCAAAGGTTGCTCCTTTTGCTGCCAGCTGCTTCAAAACACAGAGAGGTGCCCAGTGTGATCTGTAACCCCTGGGCTAATTTCACCCAGGTTCGTTGCAGAGGCAATTAGCAGCCCCGGCTCTCACTGCGGGTGTCGCAGGGATGCCCATGGGAAGGGGCCTGGGCAGCACCAAAGCGCAACGTCCGTCTCCTGTTGCCGGTTGGTGCCATGCAAGCATCGCTCGTGTTTTAAGCACCATCTCTTTTTCAAAGCATGGTTGCAGGCCAGGACATGATTCCCAAATGCTAATTTGCGCCTCCGGTGAAATCGTGCTGGGGGCCTCTGTCTCCAGCCCAGTAACGACTGCGCCCTCCCCAGATAGGATCTTTGAGAAGGGCTGGTAGACCTCAGTATTTGCTTGTTAGAGACTACAAGCACTATTAAAAAAATGAATGTAGATATAAATTATTAATATTTGCATGGGAAATTTCTAGCCCTATTAGTATCATATCATTAAATTTGTTTCTTATGCACAGGCAGTGATTTCATTACAAAGCGTAGCGGAGCATAATGCCAGCTCTGCAACACTGATTCGGTCAATTAATGATGAGAGGGGGAAAGATCCTGTCATTTACCGATGGAAGAGCCTTTGGGACTTTTCCTTTTGCTTTGCCCCTAGTAAATACCGGGGGATGGTGGGCGGCTGCTACCGGCCACGCGCTGCGCTCACAGATGTGCTGGGGTGTTTGGCTGTGCCCCCACCACAGGCCACGGGCTCCTGAGTTATTGCAGACACTTTGGACTGACCCACACAGCAATTCTGGCATTTTTCTCTAGTTTGACATGATTTGCCCACCCTGGGCTGTGGCAGTGCAAAAGGGACGAGGGTCCGAGACGCCTGTGGTCCGCTGCTGCATCGGGCAGGGAGTTATTTATTCCAGGCAGCGGCTGCAGCCACAGAGCAGCAGCAGCAGCAGCAGCAGCAGCAAAAGGAGTTTTTTATTGCACCCATTCCTAGGACACTGAAGAAGGATTATGCATGCTTCCACCACGCCAGCTTTTTATTAGATTGCAGGCAGGGGTTAAACTGATCCTTGTCAGCACAAATATAATGCCCGGGGTGATGGGAGCAGCATAAATTGAGGACAAGAGGTGGCGGCTTTTACCGTGGCTCTCAAGAATGCTCTGCTGTTTTACTGCATCGTTTGCTTTTTAATTGGGACATTTCCCTCTGGCCAGGGGATGTCTTTCCTTTTTTTGCCAATGAGGTGCAATAAATAAACGGGCTAAGACACAGACTCTGAGGGGAGGTGAAGTGCAGAGGGAGATCAGTGGCTGCACCAAAGCCCTTTGTATCTCCCCGGTTTGCCACGATGGCACCGATTTTGGTAGAGCTGCCCCAAGCTGGGGACACAGGGGCTGTCTCGCGGTGACGAGGGGTCTGCTGTAAGACAAATCACACAGGTGCTTCATCTATTTGTCACCTCCTTTTTTCCAGAGTACTCACGTGTTAGCAGGAGGAAACAGTCCTTGGTGCTGGGACACTAGGGTGAGATTATTTCTGGCCAGTTCTGATACGTCTGTGTCATTGAAAAGCAATAGTTGAAGGAGCATACGGTAATCCTGCGCACTGGGCTGGCCAGATTTGCTTACCGGTTGGTTACAGCAGAGCAGGACTATGGGAATGCACCATCTGAATGATCCAAAACTGCTGCTATTTGCTGTAATTAGACGGAGTGCGCCATTACGGGCTGCCTCACATGGGGAACAGCAGTGGGACACATGGTGACATCCAGCATGCAAGCCTGCGGGTGGGGACGTGGCCTGGGGGGGTCAGACACTGTCTGGGCCCTTGTCTGCTCTCCCAGCCCCTGGGGAAGCTGCTGGCACCTGGTGCTGGCAATAGAGGTGGCAAATTGCAGTAAAATATATTGTAGTTATTGACAGATGTATCTTTTCTGATTTGGTGGATGATGTAGAGCGAAGCCCTCGGAACCGACCCACCATCCTCACAGGGACTCCTCTTTGGGGGAGAGCACTGCATCCTTGTCAATTTTGCGTAAGCAGCCCATGCTGGTGTGAACACCACCCCTCGCCACAAAGGTTAGGCGGGGGATACGGTTTCCAGCTGCAACACTATTAAAAAGACAACATGTACAGACATCTTGCAGAAAACCAGAAAAGCCACCTAGCTGCAGTTTCCAGGTACAGGTATAGCTCTTTGGGACCGTGGTGAATTGCCACGCTGCTCAGATGAGTAAAGAAGTGTGGGTAAGCAGGGAAACCCACCGGCATAGGTGGTAGGTACCTTGGAGCAATATAACAGCCCTCTTGCCTTCGGGAGCTGCCGCACAGCCTTGGGATTTGGAGCTGAAGCCAAAGTGCATTGACTCCGGTGTCGCTGAACCTGGTTTATGCTAAAGCGCAGCCTCAAAGCCTGTGGCTGCCAGTGCGGGCCATGTGCAGCTCCAAACCCTGCGTGCTGCGGGCGTCTGGCACACGGCCACCCTGGCTTGGGACTGCAAGGCAGCTGCGGGGTAAATAAGGTACTCATTCAGCTGTCCTGTTATCTTTATTTGCCTACAGTAGTAGCTGATTAATTAGATACCTTCTACCCCCACTCCCCCAACCTCCCAGTGCTTGCAGCAGAGGAAATCCTGCCTTTGTGCTGCTAATGGACCTCACCGATCCAGTAAACCATTACAGTGCAGACAAAATGTCTCTTTAAAAAGTGCGATAGAAATTAAACCTCTCCTCTGAGAACAAAGCCAGTGGAGCTTTTTGCATCTACTGTTTTTGTTGTATTCTGTAACATTTGTAAAGTAGATCACTTTTATCGAGAGAGCCTATCTTTTCTCCCAAGCTGTAATTCCTAGACTTCTTAAAGAAGATTTCTGCTCACAAAGGAAATAAAAGATAGAAATAGGATGCTCTCTGACATTTGAACACGCTACTGAGAATCTGAATTAAAAGGAACAAACTCTGAAAGTATCATTTATACAGCAATCAACTTTAAAAAGTCACCATCTGCTAAGAGTTACCACCTGGTGTAACTGTGTCTTTATTGCTAGACAGAGAATAGGAAATAACTCAGGGAACTCTTCTGCACCCGCTGGGTTTTTCTTGGTGCCGTACACACACTGAACTGCGGTGGCCGGTGTGCCGCGGGGTGTGTGTGGGGGGGCCTATTGCAACTCTCCTTTTACTCCAGCTCACTACAGAACATAAATCTGAATACAGGTGCCATTAGGAGGAATGATTTGGGCTTGTTAAAGTTATAGCATAGTGTCAGCTTTTTGAAACGTCTGAAGGGCAAAAGAAATGACCAGACCTCGAACGAGGGACCTGGCTTGGGTTTATATATAGAAACCTGATTTTTTTTCTTGTTTGCCGCTCACCTCCTTGCTGTCCCCCACCCCAATGACACTTCCTGGCCTCTCAGAGCCCCTTCTAGTTTTGCCTTCCTATTTCATCATAATTGATCATAATATTATAAAATTCTTTGCCCTGTGCAACTTGACTAGTGCTCACCTTGCAGTTTTTGGCCTCATTTTGGTCTTCCACTGCTCATAGTCTCCTAGAAAGGTTGTGAACTTTTTGATAGAAAAATTTTCCATCAAATTTTGTGTCTTCCACCAAGCCCACTCTGTGTTCAGGTGATGCTTAGCATAATTTAATCCTCTCTGCTGCTACTGCCCAGTGTTGCTCGCTCTGACAGCAGTCGTGATGGTTTCCCTCCTACCTCTCCATGTACAAGACTCAACTATGGCAATACAACTGTGCGCACCATTTCAAGTCTTTGGTTTCTCGGAGTGAACTGAGAACTGAGCTACATTCCCAAGGCATATCAGCTGAAAAAGCACAGAAACGCTTGTGCAAGTTATTTCTGCATTGTCTGCCTTGAATTTTATACAACAGCATCAGATGCTAGGAAGCTGCAATGGCTTTTTCCCACCACGTTTCCCATCACTGTGCAACGTTTATCATCGTTTGCTTGGGTCAGAAGCAAGGAAGTAAGGCTGGGCCTGAGATGCGAATAATAAACATGGTGGGAGAAGCAAACTGATGCCCAGTGGTTTGAAATGAATGAAGGAAAAAAACCGCATACTTGCAAGTTTCCCTTATGTCTGTCCTGTCACCAAGCCCCATCGCCCGGTGCTGCTGAGGTGTGTGATCGCGTTTTGAGCTGATGCAGCAACACAGACCATGTCAGGCAGTGTATTCCTCTCCCCTTTCAGGACTTTTTAGCCTCTCATCCCCATCCCTCTGTGTCCTGTCTCCTTTCCAAAGTCTTGTCCTGTTGCAGAGGCTGAGTCAGTGATGGTAGAAAGTCTTTGGTGCCGTGTTGCTTTGTGCCTGGTGGGGAAAAACATCTTTTGCCATCACCCTCAGTTTCGCATTCCTGTGTGTTTGTAGCATTGTGCTGGGCTTTGGAAATGAGAGTGCCTGCAGTCCTTGCTGACTTGCTTTAAGGGTTTTAATTGCATTTAATCACAATGGTCTAATTAAAGTGTGGAGGCTTTATTTGAGGGCAGTTAATAGATATATTAGTTAAATTAATTGTGGTTTGTTGTGTACAGACATACCCTTGGTTTGGCAGAGGGGCAGCCAACACAAGCTCTGATGACAAGTATTTCCAGCCTGACCCGTGGGTCTGGACTACCTGAACTCCTGGGGCTTGATGGACAGTGTTGGAAGATGTGGACCTGAGAGTGTCTTCTGCTGGCGTTCTATCACCATCACCACTCATATAACCTCATTAATTGTGAAAAGCTGAATGGGAATCTGGTGTGAAGCACATAACCAACTTGCACAGGGGCAATTGCCAAGTGCCAAAATGGTCTGTTCAAGTTTAAGCTTTAAATTTTTAAGCTTCTTTTAAGTAGGGGATAAACTTCAGGAAGTCTCAGAAAGACTGCCTTGAAGGACACCAAATAACATCTCTATTTTTCCCTGTAAATCAGCTGTCTGGGGAATCCACGTTACCATTTCATTGGTGACCTGCTTTGGATTTATCACCAGGAAAAATCGACATGCACTGAATTGTTTATAATCCTTCCTCAGACAGAGGGGCTGAGTGAGCTGGGATTTTGTTTCTTTGTTGAGATGAAATGTAATTACTTTATGGGGTTTGCATGGTGTGTTAAACTCTGCTAGTATTAAAGCGTGATACAAGTTATAGAACTGTGCCGGTTGCTGGAGATTTATGGAATAAAAGGTGTAATTTCACACTTCACTGCACTTTATTTTGAAGTTGGATGTTGACGTGCTTTTTAGTTGTTTAGATGTGTTTATTTAGCCTTTACTCTTGGTTAAGACAAGTCCACTGAGTGATTTGATGAGCGAGAGGCTGGAGTTGCCTTCCTCACTTTCTGAAGGAGATGCCCGAGAGAGCGGGAAGCCCCGTGCTGGAGCCCCGGCCCCAGCGTCCCTCGCAGTGAAAACTCACCAACGGTTCAAGCATTATGGTCTTAGAGGCTGAAAAGTCTTCTGTCTGCTGTATTTCAATAGTTTGTTTTCCCAATAGGTTTGCTGTACACAGGAGGATATTCATCAGCGATGCAGTTCAAAGCCATCACAGCAGCAGTTTGGTCCGGGAGGGAATAGCTGATGCTACTAAAGGAAATAGTAAAATTTGCAAAGGTGCAAATAACTCCAGAGGTTTTCAGGCCAGACTGGCCGAACATGAGGGGCACTTGTGTAACATACATTGAAGAAATTCCCTCATGACTTGAGGCAGTGCAAGATGCTGTTCTCCCATCAATAAATGGCAGTTCTAGAACATCCAAAAGCTCACTGCTGGGCTCTCCTTACAGCTGGTCTCCCGTGTTTGACTCTGCAGACCTGGTGCCAAAGCTATGACTCACAAACACACACACACACACACACTCTCTCTCTCTCTCTCTCTACACATGCATCTCTTTGAAAACTGCGTGGCTTTAATATCCATTAACTTCTATGTAGGGCAGCACCACGACCAGTTCATTTTTAGGAACGATTCCATGTGCCATCTGGTACTGCTGGCTAATTGCCTGAAAAACCTCTATAAAGACATTTTTTCATGCAGCTCCACAAGAAAAATCTGGCTTTTTTTTCCCCACCTTTCTTCACACCGTCAACAATCACCGAGTATCCATCCAGGAGCTGCGCGGAGAAGTGGTGCAGCTCCTGAGGCAAACTGTCCCCACCAGGCAAGAGTCAAGGCTTTTGGGCTGCCAGGGGTCCCCCACCACAGCTCTGCCATCCTCAGGAGGGGAAAGTGCTAATCCGGACTAAAGACACTCATATTTCTTCAGCTCATGAAATCCAAACACCTTATGCTGCTCGCACTGTGGTGAGCTGCTGTTTTTAACACCTCAACAATTCTTTCCCAAATAATGTAACTTTTAAGACACTGTCAAACTGCTAATGAATAACTGATGTCCCAGCACATCAAATACGTGTGTTGGGGAGCAGCGCTGTTTGCACCAACGCTGCCGGCTGTGGCTGCACGGGTGCATCAACACGCAGCACACCAGGTTCGCACCAAATCATCTCCCCCAGGCTCAGCAGCGCCTTTGTCCTTTGAATGATTTTCCCAGATATGGCTTTAAACAACTCTTCCAGGAGGAATGCCTGCTATTTCAGGAAATACTCTGCTTTTGGACAGGGTTGACTAAAAAAAGCTCATATCCAAGCAATCGTTGGTGAGCTTCCAGCATGTCTCAGCCGTAAAGCTTGAACACAAGGACATCGTTCCTGGAAGAGCCATCTCATAACGCAGTGCTGGAGAAGAGTTACAGGAAAGGGCCACCGACACTGCCCTGTTCCCGGCTCTGCATCTGCAGGAAGACAGCAGGGTAGGCGACAGCGAGCAGCTCCCTGGCCCTGCGAGAGCCTTGACTATGCCTTTGTACAGCGTTGTGGGGCTTTTTGCCCACAGGGGTAGGGACAGAGGGGCTGTCAGCGCTGCCACCCGGCCACCAGCACCTCCTCTGTGGTGCTGCATGTGCGGCCGAGCAGCTCCTCCAGAGCATCCCAGGGCTCTCCTGCCTGGCCCACCGGCAGTCACACACACCTAGCTGTATAGGTATCTATACTGACACAAATCTATAGATACTCTCACCTGGCAGTAACTGCTGCGTCTGCCTCGGAAGAAAGGTGCCTGAGCAAATCCAGTACTGAGTTAAGCTGAACTGAAGCTGCTTTAAAATAAGGGGAAGAGCTCTGTGGAACAGGGACCGTGGCCACGGGTGAGCACTGTGCCTCTGGCCTTGCTCATTAGGGTGTTTGGTGCCTCATTACAGGTAATAAACAACCATTATTAATATAATTTTCATTTTACCCCACTGATTCCCTGAACTCATCAGCCTTTTCTGGTAATAGGATTCCTCCCTTGTGTCCTATTTTACCTGATTTAATATGACTTCATGGGGTTTATTATATCCTAGAAGACCTTAAACTTGAAAGGCATTACAATGCACCAGAAAAATGTGGCGGAGAGCTCTATGGGGTATGAACACACACAGCCCACTGGTGTGCTTCTGCCACAGGGATCCCTCCAAGCCAACCCACGCATGATGTGCTGATGCTGTGTTTCACAGCAGCATCTTGATTTTTACTATTTAATGAGGGCTCCCAACTGGTTTTTTAGAGAGTCTGCATCTATAATTATTTTCTTCATGAAGTAATTTTGGTTTCACAGGTAAACACCGATCTCGGCAATTTTCACTTTTAATATACAATTTGATTTATGATGAAACATCCTCTGCCTGATAAATAGGTATGTATTACAGCCAAGCCTGCCTGACACCCTTCCTCACCATGCATTTTTTCCACCCTATATAATAATCATCGTTCAGGGGGGAAAAAAGTTGCACCACATGCCTGAAGGCGGCCTCAGCATTTTAACAAGGTTTAATTACAACATTAGCAATGTGGGTGAGGCATCTAAGTAAACAAGCCATAAATCAGCCCATAAAATGAGCAAAATAAACCCCTTCCACCCACACTGACTGAAGATTGCACTGAACAAATGGTGTCCTGGGTGTTGCTATACGCTGATTTGGGACACCCAGGTTTGCAGACATGGGTGCTGTTGGGCTGGTTACAGCCACAAACGTCCCTGAGTGCTGGGTGTCCCCTCCTGTCTCCCCAGGACCTGGCTCTCCTGCTCTTGGGAATGGGGTGTTCCCACTCCCTTGCACCACCCGAGACCGAGGCTTTTCCCACAAGCTTGTGGGGTGCCAGTAGGACTAAGGGGCTTCTGTCTGCTTGGCTGCGGGCATTCATCAACCATTCATCAACCCACTGCAAACGGCATGGTTTTCCTACGGAAGTGGTGACAGTCTGCAACACACAGATATTGGTTTTTCAAGAGGAACTTTGGGAATTTCCATGGAGACGTGGTAGCAGGTGGCACGCTGCCCACGGGAGGGAGACTGGCACCAGATGCTCATCCAGAACCACTGTGGTCAATAAACCGTGAATTAAGAAGGATTTACATGATAGTCCGTGAGAGCTGCTTAAGAGTTGTTAGAGTATGCTCAGTAATCCAGTTACAAAAATATGCCAATACATGTGCTTGATAAAAGACTGTAACTACTTTAAAATATAGTTATAGGCTATTGCACAAAGGGAGAAACAGTAACTTAACTATTCACTGGCACTGAATGTGCTTGACTTTATCATGTGTTACAGCGATTTATACAAGACATAAAAACCAATTATCAAAAATGTGGAAGAAAAATTTAAAGCCAAATGTACAGCCACTCATTCTGAATGGTAACATGTTAATTCAGGGGAAGAGAAACATCAGCACTGCAAATGGAAAGGGACCGTTCAGCAAACTAGAATCTTCACTGGGAAAAAAAAAATCCACAGAATAATAATTATCCATTAGCTTTAAAATAACCTCCAAATTAATAGCTGTTTTCCTAGCATCACAATGTTGCACATTTTTCCAGAGAAAACAAATCTATCACTAAGTGCATTTGTATCTCTTATGCTTTTTATGTTCATGATTGGGTCAAAATAAAATCTTGTTGCAGCTAGAAAAAAAAGATGCCTTAGAAGAACAAAAGGTTATAATTCAGTCAAGGTTTCCTAATGGCACTGCATACCCACTGCAATGGAAAGAGAGCCCCGAGATTGAGTTAGCGGCTGAAGATTTTGTGCAAAATCCTTCATTGTTAGGGGCCTTGCCAGTTCACATTTATGTGGTTTATAAGGTGTCACATGGTTGTACATTTTAATCTCACGGTACGGAGTTTACAGCTGAGAGGACTGCAGAGCTGGAGGTATCAGAGGACCGGCAAGGGGAAGCAAATTCATGAATTACACCGTTATCCTTATTTCACTGGGCTGCTCCAGATGCACTGGAGCTTTTTGTGCGGGAACCTGCAAACACCTGTGGCTGACGCTTTCTGGGCTGGGGGTGCCCCGGGGTGCACACGGACGGGGTCTGGGCCAGCAGAGCCCGAGGAGGGGGACAGCGTGTCCCAGGGAGCGAGGCTGGGGCAGCAGCTCCCCTGGGCCCACCTGCCTTGCCGGGGCTGAGCGTGGCCTCCCTGCCACTAGCAATGGCAACACTGCCGTGGCTCAGCACCGCCAGGACTGTGCCTGGGGTTCAGTGTTACAACTCCAGCTATAAATTGGACTATAAAAGTCTCCTTCCCTTTTAAACAATGCATCAATAACTTCTAACAGTGGCAAAGTGTTCCCATGATTACATTCAACATGATCAGTGCACAAGGTAATATCAAGCCCCATGTTTCACATGGAGGAAGGTATAAATACCTTCTGTCTGTGTGTGCGTGCCTTGCAGGTGGCTCTGTTGGGGAAGTTGCAGCAGGAGACGGAGTGATGGATCGATGCGAGCTGACGTGCTCCCCTCGGGTGTCTCAGCACCTGGCGTGTATTGGCTTTGCTCACGAGCTGGAAGTTAACAGAAGACATCAGTAAAAGATGTGTCCTTTGAGCACCTTACAGAGCGATCAGAGATTTCCTTCTATTGGCACACAAGGATTTACAGAGCATATTAAATAAGGTGTAATGCACTGCAAGAAATCAGGGCACTGTGGAGTAATGTATCAACAGCACAATAGCTGCCAGGCACTCACCTCCAGCTCTGCTGCAGACACCCATGGGCAGGATGAAGCTGTTTCAGTGCAAAACATGGAGGAGTCTCAATGTTTTGCACAGGGTCGAGTGTAAAGAGTCCCAGCCTTGCTGTAAGGCTGCACAGAGCAGGGGAAGGGTCTGTTGCTGTAAGTGCCCCCCTTGTGAAACACAGGGACGTGTGTGCACACAGATGGCATGCCTGTATTTTACCACAGTGACACTTCAGACCAGGAACCTGCCCTCTCGGTTCACTCTCCACCTTCACCACTGAGTATTGCAAATCAATTGCAAAAGCGTAAGCAGCAGTAGCAGTTTGGCCCTGGTGGCACTAAGCACCGTCGGTGCAGGCCAGGCACAGGGCAGCTCTCCCTCCTCCCAGGGATTTACAGTTCCAAGTAGCAGAACAGGGCTGAAAACGCTGATCTGGGAAGGAGCAAACGGCTGGATGATACTTGGAAAAGTAGTGCTGTATTTCTGGTGAGAGGTGCCCAACCCCTCTCACTGCTATGCCATGATCCGCCTGTCTCTGAACAGAAGGCACTTACTTCAGCACTGAGGGTGATTTTTATCATAGCCATTGGTCTCATCCTGGCTCGGTCCCAGAAGACATGGGGATATGTTTGGGTAAAGACGCCTGGGCCACAAAGGGTCCGTGGTGGTGCCCAGGCTGTGGGCTGCACTGAGACTGTGGACGCACGTGCGCTGTGGAGGCTCTCCGGTTACTAGAAAGAACAAGGAAACCCAAAAGCTGGATCATCTTCTGGTATTCTTGTGAACATCACACAGCTCGCCCAGGCACTGGCTCTTTCTGTAAAGCAACTTGCCTTTTTTTTTTTCCTTCGGGAAAACAGCAGCCATTGTAATTTGGGCTTCACATGGATACACGGGAAATGCCATACAGGTATCTGCCAGGCTTTCCAGGCAGAATCCGTCTTACTGGTGTTGGAAATGCAAAACGCAGTGCCATCCACCTGCATAACAAATCTATTGACATGGTGGGATTCCTCCTCAGAGGCTCCTCTCAAACCCCAGTGAGAAAACAGCAGCCTAATGGAAAGGAAACTCCTGCATGGGACGTCTCCTGAGCTTTATGAATTCATTAGAAAATTACTCAGCACAATAATAAATGCATCCAGAGCTTTGCTATTTTACACATCAGGTGGTAAAACAGTAGCTGTGAATAGATTGCCTGTACGAGGATTTTTGCCTTGAGTGCTGCAGTAGCAGATGGCCTAATAAATATGCAGTGCTCTAAAAGGACGTTTGTAATTTGCGTGACTTAAGGTTTTTTGGTCTCCCACGCAGATAAAATGCACAATCATCCAATAAAAAACTTTTTAATAGATAAAAACCCTAAGTAGCGTAATGTAAACACCTTTTGAAGTACTCTAGCACTACCAGTGTAGTAACAGTTGTACTAGGAGCCTAGCTGGTTTTCTTTATGAAAAGTATTTTATTGTGGCTGTAGCTGGTCAGTGCAGAGGACCAGCTGTTGGCATAGCCCGTACCTCTTCTCTGGCAGTGGCCAGGGAAGGACATCTGTGAGGAGTGGGACAAGGACACACTGTCAGTCCCCAGGAGCACTCCAGACACACTGCGAAAGTAAAATTGCTTTTTAGTAAATGGCTCTTGGTAGCATTTTTCCTCTGTTGTTTTGCAACCACATACCTTTCAAACCTGCCTGCTCTTCAAAACTCCTGGCAAAAGAATGAGATAACAAAGAAAAAAGCCTGAGATCTGCTGAAGAGGCCACAGCTGCAGAGATGGATCATCAAATGCTCTGGCTTCAGCAAAATGTTCAGCCCCTCTGCAGCCATGCCGGACCGTCGTGCCGGATGCCAGGAGCTAACACCAGCTGTTCAGGTGCCGACATCTCCTTTTCTCTTGCAGTGATGAGGGTAATTCTGTGCAGAGAGGTTTAAGGGCACCAGCACAAGGGCTGCATGAGCAGAGGGATGTATCTGGGCCACATTTTGACAAAACTAGAAAACCAACCTTTATCACGAGCACCATTTTGGTGCCCTTAGAGCAAAAAAAGAGGTGTAACTGCTGGAGGCATGCTCAGCTGGGGCATTGGCCTTCAACTCACCTCCAAAATTGTCCCTCGGCTCTCCAGCATCACCTGCCTGGATCCACTCTCATCTGCCATGCACACTGGATGGCACAAACTTGGAAAGGGATTAAAAGCATCACAAGGTTGTTGATTCACTACTGATTTACCACAGGAACCTTCATAACAATTCTCACCATGTAGTTTAGTGTCCACAGATTATTTTTTCTCTTGAAAACTGTCAAGCTTGGAAACAGAACTGCTTTTAGAGTGGCATGAGAACAACAAAATACTGCTCAGGTCTTTGCATTGTGGGCTGCTGCATGTGACCCCTTGGGAGCTCACGGCTGTTTCTGGAGTTTCATTCAGGGCATTTGCGCTGGTTACAACGCCTGCAGCAGGATGCCAAAACATCACAGTCAGAATTACCTGTACAGCTGCTAACAAGCAAGTTAAACACCAAATAAGAAAAAATTACAAGTATTGTTGTTACACTTACATACTCCCATGGGTACCGTGAAGGCAAGCTTTCAGTTTATCAGGGAACTGAATTTAAATAGTTTTTTTCAAGGTGCCAAAAAAGGTGGCAGATAAGGATGCCAAGTTACTATAGTAACCACGAGAAAAGCGGTGATTATCAGCAATACCACATAGAAAAGACAGTCTGGATTGTCTTTTCATTTTACATGTAGCCCATTGCTTAAAAAACTAAGCCCTTTTCTAAAAGAAAGAAATACCATGGAAAAACAACTTGAATGTGAAACGTATTATGCAAAATTATTTTCAAGGATTTTTCAGCCTTTGCAACCTTGCCATTTGACCCAAAGTTTAGAAGACGTGCCCCTAAATGGAATGCTTTACGGCTGAAGGACAGAAGAATAATAAAACATGACTTTTCATGTTTTCTTACCTAGTAACCACCGCAGCATAGGGGAAAAATCAGTATTGATGTCCTACTGTAAGCTCCTTAGGACAGAGTATGCTCTTTGTTTGGCATAATGAGACTCACATGTACACACAGCACTTGGGTACAAGTGACAGTACTGCAAGATCAAAGATTACAAAGTCCTAGCAGCTGCTTGGAGGAATCCGTGCTGGCGCTCACACGTACCAGGTTGTCTGTGAGCTGCAACTCAATGCTGCTGCAGCCCCCAGAGATCTAGCGGCTGAAACCTGGTTATTTGGTTGGGCTTTGGAGAAAATCTCTGTAGATGGACCTAAGGCAGAAAGAATGAGAGAAATGAGAAGAATCATGCCAGCGACATAGAAACACACTGCTCTGGGCTGTGGCTAAAAAGAGTTTTAAAGATTTCTTTTTTCTCCTGAACTACCTGAAAGCTGGTTAACAGTGTTTTTTAGCAACTGGAAACAAAGCAGAGTTGTCTGGCACACCTCATGTGTGTAAGGAACAGAACATAGAAAGGCCTGAGAGACCAATTGATTGATTTGTGATCTGCTGACTCCAGCAGCTCTACCAAGCTATCTTCAATTCCTCTGTTTTCAATGCACATCTAAGAAACATTAATGAAGCCTTACTAAAATTTACTGCATTTCAAAATTTCTCTTGTCAAAAATCATAGCTGATGCTGGGTCTGTAGAAATAAATCCCTGCAGACAGTTTCATTAACCTGAAACTTTATTCCCAGACACAGCTCTATTTACCTATTGGAAAGCACGCTCTAGTGAGAAGTATGTGATTCTCATGGACTAAAACATTGCACACGACTGCTAGGAGCAAATCTCTGTGTTCTTCATCACTTGCCATAAATGCTGGCTTTGACAAATTGGCTAAACAAAAAGCATGCTGCGTGCCAGCAGTGCTTTAGTTCTAAGTTCACAGGATGATGATTAAGAAAAACATTGTGAGCAAAACTCACAGTCCTTGTAGCTAAGCCTTTTGTGCCACTCAACTCACAGGTGTTGTTCACAGCATTATGGCAATCAATCCCCATGGATGTTGAAGACATAAAGATGCTAACCAGAACACAAAGGGCAAGGATCCCAAACTGCTGATTTTGAAAAGCAGGACTTACCTATAAAATAGTACTGTGCTAATGACAGGAAAACAGTGGGTATCTGGACTTACCTATAAACCTGTCTGGAACAACACTCACCCTGAACCTAGTGTCTCTATCCACCTGCCTCTTACTGCATTAAAGGCGGGGATTAAGAGCGCGGAGTCTCCAAGGACTCCCTTTTGTCCACGCTTTGGATGTCCATTGGTACACTCTTATACGTGGCACATTAATGACTGCCTGCTGTGAAGCCAGGACAAGCATATCTACCACGACAGGCATTGGCAGACAACCCATTGGACCTTTGCAGACTTCTGACTCGTAAATAGCACACACCAGTTTGCCACCGTTTTTTTGTTGGTTGTTTTTTTTCGTGAAGTGAGCTGTTATCTCAGTAGCGTCAGTGACCCAGCCTGGATTCACAGTGGTGCTTTAGGACATCCAACCACTCCTGTGAGACACGGGGCTATGAAAGGAAAATTAACAATGCATTTTAAATAGCGCGTGCCACAGATACAGGGAGCACAGTCCTGATCACTAAATGATGCTGAAAAGAAAGTGGTTACATATGCACAAGCATGTACAAGCTAGCACCTGATTTTTGAAGGTCAAAATTATGATCTCATTGAACTTTCAAACTGATTATGGCATTAGCAAGAACAAGTATGAATCTTTCTGGGAGAAACAGGCTAAGGCAGGGTAAGTAAATCATCTCAACACAGTATCTGTCTTCCTGTGGTGCTATTCTCACTTGAATCAATTTGTGATGATATGTTTGTACCTGCCACAGAAGCCAAATACACAATCTGATCTTATGCCAAGTCACTATTAACAACTGCATTTTCAATTGATTCTAGGATATTCATTAACTGGAATCCATAATTACATATAATTTACAGACATATCATTTTAAATCACTTGCCAGTGAGCTTACTAAGCTCACTTTATGACATTCAAATACATTATTCTTAAAAATTCACTGAGTAATCAGCTTGCAAATAATTACAGTGAAATAGCACTGGATATAATCAAGTACATACTTAGAACAAGAATCCCCAGACAAGCCTATAGATGATTCTGCCATGTGATTTTGACATTCCCTTCAACTGTCTCCAGAAAACTGTTATGTACTGAACTGGTGGACTCCAAAGCTGTTCCACTAACCCAACTCCATTACAATGGAACTCCTTAGACTTCTTGTTTCGCAGGCAACCCCTGCCTGACACCTTTTCTTCAATACCACGTAGCTCATTTTTAAATTATTAATTTACCCTTTAAGCAAGCGTCCTGTTGGCTGGGGGGGACACTAGAGGCAAGCAACACTACACGGTGTTGTACACTACACCAGCGTAGCACACTACACAACACGCTGCAGTACACACACCCCTTGCTCTGGGGCTGGAAATGTCGGGCACTGCTTGGAGCCAAGTAGCACCCATGGCAATGCAGAAACATCAGGATTAGGTCAACTGGCTTTTAGCACAGACAAAGCTCAACACGTCTCCATGCCCAGTATTTTATTCATTTCATATGCTGATTTTATTTTCGAAGGCTATGTACGGTCTGATTTATATCTATGGTCTTTCTCCATGGTCAATAGGGATATTTTATGTACCATAGAAAAAAAAATTGCACAGCGACGCAGGCAATTTAAATCTCTAAGTTGGAACTTTAGGACCCTCACTGAAAACTGCACTGAAACCCAATACAGATGGGTTAAATAAATTACATTCTTTTATTGCAAGATGTAAGGGACAAACTAATATAAACATGTAAGAGTTGGACTCTGAGCACAGCTTCCCATATGAATCATATACACACCTTGCCTTACATGAAACAAGGCTCCAATTTTTGAGTGTCGAAGCAATCACTCTTACTGGTCTTCAGTCCTGTGTTAAATAAAGTAGACAGTAGCTGGTACTCTCAGAGCCTGCCATATGTATTCTGTTGTAGTCTAGATTTATAAACTGCCCATGCACACACCTTAAAGTCCACTGCACTGTACACACTGTACCACCCCACAGCTCTGACATCATCCCATTACTGTAGTACGCAACAGTAGAGAATTTCTTGAAGATGCGGAAAATACTGCTTTATCTGATGACTAAAGGGAGAGAGTGAGCTTATGAAACTGAAGCCCTTCAAACAACACACTGTATATCTTACAGTACAAAGAACAAGACAGCTCAGAATAAATTAAAAACACACAGTAAGTAATGAAATTTTTTTTTCTTATTTGAGTAAAACCATAATTTACAGATAAACACCACACACATTCTTGATTCAACTTTGTTTCCAAATAGAACCTTTGAATATTGGAA
Organism: Dromas ardeola; assembly: GCA_013398915.1. Taxonomy (NCBI): domain Eukaryota; kingdom Metazoa; phylum Chordata; class Aves; order Charadriiformes; family Dromadidae; genus Dromas; species Dromas ardeola. The sequence continues at coordinate 182,891 of VYZM01015080.1, forward strand.
ATAAATTAGACTAACAAATCTTAGTCACAAGGAACTTTTATGTTTTATGATTTTCCACTGCAATACAACTTAATACAAAACTATAAAAATAAGACACTACAAAATATATTAATTCATTTGCAAAACTATTGGTTAATTCAAGTTTTAAGTTACATGATAAATTATACAGCTCGGTCACACTTTACAAACAGTTAAAAGATAAACCTACTCCGAATACAAAACGACATCCACTCATGATCTGACTATGCCAATTCATAGTACTTCCCAGAATTTGGATCAAAGTAACAGTTCAGACATGGATCATACAAAAGAGTCAAAACTTCCTCATCTTCTTCAGCATTGAGGTCATCTTCACCTGTGTCAAGTGGGAAAAGTAAGAACAAATCACTCTTATTCGCTTAGACAATAACATGCAAATACCTTTCTGTCAGATGTGACAGAACGTCTCTTTAAGGTGTATAATCTTTTGACTTCTGAATTGTTACCTTAAAGATAACAGCAATTCACCTTTTCATTGTATTTCTGAAGACTTGTATTTAGTTGAGGTGAAATGATGTTAGTCAGAATTTGCTTAACAACTGGACTTTACAAAGTCCAATGCAGCAGTTCACCAGAAGTACCTTTACTGCTAGTGGATCAAAGTATCCCTAAGTGATATTTTTCTCAATGACCTTCTTAAACAATAAAGTTTTAGTATGAACAAAGACAGCCAGTGTGTACTTAAGGCCTGTGAGAATGAAAGGATTTGAATGTCTGGTATCCAATATGTTACCTAAATGTCCAGTACAGGCAAATCTGTACAAAAGAGCTTTCAGTATCAGACAGGAAATAAGATTCTTTCAGACAATAAAAAAATTTAAATCTAGGTTGTCTAAAGTTATTTAAAATGCAAGAATGTTTTCAGGTACTAGAAACGAATCCTTAGCCAAAAATACACTGATAAAGCCATATGGACTATTACAGATGCTTTATATATTGTAGCTCCTTTTCTAAACCTGTCTGTCTTTTGTATAAGCTAAATCTAAGTTATATGACCTACAGCTTTTTGATAGGAAATAATTCACAGTTGAACACAATCTGTATCCTGAATTTCATCATAAATGTTCATCTCATTCTCAGACTGCTAATACAAACCAAATGCTTTGTATGCCCTAACACTTCATAATAAGTAATGGCCTGTTATGCTAACAGCAGCAGTTTCACAACGCTCAGAATCTATTTACAGCCTGGATCACAGAACGATATATAGGTTACATTATCTAGAGACCAGAAAGTAGGTTGGTGCATTTAATGCATACAGAAGAAGCGTGCACTTTATCGTTTGGGAAGAGATTTCATTTTTGTTTCCCCAGTAGCATTAACAAATACCATCAGAAGGAAACCGTCTCTTACTGTAACCACAGGTAAAAAGGTAAAGCTAAATTGTTGCCCTCCTTGCTGTGGATCCTTCATCAGGCCCGGTAAGCTAAATGAGGTTAACTGAGATATTTTGTTTGGACAGCTCTCGGAAAAATGATGCTGTGCAGAAAGAAGGCATAGAACTGAACGCCTTTTTCTAGACTTCAGATCACAGTAAACAAGCAAATGGTATTTGTGCCTCATTCCCTATTCACATAGCCTTACATTTTCACCTGAAACCATGTTGTTATCTCCACTGAATTCTTCCTTTTATTATTTTGCTTCTCCCTGCCTATGCTTCTCTTCAAAACGATTCTCTTTTCTTCTCTCAGCTTAAATCTCATTCCCTTTCTGCCTCGGAACTGGCCTCTCAATATACTCCCCGGTTTGATTTAGGAATAAGAAATTCTTCAGACTCTTCAAGGGTGTACCTCTTTCCCTGTACGCCTTGAATTCATACCAAATCACAATTAGATTGCATCCAGGACTAGCTGGATTTATACCTTTATAGCAATAATTCCCCACATGTATTTTCATGTGAACGAGAACTCAGTTTTCTAGATGTATCTTATTTTTAAAATTAGGCTTCTTTCTTTTAACATCTCACAATATCCCCAAATGCATTTTAAGGCACTTCTAGCTGTCGCAACAGATTTCCAATGGCAACATGGAGTATTCAGTTTTGAACAGATTAAAAAAAAAAACATATGAAAACCTCACTTCTGTTCTTCTACTTCCTAAAAAGAAGCACTAACTAAATTGTCATTCTTCTACAAGACTCAACTAATGTGTAATGGTTGTGTTAGAAGGCATCTTTCTACTTTCAAATGGTATATTGGGTGCAATCTGACCATATGTAGGAATGAAGTTTCCATGGCCAAATTAATGGATAAACAAGTCACTTTCAAATAAAATTTCCATAGCTGGTTATGCTGCCACCATTCACACTTTTGGGTTGAAGCTGCTCAGGACTGCATGAAAAAACCTCTTGGCAGTTTAATTTGAATATCATGGTGAAAGCAAAATCAAAGCTTTTGTTCTTAAATCACTATAAAATTAAACAGTACTTTAGGCTAGAAAAGAACTTGATTTTAAATGAAAACTGAAGTCTGTGACATACATTATAGAGGGATGAGTATTTTTCAGTTCTGAGCTGAAAGAAGACTGAAGATAGTACCTCTGGATACCTGTTATATCAAATGAAATGCTGCCCCACTGAAATCATGGGAGCTATTGTTTTTATGGAGAAAGGTTTTTACTCAACATGTCTAAAACTGGATAACAAAAAATGGAGGAGGCATGTAGCAGCTTTTTCTGAACTCTGAAATAAATGTATAAATAACTGTGGTGTTACTTGGATTATGTTAACACTGTTTACATAGTCAACACAGTCTGCAGAACTAAAATAGTTTCCCTTTTCACAGAAATATATTTTCGCTGTATTCTAGGAAAATGGCTTGTAGCAAATTTCACTTTAAGATACATGGATCATATTCTGACCCTGATATAAGGTAACTACACTGGATCAGCTGTCAGCAGAAGGGATGCTGAAAAGAACACTGCTAATATTCTCTCCAATATGATCCTTGAACATTGAACTACTGTGCTCAAATCTGTACTTTAATTACGTACTGCAGGGTTACCAGATGACTATTGTCAACAGCTGTAGTCCAAGAAAGAAGATTGTTCCTTGCTGTGGTTCCTAGAGCACTATTTTAAGGCAAGCAAGAGATACAATAAAGTAAGTTCCAGAGAATTTATGACTCTGCCTTTGTCACTTACTGTGAAAACTTTCTTGTATGACTTGTTATGTCAAGATAAATGAAATTGTCTGTAAATCAGAAATATCAGTGCCCAATAAGGGAAAAATCTATGGAAATTTATCATATTTATGAGTCTAAATTTTCCTCTTGTTTGTCTTGTGAAACCCATTGAATAGAAGACTACTTCTTGTTACATCTCCCTATTTAACTATGTACTATGGACAGTGCAAATGTTAAGAACTGAACTACAGGGTAAAATGCTTTCTTAGAAATGAGTCCCCTTTCTTTCCCAAAGTTATGCCCCAACTTAAAGATTTTTTTCTAAATATAAGAAATAAAGAATTTTTATAAATATTCTAATACTATCTATTCTTCTTTAGGGATACTTTTAAATAAGATTACTATCTTGAATATGTTATGACTCTCTGCAGATTTTCAGTACAGATAATATGCTTTTGTTAACCTGTGATACCTGGAATACTGGTAAACTGCACACACACAAAATAATCTTGTGACACTTAAGTCACTTCCCAACATGAGAAATAACTTATTTTCTAATGTGATATCTAAAAAAAAAAAAAAGAAGGGAGTAGGTCAGCAGACTTTTCTGGAATGAATTTGAGCATTCAGTTTGTTGATTGGATCTGGTACTTAATTGTCAATAATAAAACAGTTATTTCAGCACACAAAAAACTAACCTCAAGTAAAGCGATAAAGAAGAAAAAAAAGTTTTTTCCAAAGTGCAAGAGATGTGCCACGGGACAAGACATATTTAGCACCTCTTTCAAAAATGATACTCTAAACCATCTAATTACTGTCATCCATCAAGATATTTTTAAACTAAGATATCTAGGAAAGCACATAGATTCTAATGTTTAATGGGTACAATCTGATTTGATAGGCATGTATTGTATGGCACTGCATTTTCACACATCACCATATTATATACAAAGATCTGTGTGTCATTTAATTGTATCTTTTATGTAATCAAAACCATGTCAGTTTTCTCCCAGTATAGTGCAAGGACATTATTTGCCAAAGACTGTAAACAATCAGAAAGGGAGGTCTGGAGTTCCTTGAAGATGCTGAATATTGTACAGATACCTCCTTTGCCAAACAGGCCTCCCCGACCCACAGCTGCTACGATTACTCTGCTGCTTCTCCGCTACTTTAATAGGGAAGCGTGTCTAGTAGTTCAGAAAAAATCTGAACTGTCCTGTTTGGGGAGGGAAGGTCATGGAACAGCTTTGTTGTTCTCTCTTATTTCCTCCAACCCCTTGGGGAAATGAAACTTGATCACTCCAACACCATTGCAGGTTTTTTGGAGTATTTGGCGATACAAAAGTTTCTGTGTAAAGTTATCAAAATTACAAATATCATTTGTATACATGAGTCAGAATTTAATTTGACTGAATAAAGGCACAAAAATAAGAAGTATGGTATATAGAGACTGTCTGTTCTCCAAACGTGCAATCATGGACACATGATGTAAATTATTTCAGCATAAAGGAAAATGAGTTTAGGAACAATTCACAAAACAGTTTGGAAATTCTAGTGTGAATAACAGAAGAAATCCAACAAATTCCCAAGTATACTTTTTAAAAGCTTTTAAAAGATAATAATCCAATTTTTTAAATTTACAGAAATTTTAGCTTTACTGCAGCAAGCCTTGGATTTCATAATACTAACATAAAAAAAGTCTCAGAGACCTATCACAAATTTATGTCCAACATGCCTTTAACTCAAGGATTATTGTCCAATTCTCTTTGGCTTACTTAGGACCCTTAAACAAAACATACTATTTGATTCTTCAAAGCAAGGTCCCTTCCTGACAGCAAAATTCTAGTTTGCAGTCATAAACAATTACAAATATACATTTATGAAAACATTCCCAATTTGAGGGGCATAATCCTTTTTAGACAGTAAATCACTGAGACATCTTCATCGCTCAGGCAACCAAAATACGCAGGTCAGATTTATGGGATTTCACATTGAATTGGCCCAGACTTGAAGAAAAATTTAGATATCCACCCCGTTTCCTAAGACAACTGATAAGAAAAAAGCGCATTTGAAGAAAAGAAGGTATTTGTTTTATTCTATCGTTGTTGACTTTCCAGTTTCAGCTAAGTTCTTTGCCATTCTCTAGGCAAACACAATTAATAAACAAAAACCTTTAGCACTTTAGGTGGTGACAACAGTCTTTACTCAGGATATCATACTGAGATTTCATTTAAGGCTAAATCTGAAATTCTTCTTCATAAGAGAGGTATCACTTACGTAAGAGTTATTTTGTTTCTGAATAAAAATGTTTAGTTTTTGCGTTCATTCTTTCATACATTTGCCATCCCCACTAGCATAAATTCCTTATTTTAAACAAATAAGATTCATTTTTCATGAGTTAATCCGTATTGAGCCAGAATGTTACAAAACCACAACTGCATAAATTATTCTTCTATCAGAGGCAAATAATACTGCACGGAAAACTCTGCTAGCTTGAGCTGAGATTAATGAATACGAGAACCTGGAACCAAAATGCAGCAGTATAGAAAACTACTATAGAAAAGGCAGCACTGACACTAAAGAAATAGCATTTAGAAATGTCTTTCTACCCAGGTCCTTTTCATTGTCTTCATAAATTCCTACCTGGAACATTCTGATTTGCTGAAGATTTAGTGTGCTCTTCCAGTTGTTGACTTCCAGGAATGATGGGGGGACTGAATGCGTTCAACCAGTCCCTGAAAAATACAAATCAAAATATCATTCATAAAAGCACAGTTTATGTTCCTGTTTATTCTAATTCTTTTGATTATTAAAAAAAAAAAAAAGAAAATTGCAGGTTGTCGAGTGTGATGAAACAAAATCAAGCTGGATTTTATTATTATAAAAATAAATTTTACAGTTAATACAATTAATTAAATGTTAAGGCGTCCTTCCTCCCTTAGCCTATTCACCTGTTCTGTTCACTCTAAAAATCTGTGTTTTAAGTTAGGTTTGCTCTGCAGATTTCAGCTGGTATTGCTCTCCCAGCAAAAGGTGTTCTGTAATCCACAGAGCTATGCTTTGAAAGCCTATGGGACTCATGAGAGTCTTTGTCTGAGGAATAAAAACTTGGGATGAACAACCTGTGTTTGACAAGAGACTGTGTGGGTCAATTTGATTAAAAATCCTTACACTCTCTAAGGAAAAAGGCTTAAAGACAACCACAAAAGATGTGCTTGGTTACCGCTGGAGCCCCTTGTAATAGCGTGACACAGCAAGTGGTATACCCTTCACAGTTTGGAAGGTTCGTGAGTTAGAGCTGAGCTTAAACACGAGATGGATGCCACCAACAGTGTGACACCAACTCAGTGGTCATTAACTGTGGGACAGCTGGTTTGTATTAAATAATTTAATATTTCCAGTTTAATTTACTTCTACAATTTTTCAATAGAGGGATAGAATTAGTGATCAGAACTGAGAGTAAAATACTAACGGTTTTCTTGTGTTTTTAAGAAGGAAACATGGGATTGAGTCAGGGTGTTATTGTTGATATTGGAAAAAGCTTTGTTAGGTAAGTAAGTATATTATAAACAATTGTTTATAACAATTTTTTATTGTTATAAAATGTGATATGCTATAAATAAAAAATTGTTATTAAGCATAGCATGATTTTAGTTACTGGCAAGACTATACAGTAGACTCATCACAGCTGTCACAGATCTATTTTGCTTCTGCAAAGAAAAAAATTTTGATGGGATCTTTATCATAGAGGAGGGAGCACGGACCTTCTTCACCCATTCAATTTAATAGGCAATTTATGTCTCTCCTGAACACTACTTTGTGATAGCTTTTAAAAATGATTTTCACATTATCATACATTCATGCAAAGTTCAATGTTCATTTCACATACACCACTTTATGATCCACTGTCTTTGATTGTTAAAGCTCAAAGAAAGGAAAACAGAACAGTTGGTTTTATTGTTATTGTTACTGCTTTTTACTGCAAACTGAACTGCAGAATTTTTCACTGAAAAGGTCACTCATATTATATTATCAATCAGAGAAAGATAGCCCTGGAAGGACACATCTAAGTCACAAAGTTAAGAAATTCCTTGTGCAGGTGACCACGACTGGTAATTCGTTTCATATATGAAACTAATCTCTGTACAGTGTGTGTTGCTGATGTTTCCTTAAGTTCCCATCTCTCCTCTTCAACGGTAAAGAGATATAACACATTAAAGCTCCCGTATAACCATTAACTAGACTAAATAATTGCAAATTAACACTTGAACTCAGAATTCGAGGGACCTCAGTAAATCATCTCATTTCGATTGATAGAACTATATCTGTCCTTTTTGACGACCCTATTTCACTGCAAGGCAAGGGGAATGGAAAGAAAAAGGGGTCTTTAAATTCCCCTATGTTTGCTTCATGCTGTTGGGAACAGTGCAGCTCTACAGAGTAAATTAAACTTGGTTTGGGGTTGATTCAATTTATGTCTGGCCATGGCTGTTCCAACAGCTGGCACAAAAGCATTATGCATGCAAACTTCTGCTAGAGGCCAGGGAGATCAGCCAGTGCTGCAGAGGTAACTTCAACATCCATGGCTTCCTCTAGAAGGGATGAATATTTCCAAAGCTTGACAGATTTCTTTACATTGCCAGACTATAATTGTCTCAACTCAATTGTCCAACACCAAGTAAACAGGTAATGTACTTCTACTTTCCGAAAAGTCTTGATGATCTCATGTAAGATTTGCTTCTGACAGAGAAATCTGGCAAGGCTCAGTCATGTGTTATAATTGCTAAAATATGCCAATTGCTTTTTTTTTGTTTGTTAGTTTTTCTGCTACTTCTGGACTTGTTATTGATTCCACATCATCTCCTGTTGGCATGTACGCATAATCTGGGGTGAATCAGGGGACAACCACCTATCTGTTTCCAGTCAAAAAGGAAAAAACTAATTTTCTGCCTCAGGAAACAGAACTGCTGGTGTAGAAATCCAGCAAGTAGTATAGTAGATTTAAAGGAAGAGATATTGAATTTTCCATCATTTCAACATGTAAAAAACATACTTCAAAATTTTTTTACACCATCATAATATTTTCACATACATGGCCAACTTCAAAACCAATTCTTCTCCTCTTCTGCAGTTCAGCTAATGCCAGTGACAACTGGTACAACTAACCCACACAGCAATATGCTTGCCTAGGCATCTCATTATTAGCACTCTCTGCCGTTGCTCACCATATTTGCATTCCGTGAATATAGCCAAAGACTTTTTGTTTACACCGAAGTTTCAAAAGCTTTTAGGAATAACAGTTAAATGCATGCTATGATATCTAATGGGATGGTAGAACATATTTTCCATTTCTGCCACTTGTCTGTGTGGCTTGTGCTGCCTCAGAATCAGCCAACATAAGCCTAAGACTAGAATCTGACCATGGTCATAGGATGTGGTCAGAAAGCACAAAGCATTTATCACTTACCTGATTCTCTACAATTGCACTGAAACGCAATGTCAGCAAAGCCAATCTCTTGGAGAAACTGCGGCAATTTTAGAGAAGGTAAGGAAGAACTATTAGTGCTAATCTACATCTCTGCTTCCCGAGCTACCCTTTCTTCCAAATTCACTACAGCTTTTTTAAAAGATGGTGATGTTTGAGATAGAGAACAACTAGAATATTTCTCCTAGGGAGAAGCAAAAGTGGTGCAAGAACAGAGGAAAGACATTGCTTGCTTCTAAAGAGAATTATCTCAGTTAGACCAATAAATGTAGTTAGAAAAGTAAAGAAGCTTTAGAGTATATATGCAGTTCTACAGGTCTGGCACAAAACAGAAGAATTTAAAGATAGGTGTTTTTCACACAAAATATGTATCAGAGAATTTCTAAAGAAAATAATTACTACCTGGAAAGCAGAGAGGCTGTTAGTAAGGAGGAAAGAAAGACAATAAGGCAATTACCTCCAATATAAAAGAAAGAGACAATTCATTTAGAGAACATCAAGGGAGCAAGGTAATCATGTGTCATTAAACCAGTATTTCTGTTAAATCAATAGCTCTTATCACTTGGGAAATTTATGAATTTTAGTTTGAAGTCTCGTCTCTGGAAGGTCTTCCTGAGAGATGAAGTCTGAGACAAGTAATCAAGACACTACAGTATGAGGGATTTATTGTTGACTTACTTAATATTATTTTTAAGGTTGAAATATTTTACATAATATATATTAAAAACTAGTTTATTACTTCCATAAGTTAGCAATGTCTAAATCAACTTTTCCTAAAATCTTGAAAAAAAATTTTAAAAAAATCTCATGTGTGCTGAAATCTTCTTGGACAAATTGCGGTAGAGAGTAAATCCTGGCAGCTGATTGACAAACTTCTGAGAAGTGGGTTTGCAGTGGTAATTCTGATAGATGCTGTGGTCTAGCAGTCAAGACAGACTTTGCCACAATGAAATCTACAGTTGCTTTTAGGAAGCAAGTAAAGTGTATGTGTGTGTGAGACAGAGTGTGTGAGTTAATTTAAAAAAACCCAAACAAGCAAGCAATAAAAATCCTGAAAAATTTTTAGACCCTGCCTAAAAGTAGAGCCCAGCATGGAGACAACGAGCAATGTTCTGAGAAATGCAGACTGTGGCCTGTGTTCCCATTTATTGTGTTTTTATTCTGACTGAATAAAGAATACTTTTTTGGGGAACTTCTTTAAGAAGCTAGTTTATCTCCTTAAAACAGAAAAGCTAATCACACATTCTGACCAATTAAAGACACTCTATTTATGCTATCAATGCCTCCAGCTGTATTCAATACAATCAACATGCAATAAACTATCTAAGCTTTCCTGATAACAATGCAGAGTATCGTCTTTTGACATTGTGAGCTGCATTGTATAAAGGCTCAGTATAGCTTCCACACATATTCTAAGTGTCATGCACCTTTAATGCTCATTATTCTCCACACCAAAATACAACAAAAACATTATATAATCTTGTTATATTATGGTCTTTTCTTAAAAAAATACTTTCAGAAAATAACTGACATATATCGAAATACCACATGATAGCTGAACTGTGATAGAAAGCAAAAGAATGTTTTGGACTTATAAACACCATTTTCAGTGTTATGACAGTATGTTAAATTTTGCAGAAAATGGCATCCATCAATAAAATCTGTTGAGAAAACTAGTGATGCTTTATTAAGTAGCACTTGTCACTTAAAATGTATCCAAATTATTACCATCAACAGAAATCTCAAGAATCAGAGTGTTTTCATTTAAATCTTAATGAACACCTTTGATACTTTGGTTTTTTTACAGATATTTCTGCTTTTTAGTCTATCCTAATGGCTGGACTGAAAAAATGGCAAATCTCTTAGTATAAAGTTTTTAACACTGCTGTGAATTGAGATAGCATACTTTATAGCATTTCTTCTGGATCAGATTTAATTTGTATTACATAAATCAATGGGATCATTTAATCCATGTTATTAACAAAATTAAAATACTTCGAAGTTTTAGCATGGTTTTGTCCAACAATCTATACAGGAATGAAAGGGAATACTCAAATTATTCAGTCAGCCTGGCAGTATACTTAAAAAATGCAAGGCAAGGGCTACACTATATTAAATCAGGGAGTGAAAAAACAACATCAGTTTTGTAACATTAAGAACATGTCAAATTGACAGACTATTAAGCATCTGAAGAGTACAACCAATGAAGAACACAAAAGATGATATTTAACCACATAACCTACTTAGTAAATCTTTATGAATACAAGAAGAGAACTGGCTCGTGCCTGAGGGANGCCTGAGTGATACTAAGAGGAGCACATTTGCTGAATTATTTTTTACAATGGATAATTTTACTAACTCTGTGAAGGGCCAGAGAATGCCAATGTATGAATCAAGAGTATAAATATATTTTTAAGGAAAAAAGGACCAATTCTTGACATCTTATGCAACTATCAACTAAAATTGCAGCACATACTTCTGTTGTATTAGTAATATCTAATACCACATGAAGGAAATTCTGCTGCAAATGCTCAAAGTGAGTAAGTAATACTTTACCGTGATCCACTGAACGCAAAGTGCCAGCTCAGATCAAAAGTATGGTTCAGTACAGCCCAAATATTCAATTCAGCTAAGATGAAGACCTATTTTTCTCACTTGTTTGGGTTTTTAATTATATCTATTTAAGAAAGGTTGTTAGAGACTAACTCAGTTCTCAGATAAATCAATAAAAAGTCACCTGGCTTTGTAACACTCCTCAAATATTCCCCGCTACGTCTGTTTTGGAGCATGCATCACTTGCCAGGCTCCTCTAGATTAGCAGATCTGAATTTTCAATTATTTACATATCTGCTGGACTTCATGCATATGTGTAACTTCATTAAATTAAATCAGATTACCTATACACATCTATTTGGGTTCTGCTCTGTAGTATATTAATGATGTATGTGTAATGGGAGGGTTTTTTTAATAGAGGTATTTCCATAGAAATAAACCCTTTAATAATAGTTTCAGTAGTGAAGCAAGGACTTATGAAGGCTATTAACAATAAGATGTGTTTGTGTTACGTACAAAATGCAATCATATTTGAAAAAATGTTGAAATAAAATTTCAGGTCCTGCCACTATGTATGTCTGTAATAATTCTGAAGTCATCTTAGCCTTAAATTGTCCGTTACTGTACCCAAAATGCTTCAAACAATGTCAAAGTTTAAAGTTCTTACAGAAATACGCCATAAACCAAGAAACATAAAATATTAATTTATACATCAATAACTGTTCAGTGCTACTCAGCTCCAAGTGGGAAAAACAGTATCTTTATAATGGAAAACTGAGTGAGTATAGAGAAGAAGAAGATATACTACCAAAAGAATATAGAGTATACTTATACATACAAATCAAGGATTTTTGAATGCACACTTTAATAAAAATCTTGAAAAATAACATAACTATACATGTCCACATGACTTTGCATGAATTGAAAGCTCTATTTTAAAAAGAAATATCCTAAGTATTTAAGGGCAATCTAGCAATATGTTGATGATTAAAAAAATGCAATCCATGAGCTACATTGTATTATTCTCCTGGAGTGTTATTGTAGTTTCAAAATATCATTAAATCAGCACAAACCAACAGTTATCATTTCCTGCACATTTTTCACAGTGAGCTGCATTCTGACTATGAGTAATCTGTTAATCTGTTCTTTGCCTCACAATCTGTCAAAATGACAGATTCATTCCATCCCTAATACATAATATCTTCATTTACTGTATGCCTTACTGGAACTTTCTTTTTTTTGCTAGCACTAAGATTTAGAAAATCATGAGCATATTTACAGAATGCCTTTTTCCTTCCTCCAAACCACTTCAGCAAGTCCTGCCTGCCAAGTACCATTCTTCTAATAGAGGCAGAGAGACTTCCTAAAAAAAAATAGATTATTTAATTTTCAATGAAATAGTAACTAAAAAAGAGATCATAAAAGTACAAGTGCAACTGTGCATGGAAGACCTGAAACTACTCCTCTTAAAGTCTTAAATCTCTAAATGAACTGGCTTATGGGTGCTAGATTAGATTCAAGGATAACAAAGGAAATGTGAATTCTTCTTATAAAATAAGATATTTAGATAGCGTAAGGTGCTATTACAAGTGCATACAGTATAATCATGCTGACCGGTATTAGCTGAAAGTTTGACCTGGTAATGCTATCCTGTTTTTCTTTCATTATAAAGTTCGAATAATAAATTTCTGCACGTTATTAAAAACATACAGAGTCATCTGCATTAGTCTAAAAATATGAATGACCTGAATTTGG